>JAWNOS010000105.1:3155000-3755000 GCA_035045845.1 Drosophila buzzatii | reverse complement strand
TTTGGCAATTTGATAGAAATCAATAATGTGGCCAAGTGCAAAGGCAATGCTAATGCAATGAGAACAGTAAAGGCTAAAAGCCGATCAAATGGACAACATAACACATTTCTATCACATTACATGCTCTTTGATGAGCTGCTAAGAGTCCATAGGATTTGTGTATTTGATTGTATTTAATATACTACTCTTCAGCTTTTGATCAGCTCACAGAAGTGCATCGAATGAATTGAATGCTGAATGCAATTTGCTAGCTTACAGACTTTCATTGAAGGCCGCAAACCTAATATACCCTACAGTTAGCGAACGTGTATCTTGTAACTAACAATTGCTGATATGATAGTGATTATGTCTTCATGCTATTCGATATCCAATTCCTAACGCATCCATGCTTAAGTGTTATGATGTTATCTTCGACAGATTTTTCTTCTCTTAGTAATAACAACTGGAAAATGTTTTAATGAATGACTGTAGTAAGTAAATATGATAAGGGAAGCTTAATGCTAATTGATCTACATATGAGTATGTAAGTCATAGACTCATATGACTATTAGTCACATTAGTGGAACGAATCATGATTCCTATGTGCTACATATGTAAGTCCATGTAATTCATATCAGTAATGTGAGTCATGCGAATTACATGGATTATATTGGTCATAAGAGTTTTATGAGTCATGCGAGTTATATGGATCATATGCCTAATATGAGTTATATGAGTCATGAATAAAATGAGTATAATGAGTCAAATGAGTCATACGAATTAAATGTGTCATATGAGTTATATGAGTCATGAATAAAATGAGTATAATGAGTCAAATGAGTCATATGAATTAAATGTGTCATATGAGTTATATGAGTCATGAATAAAATGAGTATAATGAGTCAAATGAATCACATGGATTAAATGTGTCATTTGAATATCATGAATAAAATGAGTATAATGAGTCCAATGAGTCACATGAATTAAATGTGTCATATGAGTTATATGAGTCATGAGTATAATGAGTCCAATGAGTCACATGAATTAAATGTGTCATATGAGTTATATGAGTCATGAGTAAAATGAGTCGAATATTCACGTGGATCATATGAGTTTTATGAGTCATATAAGTCATTTGAGTCATATAAGTCATTTGAGTCATATAAGTCATATGAGTCATATGAGTCATATGAGTCATATGAGTCATATGAGTCATATATCACATTCGTGACTAATAATTTCCAGAATGGCAAAAGCGTCAATTTTCTATACCACATCTCTGATAGTGTCATCTTGAACTCTTGATATACTCCTGCTTTTAATATGTAGGATATGATGAGCCCACTCAAATTTCGAGTTGAGATAAAGACTTTTACATATAAGGAACTATAAAGAATATATTTCGTAAACAACATCTCTGTCAGTGCCAGCTTCAATTGTTGCATTCTCCTGATATACCCTGCTTTTGTTACGCGTTTATAGCCCATCAATATGTATTAATATATATATAAAAATATATATATGTGTATGTGGAGGACTTGCACTTGTTGTGCCAGAGTTAATCTAAAACAACTTTTAATGCTCAAAATATCAGTGGCGTAACTAATGAGGAGCCAATTGGAGCGTTTCACGCTTCGCTGGGCCATCGATGGAGCCACTGGCAGCGCGATACGTGCCAAACCTGAGTCTGTTATGTGAAAGCTATTGCTATTAGCTTGTGTGTTCGTGCTTGTACAAGTGCATCAGTGTGTGTGTGTGTGTGTGTGTGTGCTCGTGTGTGTTCGTGTGTATGTGAAGTTATTTATGTGTAGCCACCTCCCTTGGCATCCATATGCCTGATTTATAGCTGTTATTGAAAAATTTCGGAGTGCAGCTTTTAATTATGAAGCGAGGTGTAGCGCGCTCCGAAGTCCATGTACTGGCTGCCGTGCCGTCTCCTGCTACTGCTGCTCCGGCGGGAGCCACAAGCCGTGGACCGAAATGGATTAATGCATTTATTTACAGTTGTCTACCGTTACAGCTAAAAAAAAAAAGTGAGCGAGAGAGAGAGAGACTGGCGCAGCTATATGGCTAGCTGGGTAACTGCAACTAAAACCGTGGCCGAAAATATGTCCCTCCAGAGAAATGAAATAACGATGCCTGTTCTAGTTGTTGCTGCTGTTGCTCGACAATAAGTTAAGTGCGATAGGCTGGCGATGTTCTGAAACGTGTGACATATGTTTTAATTTGACGGAAATTAAACGCAAAACGTAAAAAAACCGAAAAAATGCGAAAGAAAATGCATTAGCGCTGCAGATGAAAGTCAGTTTCTTGGCAAAGCAAGCGTGATTGCACAGAGCCAGCGAGAGATGCTCTCCCGATATGGAGGCGGGAAATGATGACAGCTCGAGGCGGGCACAGCGACAGGCATACAGAGACGGAGAGCTGGTGAGCTGGTGAACTGGAGAGTTGGGGACATGTAAAGCGCAAGTGTTTTAACACAATTTAATATATCCCGCCGACGATGACGACATCGTCAGAGCATAGACAACTTTCTGCGACGACATGCGCGGCAGCCAGATAATATGGCTGGCTGAAAAGCAGCCGGGAAAAAGGCCAGCACGCTGGAGCTAGCTAGCTGGTGTCGTTGATAATGTGTACGGCTTCTGCTCCTGCTTCTGCTCCTGCTCCTGCTAGTATATATACGTGCGTGTGTGTGTGTGTGTGTGTCCCACGTGGCGGCGGTTGTGCACACTTGCAACTTTATTAAATCATAAGGCACCAGATGACGCCGTCTGCCGTTCACATTAGGGCCAGGCAAGGAGCACAGTCTGCTGCCGGAGCAAGAAGCGAACAAACGAAAAAAAAAATAAGAAAAACAACAAGAAACACATCAGGCTGAGAAAGTCACGCTTGCCTTTAAAATTATCCAAAGGCAGCGCAACAAGAACGAAAACAAATAAAGCTCGCATTAATTCCAGTTTCACTCGTTCACTCATTCACTCATACACTCATTCACTCATTCACTCATACACTCATTCACTCTATACTTTACACAAATATTTGTCAACGGTTGCTCATTTCCTGCTCGTGTTTAACTAATAAACTAATCATCCTGCGAGTCTGCTGCTTGCCAGGCTAAGTGTGCTTTAAGTGTTCTCTAACAAAATTGTGCTTAATTTAACTTTTTAGCTCATTTCTTAATTCTTTTAGCATTGCAATATATATGTATGCTATTTTAATAACTCTTGTCTCGTCCGCTTATCTCTTCAACCGTCCAAGCATTTCTTTTAATGAAACTAATTAATATGCTAGCAAAGAGATAGCAAAGAAGAGCTGCACACATTTAAATTGAATCAAAAGCCACAACAATTATTCGCAGATCCAACTACTTACGAAGCTATGAACCACTGAAGCTCAATGCTCAATGGGATTTCTGGGTATATTATTTATGGCAAAAATGTATGCAACAGGCAAAGCATATAAAGTAGAGCAGAATGATGGGCTTCATCGGGACACCTACATTTATATGTTCCATAGTTTGCCACAAAAGTCAAATACTATATATTCTCTATCGCTTTCCAAAGCTCATCCCATTTTATCGATAAAAATCGATAACTACAATTTTGAAGCCTTATTCTGAGTCTTTATTTTGCTATATGCCTCACATCTACATCACAACTAAAAGCAAATCAAGTAAGAACATCAATTGTATCATACTTATTAAGGGACCAAAAACACTTGAAATTCTTTCTTGGCAAAGGAAAGCATCTGCACTAACTCAACTCAGCTTCCATTTCGTAGCTCTAGCACTGATAGATATAGTTGTTGTATCCGACTTACTATTATTATGTAAATAATATATAATACTTGACAAATATATAAGGAATATTAATGGTAACTTAGTCGCTGTAAAGCTACAGCCTTATCTGATTTCCCACACCCGCAGGGATGTGCTGCGCCTTAATCAAAAATACTCTTAGTAGATCAATTATTGGATTGTTAAGTTTTTAGCAGTACAACTGTTGAAAATATAAACTTTTGCATACATACCATTAACTTAACTAGATCAGCTATATATTTTTATCTTTGGTTGTCAACTCATGTATCTATTATAGTATAATTTGCGATGCAAGTTAAACTTGCATGTATCAGGAAAATCTAAGCATGTTATTAGACGAGCATATCTGTATATAAAATGTATTTTAAGTAACTAGCTGTAATAACGGAATAATGCTTTATGGCGTAATGAAAAAAGTAAAAAATTATAATAATATACTCTTTCACTTCGTGAATGGATATTAAAATTCAATTTCAAATAGTGGAAACTTCAACTTGTGCATAAATTCAATAATTACGCTCTAGAAACTATATTTAGATAGTGCATCTAGGGCCAAAGTTATTCAATAAATAAATTCCATTATACAGCTCGCGGGGCTGCACGAGAAATGGAAACATTGAAACTGCAGTTCTATCATTCAGCATTCTTCAGGGTATCTCGTAATAGGGACTAGAGTGCCCTCTTTTCCTCTCTCCCTTTCCCTTGCTCGCTCTTCCACTAGCTGGCTGTGAAGCTGCGGTAATTGGACAGCTGGAGAGCTGTTTGGAGTTCGAGACATTGTTAATCTCTGCAACTTGTAATGCGCTTGCTATGATTTACAGTCAGAGTGGCTCTGCCCTTTAGCTGTTGGCCTTGTTAGGTTATCAGATCAGCTCGTCCTTACCCTATTCAAGTGGCTGTGGCTGTGACTATATCTAAATGCATTTATCCGCACTCAGTTAGCCTTTGCTGTAGTCGAGCAAAAGATGGATATAGTAATTTCCTCATATCAAGCAACTTTATTACTTGTAAAACAACATATTGATTAAATAATGTAACTAAATATGTTTGCTCTAATCAGACACTAAGTGAGTAAAAGCATAGACGCAAAAAAAAGACACACACACACAGACACAGACAACTTGTGCGGCGCACACACATCTCTCTACTATATATGCATGTGCATGTGTGCTTTTTTGTTATACCCATTAGAAATTTGTGAAGAGGGCATGATGGGTTTGTGAAGTGAACCAAAGGACAAACAAGGATTTATAACTAATATAAATGAATGAAATATACTATATTAAAGCAGAGAATAAGAGTAAAAACTAAAACTGGAAATGGAAATAGAATTGATGCTAGAACTAGAAGTTGAACTAGTGTTGTATCTAGAAGTGAATTTACTATATTGGATCAACTATAAACAGAAGTGAAGCTGGAAGCTAGAAGGTGGAAGTAGAACTAGAGCTAGAACTAGAAGTGGAACTGTAGATGGAGTTTTAACTGGAACTGGAACTTAAACTTTCATCTGTACAGGAACTAGAGCCAGAACTGGAACTCTAAATGCAACTGGAACTGAAACTTTAATCTGTACTGGAACTGGAACTTAAAGCTGAATTGAAAAACTAAAACAGGAACTGGAATTGGAACTAGAATTAGTATTAGTTCCAGAAACAGAACTAGACCTTAAAATAAAACTAGAACTAGAGGGGGGAAAGAGGAACAGAGAAAGACAGACAGAAAATGAAGAGAGAGAGAGAGAGAGAGAGAGAGAGAGAGAGAGAGAGAGGGAGAGAGAGGGAGAGAGAGAGAGAAAAGAAGAGTAATAAGAAGTTAACAGAGAGGGAGAGAGAGAGAGAGAGAGAATGAGAGAACAAATAAATAGGCAGTGTTATCGACTAAAAGTATAGAAAGAGACCTCAGTAAGACACATAGGGAGAAATAGAGAGAGAAAGTGAGAAATAGTAATAACGACAGAGACACAGAAAAAGAGATAGCACTGACAATACATACATACATACTTACATAGAGCCAGACAGAGGAAATGAGGGAGAAAAACAAAGAGAAAGAAAGTAAAAGAGAGATTGTTACGCAGCTTCCAGCTATGTGACAGGATATGAAGAGAACAGAGAAAAAGTAGAGTATTTGTAGGTTGAAAGCCCTGTTGACCCATTAGGAAGATATTATAAATACTTTAGCTTCGTTAAACTGCAAAGCTGTTTACAGGGCATCCTTTGGTCGAGCATCCTATGAGCGGTTTGTTGGTAGTTTTAATATTATAGTCCCCTTTGAGCTTAAGTATTTTTATAGCAATTTGCCAAGTTATATTGTGAAAGTAATAGATTGTCCCCCGCTAACATAAATTATGTTTGAGTGCGGCTCACGGTGTGAGCTACAATGTTTATGTTTACGAGGATTTCTTCTCTACTCCTCAGCTTACGTTTCTTCTTTTTTTTTTTTTTTTGTGTTCCTTCTGCTGCGTTCACATTTGGCGGAAAGGCACAATTATTATCCAGCATCCGTGGCGGCACTTCCTGGCCACCAAAGCAGCGCGGCGAAACTTTTATATAAACTCATAATTTTGCATTTTTGAGATAACAAATTGCAGCATGGTATTCGCTTCCTATCCCCAGCATTCCTTTTGCCGCACGAACGCCTGCCGACTGCCGACTGCCGCCTAGCGCTTCCAGTGCATTTGTTTTATTCGCGCGGATAGAAAACTTTAAATTAGATTGCATTCGTGAGCGCTGTCTGCCAACATCTGTATGAGTGTGTGTGCGTCGATCCTTGAGTGCTGGCCAAAATGCGACAGCCAAAGTGAAAGAGATCTTCATCATCTTCATGGATGAAGACGCAGACAAAGAGACATAAATAGATATACATACATTCATATATATATAAACTGAAGATCTTGGAATGCACTTTGACTGTGCCTGTGGAATAAATTAAATAATAGCATAATATAATTTTATTTATTTTTAACTAGTGGAGGTAGAAGGTATCCAAAAATCGAAATTTGCGAGCTCACTGCACTAATCACAGGAGTGCTTATCGATTATAAGCAACTGGGTTGGGTTGGGAAAAGACCATGCAGTACTAACGTATGATACTAATGATTATGAGTGGACAGGGGAGAGACGAACAGACAGAAAAAAAAGATAGAGATGAAGATAAGAGTGGACAGATGGAGAGATGGACAGACTAGCATGGCTAGATCGACTCAGCTCGACGTCTTCAAAAAAAAAAAAAAATATCAGGGCACGTAAGTATCCATTGAGTATTTCTCATTCTTTGAAAAATAATAATAATAATAATAATAATAATAATAATAATAAATGAAACTCAAATAGTAACAAATTGAAGGCATTCTCAATGAATTCGCTTGCACTCAGACTGCGATGATCTCTTTTTTTTTTTTTCATGATTGTCATGGACTTTGCAGCTAAACATTTTTAGCTTTGCCATTTTGAGATTTCCGTCTTCGAATAACTCGTGAAATAAGTCTCTTTAAAAGAGTATAACGCGAAAAGCTCAACGCAAAACTCTCAGACGAAGACAGAAACGGAACCAAAAAAATTCTATTGCTCAGAGTTAAAGCGTGTGAGTATGCTTCTATTCTGTTTCTCTCATGAGTAGAACGTGAACGAATAACACTTATTTGCGAGCTTTGAAATAAATATGTGTAATTTATTATGTATGTCACGCCAACTTCCGCAGACATTTTCACAAAGCTAATATAAGCTAAATCTCAATCTGAAAGGCAGCAAAATCTTAAAATAAGAACTCCATAAAATAAAGGTTTTCTTTTGAAACCAGATGATTCCTAGAAGTTAACAAATAATGCTCAGGCAGCCAGCAGCATTAAAATATTTACAAAGCAAATGATGCTTGAAATGCAAATTTCTCAACATTTTCGCTCAGCTCGCAGAGTGAGAAGCTTCGAACTTCACATGATTCGCTGGGCGACATATATATTTATTTCTTAATGCATCGCCTGGAATTCTACATACATATGTATGTATAAATATATACGCATAGCATATCTCTGGGCGGCTGCAGGCTGCATTAAAAGTTGGTCATTCGCAGTTTTGAGCGGGGCGTGTCGAAGAATGAATGAATGAATGCTGAGGACAGCAGCAGCAGCAGCAGCAGCGGCAGCGGCAGCGTCGTTGTGTTTGATTGCCCTGCCGTTTGTCAGGCGGCATTCATACACTCAATTCAAAAATTCATTCAATTCAATTGAAAAATTGCATTGAATATTTGACGTATGGCTTGCCAAGTTGGTGGAGCGTGCGGGGGGCGCAGGGCTTAGGGTCACATCAGCTGTCACTAGCAGGCACTGAGCGAAAGAGACATAGACGAGGCGGGGGCGGGGGCGGGGCGGGGGCGTAAGCTAACGTCTACATCGTCGTCAGTGTTGGTAGCCAGCAAAGCGTTAAAAATGACTGTCATAAATTAATGAGCGACGCCCGATTAAGTGACGCATTGAAATTGAATTTTGCTGAATTGCATTCATTATTCATTTACGAATACTTCTCGGTATCTCAGCAAATTCTCTCTCTCTCTCAACTTTGCGCTGTGCAGCCCAGCCCAGGTCAACCCGTGCACAAGGCCAAGTTAATTGCACGTAAAAAGTGCACCGAGCAGTTAAATAAAAAAATTAAAAAAAAAAAAAGATACGAAAAACTAACTAACTGACCAGCAACAATGCGAGCTGCGATTCCCTGCCGCATGCACCTCGAGCTCCAGTTACGAAATATCAAATCCCAATCTAGGCATAAACGTGACAATAATACGAATCAGTAGATTACGTCGCCATCGTCGTCGCTGTCCATGTCGATGTCGAGTTGAAGTTGGCAGTGTCAGTGTCAAATAGATGTCGTCAGAGTCGTCCTGCGCATCCGCCGCAACGGGCGGAGCGAGCAGCATGTAGCCATTTAACTTAATGCCACACCCGGAGAAACGCTTTGATTCGGGCATTAGAGAAGGCGTCCTGCAATTGCCACTGGCCACTGGCCCCTGGACCACTGGAATTATGCCAATGGCAACTGCGAAAACGTGCCGTTTCTCCAGATAAAGTAAGTAATTGTTTCGCCAGCTGCTAAAAAACATTTCAACAGCTAATTAGGGATCCGTGACAGAGTCGCGGTCCCGGCAATCCCTGCCAGCAGCAGCCGGAGCGGAGCTCTCGCATTGAATTAACAACACGAATTGTGATTCCTTCAGGTCAGCAATTCCTTTAGGCTTTGATAAACGACCTGCGATAGACCGCAGCATGCTGAGTTCAGTCTGACATCGATCCACGATACTCTAGCAATCCTAATATCGAAAGTTTGTCGTAAAAGAACTTCAAGGCACAGTCATTAGTCATTAGTCATTAGCCATTAGACATTAGTCATGTTATCTATAGAAGGTCACTGACTTCATCAATATATAAGTATATTGACATGGTGCACACGAGGACCATGTTATCCCAGATATAGTTGCTTTTTTTCGGGTTTATAGATGGGAAGCTGGAAATCGATTATATTTCACTATTAAAGCCCTTTCTGTAATATGCTTGGCAAATATGTATATATTCAAAGACAGAACAAAGTTATATCATATTTCATAGATATGGGTCTACCCTTGCATTGCTGAGCCGGACATTTATGATTTCTAAAGTTACGTAAGTGAGCGAGTATCATGGACACGGTGGCACCCAACTATGCCATCCTTACTTATTTATTTTTCAAGGCCCAAATTCAAAGGTTTGATTTACATATATATTTTAGACAGCATATCCCAATTCTTTTTAAATTGAAATTAATAATAAATATAATGATAATAATAATAATATTAGTAATAATAATATTAATAAAAATAATAATAATAATAATAATAATAATAATAATAATAATAATAATAATAATAATAATAATAATAATAATAATAATAATAATAATAATAATAATAATAATAATAATAATAATAATAATAATAATAATAATAATTAATTGCTTCTGAATAGCTTTTTGAGCTACTAAATTATAATATTGATAAATATATCTACAACTTACTCTTTAAAGAAAATTTGTTGCATACTTTTAGGCCAATCAGTTAAATCAAATCATAATGGGGTTTTAAACGTTTTCCATTAGGGAAGTGTTCTCCACAATATTTGTTTGTTACGGACCATTAAGCAATCTAATGTACAAATTGGCGCACTTAGTTGGCTACTGAAATATTTTAATTTGAATTTGACGCATCGGTTTAAAATTATTGGGTAAATGGCCTCTGTCGGTTCGTTCGATGTTTGTATTGTTTCCATAAGCAAACAATTACCAAAAGCTGCCAGGTATGTTTTACTCAAAAAGCTATGTTACAAGCGCTGTTAAACACCTAAAACTGTTATGTTATTTTGGGCGAATAATGTAAAGATATCACAACTGTATTTTTGTATCCGTTTAAATTTGTGGATTCACGGTGGTCTTTGCGACCACGATACTACAAGTTTATTTAAAAAAAGTAATATATAAGAGTAAGAGGTTTTTTTAAGCTTCCTTTATACATTTATTGAAGAATTTGATGATATTCGAATATCGCGCTAACAGAGTCCAAATGAAGTGCATATCGATAAGTATTAGATATGACCACACACACAAAAACAAAATACACAATCCACACCACCCCCCACAACCCACCCCCCAACCCCCCACCCCCACCACCATCCCTTTCTCCCCCTCCCCTTCTTTTCCCTTCCCTCCCCCCCCCCCCCCCCCCCCCCCCCCCCCCCCCCCCCCCCCCCCCCCCCCCCTCTCCATCTACTCACATAACAACCATTCCATTTCCACTCTCTCCCTTTTTCCCCCCCTTATTACCTCCAACTATCATAACATATACCACAACATTCTACACACTAAAAAAAAATTAAATAAATAAAAAAAAATATTTACATATATTAAAAAAAAAAAAATAAATAAATAAATAAATATAAATATAAAAAAATAAACAAAAAATATAAAAAAAAAAAAAATACAAACCACAAAAAATACAAAACACAATCAAACCCCACAAAAAACTACACACCCCACAAAACAAAAAACCCAAACCCCCCCAAACCCCCCCCCCACCCCCCCCACACGCAACCCCCCAACACCACAAAAATAAGCCCCACACACACACAAAACACCCCCCCAATACCCTCCACCCCCCCCACAACCCCACAAAAATACATAAACCACACACCCCACACCCAAAACCCCAAAAAAAAAAACAACACCAACCGCACCCCTCCCAATTATACTACGCCCCCCCCAAAAAAAAAAAAAGGGGGGAGAAAAAAAAAGAAAAAAAGAAGGAGAAAAAAAAAAAAAAACACGCAGCCAACACCCCCGGGCCGAAAAACCGTTAAAATTTTCCCCCCCCCAGGCCCACCCACAAAAACCAAAGTGGGGCGGCCCCCCCCTTTTTTTGTGCGTGAAAAAAGTTTGTTCTAGTTGTCCAGTCTATGTGTTGTATGGTTAGTGATATGACATTGAGTAACAATAGTTATAAAGGAAATACACGAGAAAAGAATTGTAAGCCTTTGGACTGGAATATATTCTACTATTTCAGGCTTAAACAGTTAATTTTAAAATGCTTTATTTTTATAAAAGCAATAATGAATGACCTTTGTTTTGTCTGTTGTGCTAAAACTGTTTGATTAACTAATATTTTTAAAAATGATTGCTTTGCAGTTGTATACTATACTGTTGACAATAATAATTAGTCTCTCTTATGCCAGATTGTATTATAAATAATTTACAAATTTTGTTGTCCATATTGGGCAAACACTAGATCACAAATATTTGTAATGAAGCAAACTGAATGCATTGCGCCTTTTTAAATCTGACCATTAAGCATATTCGATAGTCATCTGTTTTTCACAATGTCACCAATAGAAGTTTTTACTCAATTGGCACTGTTCGATGTGTTGAATTTTTCCTATATTTAGTCATTGTAACCGCCAACTAAAATTAAATATATGTATATGCATATTTATTAATGGAATTATATTGACAAATAGGTTTCGTTGTGTACTATGACTTGTCGAGAAGAGCCCCAACCCGTCCCTTGGACTTGGTTTATATTTACCAATAATAATCACAACTATTTGAGTCATAAAAAAAAAATCAAATGCATTTTTACTTGGGACATGTGAGTGTGAGCATAGCATTTGGTATCAGGCAAAGCAAAACAGTTGTGAATATAGAATTAAATTCATGTACAGGATGATCGGCATGATAATGTGAGCACATCATTTCTTTTTGGCATCCTTTAGACCAGCTCCGGCATTGAATTTGAAGAAAATGATGTCGCCGTCCTCGACCGTGTAGTTGCGTCCCTGCTGGCGGTACTTGCCGGCCGCCTTGGCGGCCACCTCGCTGCCCTCGGCCTTGAAGTCGTCGAAGTGCATCACCTCGGCCATAATGAAACCCTTCTCGAAGTCGGTGTGAATGCGGCCTGCCGCCTGTGGCGCCTTTGTGCCCTTCTGTATTGTCCAGGCCTTGACCTCGTCGGGGCCGGCTGTGAAGAAGTACTCCAACTGAAGGGCCTTGTAGCCGGTGATGATGATCTTTTCCAGCTGGCTCTTGCACTTGGTCTCCTCTTCATAGCTTTTGCGCTCCAGATCGTCTTTTTCACTGAGCTGCTGCTCGAAGGCGCCCGAGAAGGGAATGAGTAGAGCGCCCGGGTCGTTCTTGTCAATCCAGTCCTTAATCTTGGGCAGCCATTTGTTCTTCTTGCGTATGAAGTCCTTGTCGGACAAATTAACCAGATAGATGACCGGCTTGGAGGTCAGGAACAAGTACTTGTTCAATGTTTCGATCTAAGAAAGAGAGAGGGACGAAAGATGAAGAGCAGGACAGCGGATAAAATCACTCGTTACCCACGTCATGGGCATTCCAGTCCTCAAAGCGCAGCTGACGCTTCTGGTCGACCAGGATGTCCTTGATCTTCAGCATGGAGTCATATTCGGGCTTTAGCTTCTTATCGCCACCACGGGCCACCACCTTCTCCAGCTTGTCCAGACTCTGCACCAGTTTCTCCTCATCCTTCAGCCGCAGCTCCTCAGCAATTATGCTCAAATCCCGCACGGGATCCACCTCGCCCTCCACATGCGTCACATCCGGATCCTCAAAGGCGCGGCACAAATGGAAAATGGCATCGCAGGCACTAATGTGCGAAAGAAAGTCATTACCCAGGCCCTGTCCCTCGGCGGCACCCTTGACCAGCCCAGCAATGTCCACCACATTCAGATAAGCGGGCACGACGCTACGTAAGGAAAGGGAAAACAGATATACATAAATATATTTATTTGAGCACTCTTATTTGACACTCAATATGCGACACACTTACCTGGCTGGCTTGTGGTACTCCACGAGGTAGTCGAAGCGATCATCGGGCACGGGCACGCGACGTATGGGTAAGGCAAGACAGAGAAAGAGAGCGAGAGCGAGAGAGAGAGGGAGAGCGCATGTTAGCTGACTTGTATTGGTATTGTAATTGGGGAGTTTGGGACGGGCAGTCAATGCCAGGCACTGCCCTGGCCACAGCGCCAATCATTGCAATTTTCTATAATTTTTATAAAATCAGAAACAAGAAAAGAAAAAAAGAAACCCGCGAGCATTCAAAATGAAGTCGCTCAAATTAAATGGGCTGCGCATAATTTGCATACGAAGCAGCTGCTGGCTGTGGAATCTTACTAGCCTGCAACTAGATCTGGCAAATTGCCGAGATTGGGACACGCCCACGCGACGGCAGCCAACTTAGAAGCGACTGATGGAAGCTGCGACAAGGCAATCGCGCAAAGGCAACAAAATAAAAAAATAATAATAAAAAAAAACTTCCATTGATTACAATTATTTGGAGGCAACGCAAATTGCAATGGCCAGCGGCTCATGGTAATTGGAATACTTATTCTCATTGGGCTTAATGGTGCAGAAGGGGAAATTCTCGGCCGGCGCGGCGCTCTTGGTCAGCACATTAAAGAACGTCGACTTTCCAACGTTGGGCACGCCGACGATGCCGATGCGCAGGTTAGTGCCAATGCGTCCGACCAGCGGCTTGCGTTCAGGTTCATCGTGCTTCTTAGGTGGCATATTGACTGCTGTCGCTGCAAAATATATGCGTATAAATATATATAGAGATATGCCTTTTATTATTTTTGGCCACAACAGCATTCGACATAACCTCAACAATGTCGCTTGCTCGCTCGCTGTTTACACTCACTTGAATTCTGTGCGCTGCGCTTTGTCCTCACTGGAAAGTTAGTTGAAATTTCAAATTATATTCGTTTTGCTTCAAAATGTTTTCGATTTATTATTTACATAAATTCCAGCTGCCGGTCAAAATAAACTAAAGTTGGAGCACGGCTGCCTGATTTTGTCCACCTCGTTGACGCATATAGCAGAAGTGAGAGAGAGAGAGGGAGAGCTCGAACAGCTGTCAACCACACGGCGCTGTCTGAAGTTATGCTAAATGATATTTGCACTGCTCTCACTCGTAGCATTCAGCTTTGTGTTATTTAAATGGCCTTTAGTTTACGTTTTAGGCAATGGATGGCGCTAATAACCGCGCATTTCAAATAATCAATTTTCGTTTTCAAATTTTTTCAACCCCCCCCCCCCCCCCCCCCCCCCCCCCCCCCCCCCCCCCCCCCCCCCCCCCCCCCCCCCCCCCCCCCCCCCCCCCCCCCCCCCCCCCCCCCCCCCCTTCTTTTTTTATTTTTTGTTTAAGACAAAATGCTTTAAGCAGCCAATCCACTAGAAAACTAAAATATTGCAATGAACAGTTAGATAGATAAAGCTGCAAATCATATATTCTAAAGGCGTTTTTGACGTAAAAATCTGTAAATATACTTTCTCAGTGCTTTGAAATATTATAAATTAAATATACAACATTTCTATCTAGCACACATTGCACTCCATAACCTTGTGCACTTTGAGTATATCTGACGTCTGCAAGGCGTGCGTGCGTCTGGTCGTAAAGAATTTTGCCGAAATTATTTCTTAATTTTTGATACAGTTTGCGCTCGCTAATGTGATTAGCAGCAACAAAAACAATGGCCAGCATATCTGTGAAAGTCGTTTTACAGACGCACGTACACGCAATTTGGCGGCTTAGTGAAAACCCGCAATAATCAATAATTAAGCATAATTAGCGAGCCGATCGTGAGCTTTATGATACATTGAAACGCAACGCAGCGCAGCGCAGCTTCCAAAAAAAAAAAAAAAAAAAAAGAGAAAAGATATAGCCAGTCGAGAGAGTTCGCAACTGATCGTTTGATTTGATTTGAATCAATGCTCCAGAGTCTTTTCTTACGCCCAAATTAAAAGCGCCGTTATGCGTGCGAGAAGTTTAATCCATAAAGCATATGAATATATATAAAGATATATATGTATAAGTATGCTGACGTATAATTTTAACGGGCAAAGAGATAAAAGGCGACGGAGAGAGAGAGAGAGAGAGAGAGAGAGAGAGCAATCAAATAAAGTACACATCAAATCGAGGTCGGATCGATGATCGCAGCGAACCATCAAGGACAACAAAATTGAATGAATTTGCAACTGTTCAACTTAACAATCTAAAAAGAATAAACTAAAATTAAAATTTGGATACTCAATAATACTATCTCAAATGCGATAAACCATTTGTTACGCTCTCTAGATGAATGACGAAGTAAAATACTTTTTGTCACACACATTTATTATTGAATATTATAATATATAGATATATTGATCCTCCCTCTATATACTACTTTATACTCTACTTACTATTGCATGCGGAATCGAATTTAACGATCGATTGCGGTTTCATGGCATTTAAAAATCCATTTGTATAGGCGACCGCAGCAGCAGCGCTGGAAGGATCTTAGCCGGGCCAACTGTTGTTTGCTGATTCTTAACAATTTAATTCGTTTGCCCACAAAACCGCAAAACGTTCTCTCACCGCATGCTTGTTTTTCCTCTCTTTTTTACAAATTATTTTATTCATTATTCTCTTTATTTGTGGTAAAAATAGGGTAAAATTCAGCTAGGCACATGTAACAGGCGGTTAAAGCCAGCGCCGGACCCTACAAAGTGCATTTTGTGGGAATCAAGCTGAAGAAGAAGAGCCTCGTTGTTTTACTTGAATATTCCTTATGAAATATAAGCTAAGTCTTGAGAAATGTGTGTGAAAAGTCTTGGAAATATTTAAATATTTTATCAGGACAAAAGACTGAGTCTAGTCGTTCTTCTCTTATATTGTATAAATCGACTAATTTCCGCGAAAGTATCGCATCCGAAAACCCAATTTTACAGGAGAAGTTTATTTAGTTTTCTCAGTTTAAAATGATTAAATCAATTCTGACTTTTCACTGCTCAAAATGGTCTCATCTTGATTAATTTTTAAACTTTGAAAGTTCTTATCTCCACACAAGAATACATCTGTATGGACATACGATAATTTCGCGCGAACATTTAAAATGTGTGTTAACATACGGTAAAATTGAAACTAATTTATTTTCAAAACTAAAGATTTTTCAGCTACAATCTTTTGCAGACTTGTGAGAAATACATTTTCCAACAATTCTGTATCAAAATCGCCGAAATGAGTCGAAATACTTTTAATATATGTATAATTTTAGATATTTGCAATTTTAATTGATATACATTTTCTTTTCAATTATCTAGCGGAGTAGATTTGATGCATATTCCATTCCATGGCTAACACAGACCATTTCGCCCTCAATGAAATTTTGCAATTAGTATTTATTTAGTATTCATTTTGCAATTAGTATAACACAGAAGTGTTGTTAAGGTGCTAGTTATAGATATATTAAATATCTATAATATATACAAATTTATAGATATATTATAGATCTATAGCATATACATATGTCTGTAAATCGAATTAAGGTATACCATAATTTCAGAGTTTGGAAAATTTTTAAAATTGATTTATCAAATATCATATAACTGTCTTTTGGGTGTTGCGCTGTTGAGGAATTTGTGAATTCATTACGATAAATATATTTATAAAAACACTTGTTTTTCAATTGCCATTTTTGTAAACAAGCATTTCTATAATAATTAATATAATTCAATTTAAAGCTTCATGTTTAACATTTGGGTCGTATCAAGGTATGTGACTTTAGCTAAAAATATGGAAAGTTTTATGAATTGCAATTCATTGAATGGAATCTAATAAAAAAATAAATGAAAATTAAAATTAAATATCAAATAAAATACAATTTACTCCTTCAGGAACAAGGTCTAAAAATCAATTTTAAGTAATCGTTAAGCATTCAACTTTTGGTATTAATAATGAATACAAAATATCTAGATATCCTTTTCAGTAAACTTTAAGCATTCAACTTTGGATATTGACAATTATTACAAAAATATATATCATCGCGCTTACACATTTTCACAGCAACTGTGAAATGTATAAATTTGTTTAAATCTTATTAATTTTTTATTTTTATATGAATTATTTTAATATTGTAATTTGAATTCAATTATTTTTTGTTTGTCTACTACTTGGAATTTTTATACCCTGAGCCCATTGAAAATGGGAAATCAGGGTATAATGGTTTTGTTAAAAGTATGTAACAGGCAGAAGGAGGCGTGGCAGACCCCACAAAGTATATATATTCTTGATCATGGTGACGAGAAAAGTTGATATAGCCATGTCCGTCTGTCCGTCCGTCCGTCCGTCCGTCCGTCCGTCCGTATGTATGAACGCGTCGATTTCCGAAGATATGAGAGCTAGAGAGTTCATTATTTTTGTGTTAGGTTCGTATATTGCACGCGCAGTACGAGTTTGTTTCAGAAATTCGATAACTTGTATATTTGAAAAGTTATCGATAAACGAATTTATCGGGAACCAGTTATAAAATTCTAGCTAATTCATCTTTAGAGTTAGAGTCTCCAAGTCTTCTGCATATATATAGATACTAATTAAATACAATTTCGGTTTTTTTGTGTATTAAAATTGTATAATTTTTTTATTCTTAAATGAGTAATTTTTTAATTAATTATAATACAATTCATTTCTTGGATTAGTCAATACATGAATGTTAAAATGTACTACAAAAATATGTAAAACGATTTTAAAGAATCAAATAATAATTTCAGAATATTATAAGTTGATTTTGTCCCTAAAGAAATTTCGCAGTATATTAAAAAATATACTGTTATTATTTAATATAATTACTCTATACATAAGATGTCGGTATCAATTTACATCTGGAATAACTGTTGATCTATAAATTGTGAAGAGTTGGTGGAAAATGTTGGTGGTTGCATTTTCACGTTCGTCGCTTAAGTCTTTTGTTTTGGCCAGTTCTTCAACAATTGAATGGAAAGTTATGTCCAGGACAATTATTATTATTTTTTTTTTAATTTGGCAATAAAATTTGAATATTTCAGCATTCCATTAATTGAGGCAACAAGCTGAGCAGCCACAACAACTCGAATTCGTGGAAATTTCATGCAGTGCTCTCAGATCTATATACATAAATAATATTCATATGCATTTCACCTGCCCAAGCGGCGAGCTACGCTACGCCATGACACGCCCCGCCCTGCCTTGCCTTGCCTCGCCCCGGCGCGTAACATTAACGCACGCCTAATAAGTATGAATATTAAATACGAATCGTACATTGTAGATTGAGGTATGGCCGCTATAATTATGGCCACAGCCCGCGCGCACACCTGGAGCATGGAACATGTTTCAATAGTTGCGTGGGCAGACGCCTTTTGCTTTCTGCCTTTTTGCCTTTTTGGCGGGGCTCTCAGGCTCGTTGCTAATTTGGCAAATTAAAAGCGGGTGCTACGCCAATAAGAAGCCGCAATTATAGTTACGAGTCCAATATAAGTATATACACATACTTATGTATGTATGTATGTGTGTGTGGATGCATGGAAATTTATGGGCCGCATACGCTTGTTGTGTCATGATAGCCATGCGGGCGGGCCAAAGGTGGAGCCCGCTTGCCCAGCCACAGCCAACTGCTGCCCGCCCAGCGCTCTGCGATAATTAAGCGCAATAAAAGTCAATTAAGTGCCGCTAATTAACAAACAATATGCAAAGAGCGGCTTTAATGGATAAACAAAAAAAAAAAAAAAAAACAAAAACAAAAAAAAAAACAGAAAAGAAAAGAAAAAAGGAATATTTAAAAATATATATGTATGTATATTATTTATGTTTCTGAATATATGTACAGTTATGTCCATGAAAATAGTAGTGCAGCCAAAATTTTATAATAATAAAATAATATATAATATAATAATAATATAAATATGTAATGCAGGGCAAATAAAGAAAATGAGGGAAAAATCACGTAACTTTTAGTATGAAATAATTTATTTTTGATCAATTTTGCAGATACATTGCAAATTGTTTTGAAAGTAAAATAATGAAAAACAATATTTTTCTTAAATTTCTTAATTTTTGCTTTTCATTTCAATATAAAACTAATACTTTTTATATTTTTTTTTTTTAGACTAAAAATTAACCAAAAAATACAATAAAGTGTGTCTCAGTTATAGGATTTGAGTGTAAAGATGTCTGAGGTAGTTGAATAATGGATATGAAAGGAGACTATGAACTATGGACGAGTACAAAGGTTTCACAAGGGAAGTGTGCGATCTGGCAAGAGTTCAAGTCATTAAATCGATGGATGAAGTGTAGCAAAGGTAAGTGAATGTGCAAGGTGCTATTCTAGTCTTCATTGAAAGTTGTGTCGCATAAAATAATAGATTTGCAGCTAAGTAAATTATAATTATATTATTGAACATTTAATATACATATGTAAAATAATTACTATATGAACTTAGGCTAAGGTTTAATTATTATTTTGCCATTTTCATTTCATAAAGTACTATATTTTGTTAACTTTAGCTAAGAAAACAAAAATTAACTAAATGTGAAATAATTTATTACATTAAAAGTAAAAATGATCAAACATTAATAAAATTTATATAATAAATATATGAATAAAATAATAATATAATTATTAATAATATAATATAATATAATAATAATAATAATATTATTATTAATATAATATTTTCAGTGTGCACATAAACATTACGCGTAAATTTTAATTTTATTTAGTTAATTTTGTTGTTATTAATTATTTTCTCCGACATTTAGTGCTCAGTCGCACTTCTACTTTCATGAACACAATTGTAAGTACAAATGTTTGTGTTTCAGCTTGAAATGAAATATGTTGCTCATGTATATATGCTGATATTTATATATAGATACATATAGATATAGATATATATTAAGATATATTCACATGAGTAAGCATTTGTTCTCTCATTAAAGCTAAAGTTTTCAAATATTTCCATGTATTCATTAGTTTTTTATTGTATTCCAACTCTATTACTGATCTGTTGTGGACCGTCTATGTATTTATTTCAATTCTTGGGCCACACCCTTTAGAATTTAAATCAATTTTGATATTGAATAGATAAACTTTTTTCACATGAAATTTGCTTAAAGCTAAAGTTGCAAGCGTCAGCGCCAAGACTATTGAGATTATTGGCATTTAAGCTGAACTTTATATTAAATGAATATACAAATAAATTATATTTATAAATGTATGTCAGCGACTTGGCGAATATTGCAAATGTCCATGTTCATTAAGTTCGAAGTATGCTAAATAATTTTTTAAAATTTAATATCTAATTTACTCCGGCATCCCTCCCTTACGGAGTCGCACTATAAAGCACTATAAAAATCTTGAAATATTGTAAATAAATATTTTTTAAATTTATAAAATATTAAATATCTCCAAAGTGGAATTTTCAAGAAAATTTAAAATGATTTTATGAAATGAATGCAAATAAATTTTCCTTTTATATATATTTTTAGCCATGGTTCACTGTGACTTCTGCTTATTGGGAACATTGTACTTGGACATGAGAGGCAAATATATTCCTTACGAAAGGCTTGCACCATCACCCTGAAGGACATTTAGTTAAATGACCTGAAACATTCTTTTGAAAAGCTTTCGAATGTCGCAAAAGAATTTATCCGGGCCTAAGAGAAGTATTTTAAATAAATTAACTCAAATTGATCAGTACAAAGTTCCACTCGTTTTTATTTGGAATGCATTCAAGGTGCGTCTAAAAAGAAAATGGCGAATATAATTTATACAATTTTTTATGTAAAGTAAACAAAACTAATAACAAATAAAAAAAGTAAATATATTAGCAACTAAAATTGCTCAATGCATTTCAAATATTTTAATTTTTTTTAATATTATATATACATTTTAATATTTAATATTTAAATATATACATATAAATAAATCTAATTTTTTTTTTTTGTTTTTCAATATATTGAACTCAATAAACATTGGTTTAAATTCCAAAAATTATGACAAATACTCAAATTTCTTTTCGAGAATTATGTTTGCATAATTCAATTATTGATTGCAAATGAGTATTATTTGAGGATTTGCAAATCGAATAGAATTTATTTGGAACCAATAGAAATTTAAGCAGACACAAGTTGATGCCCGGCCAGATGGTCAGCTGCAAGCCATAAGAATTTTGTGCTTAAGAATATTAATTCTCAATTTTTAGCATTTATTTATAAATATTTACTTGCTCAAAATAAATTATGATCTGCTCTTCATGCTATCCCGATGTGTCATGTGAAGCAAGGGAATTGTGCTAAATTTTTATTGACATGAGAACATTTCTCAGCGACACATTTTCTATGATGGGCAAATGGAATAGAACTTTACTTGTATATTATATTTCTGTGCATATATATGCTGCTCATTTGACTACACATATATAGAGCATAATTGGATTTTCTTGCCTTGTCGGCGATGGCCAGGTAGGGTCCAGATGCAGGAGAACGAGCAGACTGCGGAGCTGGGTATGGCAGCAGGGCGAACTTCAGTCTCGCAGCTAAAATAAAAAATGAAATAAAATAAAAAACCTCAGGGTTGATTTCAATTTCTATTTTCTTGATTGTTCTCTTTTTTTTTTTTTTTTTTTATTTTTTTATATATGATTATTATTGCGCTTATTACGATTTCCATTTCAGCCGTGTGGCTAGGGGAGTCGTTGGGCAACGCCCACATTTGTCTTGCATATACTTGAATATAATTGTGATCGGGCTCGTTCCGGTATCAGCTTTTCCTCAACAACAACAGTGGCATATGTTTGTATCTATATGCACACATGCATACATACAGATATATAGATGGATATTTATGTGCATAAATAATATGTTCCGGGTCTTTGAATCTATCGCACCTTTGATGCAGCATTTAATGCAGTTCCTCTTGCAACATTTCCCACTTTCCTCCATCCGCGCCATTCTTTTGTATATATTTTTTGGGTATTGGTTTATTTCTCCTTTTGTCTCTCTAAAACACTTTGGGCACCCCTAGAGAATGGCTAGGCTGGGTAGTATGACCTAAGATGTAGGTATGCGACAAGGCGAAAGTTTCTCCAGTCCTAAATTTATCCCAGCGGCAGAGTCGATTGATATCACGATTCCCGCATAGATATTTGCTCTCATTGAGTTTTTTGCCTCTCTTTGCTGTAATACAGTTTACAGTAATGACTTCTTCTATTGCTTGTCAAATCGCACTTGAATAACCTGCGTGTACTTCAAGAAAAAAATCACTGAAGCTCCTTGGCATTTGAGAACGAGGTATATCGATAGAGAGCTCAAGATTACTAAAATTGGAGACAAAATCCAGGAGGTGGCCAACAAATATCTTGAGAGATTAGATTCTCATCTAACTAGCCTAGCCAAGCACCTCAACCATCTCACTTGTACTAGGAGAAAACTTAAAGGCCGCCACCCTCAAGACCTGCTGGATCGTGTCTGACCTGAACATCTCCTTAAGACTTATCCACATCTTGTATCCCTAAAATATCTTTGCCTTCGCTTATGTATGCCATTTTAAAAGTAATCTAGCGTTTAGTAGATTTATAATTTAATTAAGTTCTATTTAGATTAAGTTGCCCAAAAAATCAAATTCGTCTCTCATGAATCAGGTCTCTATGCAGGATATTTTCTAGTCGTTCACTTCCAATTGGCATTTGCTCAGTTTCACTTATGCAATTGAAACTGAACTAGATCCGCATGGGGGATGCTGTGCAAGAGTTTTCTGCGCTTCTAATTTGCGTGACGATGCGAAGTATCTGTTTACGATTTAGATTTGTGTTTACACTCTTGAGGCTTCATGTAAATTAGTTACGCATCTTTTTTGTTCAAATTGTTAATTTATGTAATTACATTTATTTTTATATTTTTTTAATAGAACGTTTTCACTTTGTTTTTCTTTTATAAATTTTATATAAGTAAAAGTTAAATTTAAAATATTAAATTTTATTAATGATTTTAGCTATTAAATATTTCGTTTTTGTTCTGTTGCTATATAGATTATAGATTGTATTAGAGTATTAATTATATTTTTATTATATCATTTTAATAAAATTATATGGAGGATTTTTTCACATATTTATATGCATATATTTTGTTTGATTTTGTTTACGAAAATTGTATTTGTATCAAATATATTTAATAAAAAAAGAAAAGAAAATTATTGAAGCTTTTCATTGACATTTAGACTAGAGTAAAGTGGTTAGGGATTTACACCCAGCGATCCGGGAAGTGTGAGTAGTAAGTAGAGCCTCTAGAGTCGTTTTCTTCTGTTGCTGCTGCGTCTCGGAGTCCAGCTTGATTATATATTTGGTGATATCTGGTTAATTGTATATATTATGTCTTCGACTGAGGATACGTTTCTTCTCTGCTACTTAGCGCCGCTGGCACTACTGAGGAAGCTTGCCTGTGTGTTATGTATTTGGTTTAGGCCATATTTTTATGCAGTTCCTTAAACTTGTCTTCCAATTCTCCAAATAGTTTTTAGTACGTTATTGTCGATAAGTATTTTATTTGAAATTGAGAGCTGATTGCTGTTTGCTTAAACAATGATGTTTGTCTTCGTCCTTATTCTATTTGTGAACTGCTCCAAGGAACTCTCAACTGCTCCACTGCATTAATATTTAAATCTAAAATTTAAATCTAAAATTTTTAAAGATTTTTTCTTTTGTGAGGAAGAACTCCTGATGAATATTGAATTACTTTAATGTTTCAACACATCTTGAATATATATTTGAGCAGAGTTTGATCAGTTTAATATAAATATGCTTATCATGGGAAAAGAGAAATAGCGCCATACAAGTGTTTTATCTCCAAAAAACAAAAGGTCTTTAATATTTTGGAATCTTGTTTATCTTTTCATACCTGCAGCTCCCACTTTTGCTCCGGCAATGGCGCATTGCCGCCATTTTGGAGAGCAATTATAGGCACCGCTGCAGGGGCAAGCCAACCAAGCAGCCAAACTGGCCGTAGACTTGGCAAAAAATCAAGCTCAAACATAGCCAGAGTAAGAGATATCCTGTAACTGAATTTGAGTTGTGCAAGAGTAGATAAAGTCGCAGTTTGCATTGATTCTGTTAAGTATAGATATATATGATATATAAAATATTTCTTATGTAAAAGATATATCTATATATGATATAAGATATATCATATATAATTAGAATTGATTGCTTGAGGCGAATGATCTCAGAATTCAAATTTTTGCAGTTGTAGCTCTTACATCTGCTCGATTTCAGCTATACAGCGAATACAGGGTATAGAGAAACTCGGCAGCGAACGCATTCACATTTTGCGAAACATCAAATATGCGGTAATAAAAATTAAGCTGATGTTGAATTTGAAATTCAGATGCCAGTGTCGACGGCGACTTAGCCAATTATTATTAGTTGCCAGCAATAACAGCGGCAACAAGTTGCAGTTGCAAAAACGACACAAAGAGAGAGAGAGAGAGAGGGAGAGAGAGAGAGAGTGGGGTAGAGTGAGTGAGTGAGAGGGAGAGCAACTCTGACAAGCGACTGCGAACAGAGCAAAAAAGTTAATAGGACCGCATTCATTAAATCCATTTAATGTACAGAGCGGCAAATTATTGCGCTAAAAGAAAGAAAAACAAGAACAGAAAAATAAAAAGAAAAGGAAAGAGCAGAAAAAATATACAGCGTACCATAATTGCAGTTGGCTGAACACCCCAAACGACGATGACGGCCATTAAAATGGCCAACAAATTTGCCTCGGCCGAGGGATGGGTTGGCTGCCTGAATGCTGGCACTGGCCATGTAAAGTGACCCGAAACAAAACGCAAAGCCACAGCAGCAGCAAAAAAATATGAAAAAAAAATGAAAACCGGTAGCAGAAACCCGCAGAGAGCAAAAAAAAAAAAAAAAAACAAGGAGTCGTAACAAGTCCAGCTCCACCTTTAGCTCCAACTCGAGGCCTCGACTCTCAAACCAGGCCAGGTTTTACTCTCTCTTGCTTTAATTACTTTCGTGGAAAACACGCGCGCCATTTTGCTGCTGCTGCTGCTGCACTTGTTATTGTTGTTGCTGTTGTTGTTATTACCAACCATCGTGGGCTTTTCCAAGCACCAGCGAACTGTAATTTTCGTGGAAATGTTACTTCTCTTTTGGAATCGTCAAACAATTTGCAAACCGCATGCAGCAATATCTTCGTTTGATTTGCTGTTGCCCCTCGTAGCCGTCATTAAGAAAATGCAGCAGCAGCAGCAGCAGCAGCAGGAAGTTCGACCACGCAATGCCCCATTGCAGGTGTAATGGCAGCTAAATGGGAGCTTAATCAAATTTCACATAATTTATGCCTTGCCACCAACATCATTGGCAGTCCGACTGCAGTCGGATCTTTGTGGCATCCACTCACAAATCATAGAGATCTCCCATAGCTAACCCTAGTTAAACTTATAGTTATGGATACAGTTCTAGTAGAAGCACAAGCAAGACCGTCCTTGGCTAACACCACTTGCCCAGTTCAAGCCAATGGGGCTCGGCCTGGCCTGGCCGGCCTCGACTAAGCAAATTGTTGGTTTGCATGTTAAGTCCACATTTTCCACACCTTTAATTCACACTGTGCGCCATTGGCTGGCAAAGCAAATGACCGAGTGTCGCCTCTAGTCCTGCACGTCGGACAACAGCCGACATAGACATCGACATCGTCATCGACATCCAAAGGAAATCATTTCATTTATTGTAGATTTTCGCTGATGATAAGTGTATAATTGAAAATAGCAATTGACTTGTTTACAAAATATTTCAATAAAAAAGTCAAAATTGATTCATGATTAGCGGAAAACTTTCTTACTTTGACTCAATCTTGAACAGTTGCATGATTTCCTAAGAGATATTTATGGAGGTTGTTCAGGTGCCTCGCTCTGGCTTAAATATTTTTGTTTTATTTGCTTAAGAATTGAAATCTTATTTTTAGCATTTTTTAAAAGTCACATGAGTAGCATGAATATACGAAGGATCTTCCAGGTTGCTCAACAATATCAGTCTATCTATTTATAAGAATAACTTTAAATTTTTAATAATAATTATAATTAATAAAAATCATAATTAATAACAAATATAATATACATATATATTTATTTTTGAGAATTATTACAAATATATAATTTTTAATAATAATAATTAATAAAAATAATAATTAAAAATGAAACTAGTAATAAATAATAAAAATAAAATAATAATTAATATTAAAAATAAATGTAATAAAAATAATTATACAAAATAAAACGAGTAATTAATAATAAAAATAAAATAATAATAAATGTAATATCTATCTATCTATAATTATAATCTATAAAAATAATAATAAATATTAAAAATGCAAAATTAATTATTAATAAAAATAAATGTAATATATATTTATTTATTAGAATTATTACAAATATATGTAATGACTAATAACTAAAAATAATAAGAAATAAAATATGTATATATTCATAAGAATGATTACAAATTTTTAATTTTTAATTATAATAATAGTTATTACTATTAACTTTTAGGCAAGTAATGTTGTTGATAATGCATCATCATCGATTTAATCAAATGCCCGACTATTGACTAAAGAACCTTCTTCCTTTGGGCTTGTCACCCAACTGCTATCCGCATTAATCTTCAGGGTGGAGCCATTGTGTGTGCCCTAACTCTGGACTGTGTTGATGAGTCTAAAATCGTTGCCTTTGTCCAAGCGAAACCTTTTTAACGAAATGTTCGTCTGGACAACTTTGCCTTGCACAGTTGCTTTAATTTTGACTCTACTTTTGCGACTACGTAAACTTTGAAACTTTGAATGTTCCAATGATCATTTATTCCATCCACCTTTCGTCGTAGAAGATAGTGCGATCTCATAGTATACTCGGCAGGATTCCACATTCCATAGTAAATATGCTCAGAGAGCATTTTAGTTAAATAAAAGATCAGCTCATTGTCTTCCATTTTCAGATCGGAACTACGCTATCTGTTTATCCTAACTCTCATTGGTGTTTATTGCGTTCCACGAGCAAATACTTTACTCTCGCAGATATTTTGTCAACTGAACCAAAAATTATAAATAAAACTCTTCTGAATCAATTTCCATCACTGCCGTTAACTTTGACACCCAGATACATCGTAACGCCTGCTCTTTGCCTTATAGCTATTGTTAAGGTACTGCTCGTATCGTACTACTATATTGTAGTATATTTGCCACGTCTCCTAGAAACCTTCCTGTCTTTCTTGCAGTCATAGAGCCAGCTGCTAATGCCATTGCCAATGAAGCTGTCCCAAAAAATTTTACTTATAATAAGAATAATATAATTAATATATTAAGAATGATATCAATAAAAATCTAAATAAATAAGAATAATGTAAATAAATAAAGTTATACTAACTAATTATAATCATATTAATCTAATATCATTATAAATATATATGTATTTATAATAAATATGTATTATAAAAATAAATATATAATATTCATATATTTTAAATGTTGAAATTCATAACTGATCAGCAACATATTCATGACACTTAAACTAAAATTCATTTTTTTTGTATATGGCAAATATAGTTTAAATAATTTATAATAAATTTGAAATGCAGCTGAGCAGCTCCAAAAATCTTTAAACATATTGCATATTTTCAAAAAAATTCTTTTTATGGCATACAAAATTATATGATAGTATTTCTAAAACCTAATTTCATTATATGATTATATCATATAATCATATGATTATATCATATATTTATTGACATAGTTGGTTAACTCGGGTTGCTCTGCTTTACAGCCACATATGGAAAGTCACTTGAAATGCGTTGACATTAGTATTCAGTTGCGAAGCAGTCAAATTGTGGAGTGTGTGGAGTATAAATTTGAAATGGAAATTGGACGGCAGTTAGAACTGTTGGCGCACCCGTTAGACCAGAAGGAAAATGGAGAATTCAAATGAAACGAAATAAACCTGCTATTAGGCTGGCTCTAATTGGGCTTATTATACTATAAGCAGCTGCTTGTTGTTGTATTTCTTATTTCTTATATGCATACGACTTTGACTCGAATTGAGGCATTTCGCTTTGGGCTCTGATATCAAGTAGCGATGCTACGGCCCACGTTGTAGTCAAAATGGCAACAATCGCTGAGCAATGAAAGAGAGGGAGCTAGAGGAGCTAGATCAACGACAACAGAAAGAGAGAGAGAGAGAGAGAGAGTGAATGAGAGAGAGATAGAGAGAGAGAGAGCGAGCTAGAGGCAAAGTAAAAATAATAAAAAATACAAAAAAAAAAAAATATGTTGAAACGCAACAGCGCACAGTGTATTGCGATTGGAGAGTAGAAGGCGAAAACGACCCCGCGTACTGGGCCAAACAATGGACAACGCCTTCAACGTGACTGATTGCCACATGGCACGGAAGCAGCGACGATGACGACGACGACGACGACGACGACGATGACGGCAATCCAAGCTTCAGTCGCCGCGTCGCCATTGCGCAGCCGCCGTCAACGTCGAAGCCAGCGCAATGGCCGCCAAAGCTGTTTCTTCTCTTGTTGTTGCCGTTGTTATTCCTCTTGTTGTTGTTGTTGTTGTTACTGTTGCTGTTGCTTACCATTTTGTGCGTGTATTTGTGTACATTTTATTTGCTGGTAGCATGCAAACCCAGCAAAGCGAGCCACTCCCCGCAGCAGCAATCTTTCACTTGCCGCGTGTTCCATTGTTAGGCTTGCAACCGTAAACTGGTTGAGCTCGCTGGCTTGGCTGGCTTGGCATCTCCATATCTGGCTGGCTGCGATGCGACTGCCTCGACGACTTCTGCTGTTACACTTCAAGCAGCCATTGCGACTGTTAACAGCGCTGCTGGCAACACCAATGATGCTGCTCCTGCTGCTCCTCCTGCTGCACTTTATGCATTGGCATGCACTGGCTATCGCATGCAGTTTGCCATGAAAAGAGTGAGGATGAAACATAAAGAAAAACAATGTTATTTATGAACTATGATCAATTTAAAATTGGAATAAATTGCTTTCATGCTGAGCTTAAAGCTGAACAGACAGAGAGAGAGAGAGAGAGAGAGAGAGAGAGAGAGAGAGAGAGAGAGAGAGAGAGAGAGAGAGAGAGAGAGAGAGAGAGAGAGAGAGAGAGAGAGAGAGAGAGAGAGAGAGAGAGAGAGATCTCTGAAGAAAATGATCTATCTAAATATTTAGAAATTTTTAGATCTTTATAAAACATGCTCCTAGATGTATCTGTCTATCTATCAATCTACCTATCTCTCTATATAAATATATATATAATATATCTATCAATATATCTATCTACTTTCTAGAATATATTTTATACCTCTTTTATACATAGAGTACGTGTTCTTAATTAATGTAAATAAAATATCTTTATTCATATAGAGATTGGAATATGTCTTCTAGATATGTTTAGAACATGATCTATTTAGAACATGATTAATGTGGAATATTATTTTTGCTTTTTATTTTCATCTATGATGCTCTATCTATCTATTTACTGTATGTTCTATAATGATCTATGATCTATATATATATATCTATGTAGAACATGTTCCCTTAAGATCTAAGACTTGATCATCAATTCTGATGATAATCTAGGCTTTGTAACCTACGAACATGATATAAAATGTAATATAGAGAGTTGTATTTCCTTGATAATAATAGATGTTAAATTTATGTAGATATATTGCAGAAAATCATTAACTACAGTTGAATCGAATCATTGTAATTGCCGAAGTTGCGAACCAATTTATTATTTGCAAATTGAAGAGAATTTAACGAATCGATTTAAATGAATATTCTACAGAGATCCATTGCATTATACGGATAAGCTGTCGATGGAATATGTGTTGTAACAAATTCCAGCATCATTATTTAATATAGATGAAACAAATACATTTCTGAATGCCGTTGGTCATTCAACACTGACAAGATGAAGAGTATCTGCGTGCGGTGCTTAATGCCCATCCATAATACTTTGATGGCCGTTGTTATTTACATTTTTGGTTAATTTGCGCGGTTGTTACTGCCGTTGGTCGTGATTGCGAGCTGCAGGGGCTTTTCTGCTGTGCCGAGGGTTCGCATCGTTCGGGCTAGCAAGAAAGGAAAACAGAGGAAAAAAAGTTATGATTAGGTGTATCTTATCGACAGGAAGCGATCATCGCACATTCGCATTGGCCACGCTCGCCTCGACCAGCTTCCGAATCTCAAACAGTCTCTCCCCATTTCACAGCCAGCAATCGAGCTGGCCAACCCTTCATCACGGCTGCTGCTGCACTTGCTCCACGAGTTCAGTTTTGAATTTTTCAGATTGGCATTTGCAGTTGCTTATTAAATGCATTTTGTTGTGTTATTAGGCTCCGGCATTCGTGGAAATTGTTACCTACTGCAACTGGTTTTATTTCTCTTTTTTTTCCATTTTTTTATTCAGTTTTTATACCCTGAGTTTTTTTTTGCTGTTGCGCATATTCTTGCTGCAGCTACGGCTTCTGTGCTGCATTCATAGCGAAGCAAACGCCAGCAATTGGCCGGCCAGTTTCGTGCTGCATTAGACACAGATAAAGCTGCACCACAGCTCGGGGTTGCGGCTACACGTATTTGGCATACTCACAGCATTTGCCCATGTCAAGAGCCATTTGCTATCTGTTTATGTCGATTTTCATTGACTTTTGATGTTGCCAAATCTAAAATATTTCATTCTATTTGAGGTGTTTGGCTTCACTATATTTGAGGGAATTCGACTTGGAAATGTTTTCAAAACCATTCAGATTGAGCTGCAGTAATTGAGTGAGCCTACGACTAAGACTGAGACTGAGGCTATGACTGAGTCTCAATCTTTTGAGACCAAGACTAAGACTAAGACTAAGACTAAGACTAAGACTAAGACTAAGACTAAGACTTAGACTAAGACCAAGTAAATATAACAATATGCCTTGCTAATAAAATTCCTGAAAGACTTTGCCATCCCTGAAAGAACACCAAACACAAATTTCTATTGTGAATGTAATGAAGCTTATGGATTATTCTCATTCCAACGATTAATTTGCACATTATCTTTGAGATAAATGAATTATCAATTATTTGTTTTATTAAATAGGAAATTAGACAAGTTTTGTCTTTTGTGCAAAAGATGTGCCGGAAATTGGCTTTTTGCTCTTGTGCAAATTCATAAGTAGAATAACCGAGACCAAGAGGCTGTAGAAACCGCACCTATCACTCACAGTCTATGTCATCTGCGCCTAAATATATAGTATAGTAATATATTGTTCTAAAAGTGAAGTAAAAACCTATTGTGAGAGAGAAGGTGAAGACAAAGAGTTGGATTCTAATTGCATAGATTAATAACTTCGAGAAATAGACTCTGAATCTCAGTCTTAGTCTGATTCTCTATCAACCACAAATATATATGTAGTTATAAGTCGGCTAAAAAGGAAATAAAATATTTGAATTAAATTTCAAAATTATTTTAACAACAATTCAGGTTAGGCTCATGCAATTATGCTGACTGTGAAAATAAAGAGAGAGTGTGCTCGAATTAGAGTCATGAGCCAAGACGCGCACGTGCTGAGCCTTCGCTCAGCAGATCGAACGATTCGAAGTAGCCAAGAGTGATGCAATACTATTTGTATTGAATAGCTCAAGATGCTTAATTAAATTATAGGCCAACTGGCAATTGTATCCGTAGGGGATATTTTGCAGGGAGATTCGAGGCAGCTGCAGCAAGAACTGGGTGCCAGCGCGAACCAGGTCGCTGCAGGATGTGTGAAAGCCGATACTCGCGCATTGTTTTGATAATTATACGGTGCGAGGAGAGATGACGAGATTGTGATGAGGCAGATTGCGCATTGGCTATTGGGCATGTGCCGCGGCAGTTGAGCCGATGTCGAGGCCATCATCCATCAAGGACTAGAAATTGACTTCCGCTCGCCAGGAGCGCAGACGCACAAAGCTTTGGCACCCCGTGCAGGATGCTTTGATTATTCGGCAGCGTTTCCGGGGCTTGGCCTATAATTATATTAGTGCGTTGTTGCAGGCGTCAAAAGGGTGCTATATGCGACGTCCTGCTCGAGTCCTGTGCGCAGACGTAATTACAGCAACAAAGAGAGCGAAAGAGAGAGCGCTCGAGGGAGAAAGCAAACCTTTCAGCCTTTGCTAGCTCGCTTGCGCCCCTTACGCCGCGTTTCGTTTTGTTTTGGATTTTTTTTTTTTTCTTTCTTTCTTTTTATAGGTAATTTTTGCACACTTCCGGTTTGACATGTGACAGGCAACGCGTTCGTCCTACATTCAACAGTACAGGGCACACACATACACACACACATTCACACACACGGGGGCGTTGCACGCCCGCCCGTCGAATGAATCGCTGCACAAATGCAAACGCGCGCAAGAAATAGGCCGGCTGCCAGGCAGCCGGGCAGCTAGCCAGCCATTCAGCCAGTCAGGCAGCCACTGGGCGTTCACCAGCTGGCCCAGGATTCAGAGTCCCGGGTTTGGCACCTCGTCATCGCCAGTGGCTTCTGCCATGATCATTCGTGCTCGCGCACGCTGGCACGCCCGTCCCGCCTCCGAGGACGCCTTCGCCAAATGTGCTTTGTGTTTGCTCTCAATGTGTGTGTGTGTGTGCGAGCGAGTGTGTGTGTGTGTGTGTAAGCGTGGATAAACATTTATAGCACTCCTGGCTCATTCACTCTGCATTACATTCAAATTTGTGAGGCTGACCAAGCGTTTACTTAATGTTCCGGGAATGTGTCAACGTCAACTAATCACGTTTCGAGCTCTTGTAGTATAATCCTTTTTCTCTCTTCACACAGAGAGAGAGAGAGAGAGAGAGAAGAGCGAGACATGTATTCATTCATAATACGATTTCAGGCAGGATGGGGCGTGCACCAAGTACTTACCATCTAGTAATTGTGTGGGCGCTTAGTAGCTGATGCGCTTATTATATGAATATGAAAATAGAGCTAAGCAGAAAGGGGCGATTGGGAAGCTGGAACTGGAACTCAAACTGGATTATCATTTGCTAAAGAGCAAGAACAATTGAAAGGATCAAATTCAATTTGACAAAATATTTTGTTAGTTGCGATCTTGTACATGTATCTGTGTAAGTCCTTCATAAAACTGTCAATCACAGAGCAGCCTGAACTGAATGAATGAACTGAATGAATGAACTGAATGAATGAACTGAATGCTGATTGTCCCATTAGAGCAGTGAGTTAGTTGATTCGAATGTAAATTGCAGAAAATCAATCACACACTTGAAATTCATTGCCAATTTTCAAGAAGAAATCTCTCAATAAAAATATTTGCCTTATTAAAAGAAAAAAGAAGGAAAATGTTGATAATATAGAATATTTCCCCCATGATCTGTTAGGTCTTTTATCTGCCCCACACCAAGTATATATCAAAATAATTTATAAATACATTGTGGTATACCATAAGTATAAATTATTTATATATATAATACTTAAAAGTATATGAGAAATGTGTGAGAATCCATTTTGAGAGCTGCGAGCTCATTCGAACTCACATTTCAAGAACCGAAGATCAGATAAAATAATCATACCTATTGGAAAAATGTAATATAACATGCTTACAGTAAGTATAAAAGAGGATTTTAGAAACATGTCGCAAAATAACTCTATGTGTGAAAGAGAAAAAGTATTAGTCGCAAAATAACTCTTTAAAAAGAGGAATTGCCTGAATTCCTCCATGCCAAACTCTCAGACTAGGAAAGAAAAAAACCAAAAATATCTCTCCTAGTCAGAGGAATAAAGTTTGTGTGCGCCTTTTATCTGTATCTCACAGAGAGAAAGGGGACAAGTGAGTCGGGTAACTGTTATTCGGGGTCTCTGTGCTTACTATATTCGTAGTACGTCAATAATACCAAAATACAACATTTCATATTTGGTATATATTAAGTCTTCATCTTATATACTTCAGCTACAAATTGTCTTTCGCCATTCACTATTAAATCTTTTTCTTTTTTAAGGTACGAATGGCCTCAGATTAGGTCTGCATACTTCCCATTAAAGCGCTGTTACTTGTTAAGTGTGCATTAAAGATTTCACATATATTATTATAAATTTAATAAGATATAATATTTTCAGTATTTTTTTTTTCAGTTTGCATTGCAAATAGATTCACACATGCTTTGATAATCTTACAAAAGTTTATAATTTAGAAAACTGTGCCAAGCTTTTATTTCTATTTGATTTATTTGGCATAAACCGCTATGTGATAAAATGACCTATAATTTATTCGCATCTATCAAAATACATTACAGCGATGTCCTGATAATTAGAAATGGCAAGGGAACGGCATTTACTCGAATTACATGGTTTTACGATTAGTCGAGATATACATATACCATTTAACGAGATATTCATTTAAAGCGATATCAAAGATACAAACTTGGAATAAATACAGATTTTATTTATTATTTATTTATTTATTTTTTTTTAAATTTATACGATTATTGAAGTCATTTTAATTGTTTTGAAATGTTAATTCTATTTGTTCCATTATTAATATAATAATATATTGGGTTATGTTTTGCTTTTCATTACGAATTACAAGAGGTTTTTATACTCTGTTCCCAAAGGTAAAAAGAGTATATTGGTTTTAGGCAATGTCTGTCATGCTGTCCTTCCGTCTGTCTATCTGTCCGTATGAAGGCAATATATGTTATTTATTTTATTAATTTTGTTATTTTTATCTATTTTATTTTATTTTGTTAATTTAATTAATTTATTATATTTTTCAATTATTTTGTATTTTCATTATTATTTATTTTGATTATTATTATTTTATTTTATTTTTATTTAATTATTTATTTTATTTTATTATTATTATTATTATTATTATTATTTTTTTTTTTTGCTAGGGAAAATTGGAAGGCACAAAAATGTATGGAATTTATACAAATTTTATTTTACAAATTAATTTTTTTCCCAAGGTTTTGCAAGGCATTTTTACGTAGTTGTTGAAATTTTGGACTTAACGGGAGATAAATTATTGCGCTTCAACCGTACTAAATTAATTAAAAAATATATATAATAATACCTTTAGTTGTATTATAATTATAATTTGGTATATTTTATGTATTTGCAGCTATAATAAATTGTATAAGAATCTGTATCAATTTGGTTTCACAGATAACTCACAAAGCTAAACAACTGTTACAACATTCCAATTGAATAGTTTATATTTAGTAATAAGATAGTTTATATGTAATAATAGTATATAAAGAGCATATACATATTCATAGTATATATATTATTTGTATATTAATTTATATAAATTGAAGTTCAAATGTAACTGCAAATGTAGTTAATAATTCTATAATATAATTGAAGTAAACAAAATTGAGCCTAATTAATTGATAACTAATTTTCGAAAAAAGAAGAGTAGCAAAACTCCTTGAACAAACCTCATATATGGCTTGTATATCACAAATATGTTTTGCCGATAGCCTTAGGTTGCGATGTCTTTCAATTTACTATTCCGTCTAATTGGCTAGGTAAAATGTGCTGTTGAGGATCCAATTGCGCGTAGATCATGATCAGGTGCGTGTGCACAGATGCAGAACAAACGCATTAACCCCTTTGCCAGCTACGCAGAGTCGAGTTGCCATTTGCTGCCACCAAGCAATGTGCGTGACCAGCTCTCAAAGAGAGAATGCACTTGCATACATATGCATATTGATTGAAGGGAACTTGGGACTGGCGATGTAATGCCAATTGCATCGCTCATGCCGTGACACATTTTCTATGTCTATGACAAAGTCTGCTGAGCTGTAATTATGGCTGAAACAATAGACACGCATGCGAGTGAGTGTCAAGCACAGAGAGGACCAAGTGCGAGCTAGGTAAACACAATACCCTGTCTTGGCAGAGGCAACTCTCTCCCTCTCTTCCTCGCTCCCTCTCTCATTTCATTTTAAAGTTTTCATATTCAATTTGCAGCTACGTATGCACGCCAGCAAATGACAAATGCTTTATCGGTTTCGGTTTCGGTTTCGTTTTCGTTTTAGTTTTTTATTACAGCTCGACCGCAAAGTGAAGACGAAGATAAAGTCTGTAAGCCATGACGGCGGCAGCACAGATGGCTGATAGATTTGCACCTCTTGGCCCGATAGCAATCGCTTAGTCAGCAGCACGCGCAGCCCAAGACTTAGCCAACGGCGAGCGAGCGAGCGAGCCAGCTGGGTGGAGGGGTGTTAGCGGGTCGGCCGCATGCCAGACGAGCAGCTGCTGGCCAATCATCGGGCGCAGGTCGCACGATGGGCAGCCACAACAAACAACCGTTGGCTGGGGCCGTACTCGACTCTGGATTAAGCCTGGCCGTTGGTTTGGGGCGTGGGTTATATAGGGCGCCCACTCCCTCTCTCCCTCTCTCCCTCTGTTTCTCTTGCTGCTCTCCCTCTGCCTGTCTCAAACTATGCGTATCCATCAGTAGCTAAACAAAAACTGTAAAGAAACAAACTTGAAAAAATGTGTTATTAACTTAACCGCGTAATTGCAGCAACAGCAACAGCAACAATAACAACAATGTTGGCCAGGCGCTGCATAGAAAGGGTATAGGTGGGCGTGGCAACCGTTCCGTTGACAGTTTTTAATAGAAGCCATTTTTGTGTTGGCTATTTTTTTTTGTTTTCTGTTATTTTGTTTTGCTGTATATTGTTATTGGATTCATGGCTATTTATTCATGGCTCATAACATGTACTTAAAAACTGTTCATTGTCTCGTTCGCATTTTTTAGCTTTTCATTTCTCATTTACCATTTGATTGTTATAATCATATATGCTATTAAAGCCATATATACCCATTCTATATAAATAGAAATGGGTAGCATCGAGACAGAGCGAGAGAGAGAGAGAGAGAATCTTAACTAGCTCAAGTTCTCTGTCCATGTATTTATACATTTTCTTTATACATTTTCCTCAATCAAAATATGTTGAATGTAGCAGTACAGGGTATCTTTGAGTCGTGCAGCTCTTCTCTATCTACTCAGCACGCACGTCCGTAGGTAGAGCATCATTTGTTGAACATGGCAACTGGCAAAATACAATTTTGTCATATGCCTATAATAAGAGTATTTATTATTAGCTAGCTAGCTAATCATACTCTGACATGATGTCAAGTTTGGTCTATTTAACTTAAATACGGGGTTCGCACTTTAATCTCTGAACAAATATGCATGCTCCAGTCGAGTGGGCTGCACTGGGTCAGAACGCTTCTGCATGTCCTTATTATATCATCTTTCTAGGCGGAGTTTCGCATGTAATCAATGATAAATATTTTGTTTGTTTCCAATTTGATTTACTAAATTATATAATTGTGATTATTTATTGAAGTTGTTTGTGCATTTAATGTGAGCAAAGGGAAGTGATGCAAGCTGATCATAAAGATTCAGAGGATTCAGAAGATAAAGATTATAAAGATTCATAGATATTCAGAAGATTCATAATATTCAGAAGATTCATAATATTCGGAATATTCATAAGTATTCATAGGATTCATAAAGATTCATAAAAATTCATAAGATTTATAAGATTCATAAGACACAGAAGATTAAGAAGATTGATAATTTTCAGAAGATTCATAAGATACAGAAGATTCATAAGATTTACAAGATTCATTAAATTTATAGATTCAGAAAATTCAGAAGATTCAGAAGATTGGCAACATTCATAAGATTCAAAAGATTCAGAAAAATCAGAAGATTCTGAAGATTCATAAAGTTTCATAAAGATTCATAAGATTCATAAGATTCATAACATTCATAAGATTCACAAGATTCATTTAATTTATAAGATTCATAAAATACAAAAGATTCAGAAGATTCGCAACATTCATAAGATTCAGAAGATTCCCTTACGAATTGATATTCGGTATATATATATATATATATATATATATATAGTTTATATATAAAGCATTTTTTTTTTTTATTTTATTCAGAAATATTCACAAGATTCATAAGATACAGAAGATTCGGAACATTCATAAGATTCAAATTATTCCGAAAATTCAGAAGAGTTAAGTTCCATAAAGCTTCTCACTAAAATCACTTACAAATGGTGAATAAAGACTTTGCCTGTTTTGTGTAACTATTTGTTAATGTAGGAAAAAAGAAAAATAATTTGTCGCGAGGATTATTTTTGGACAGACTGAGAAAGGAGAAGAATAATAGCTATAAGTAGAAAGAGCATATATCTATGCTTACTTGGGTATGCGCTGAGTGCACTAAAGGAATATGAACAAAGAGATACTTTAAAATAGAAACTCAATTTAAAGGAGATTATTTCAATAGTAATTATTAGCTGCGAAACTAACTTAATTGATATATGTTAATGCTGTGGTCTTCAGATCTAGATGTGGAATACTCTATACAGAAAGGAGTGTAGATCCGTTATTACAAAATATGTTGATCAAATATTTGTTGAAAATAATGTTAACTTTTCTCATTTTTTTGTTCGCATTTTTCTTCCATCCAACCGAATGAGTTCGAATAGAGATAAAGCTAAAATACTTTACTCCTGCACTATACAAACCTTTAAAGGTACTATATTGAATTCGTTACAGTTCTGCTCGTAAATATACATCAATTTCATGTTATCTTCATATAAATATATAAATCATGCTCTAAATGCAGCTTACACATGTTTTATTTTTATGAAATTTGTTATTTTATGATGGACTCAATTGAAAAAATCAAATGAAAAAACTTAATAAAATACTTCTGACAGTCACTGCCACACTCTCAAGAAAAAACATTCGAAACAACATTGATATAGGTGTATAGAAGTATTATTAGAGAGTTTTATGTATAAATATGAACGAATTATTTTTTTAAATTTTAAATTAAATGAGACGACAACGTTAAGAGCCCTTGATAAGTAGTCTCCGAATAACGAGAATAGGTTTTAAATTCTTTTGTCTCTAGTTTCAATAGTTTCATAATTATTTACATTTAGGCGGGCAACCAGAGAGAGGCTGAACAAAACCTTATTTAAGTTGACTCGTCAATCAGAATGCTATGTTTTGTATCGCCAATATCGAAAGCAAAGTTATACCAAAAACGTTGCTAATAATGATTGAACATTTTGTTTTCTGAAACTTCACAGAACTCCTAGATCCATTACTTAAATATGTCCAGCAAAAAATTCTTTATGTGGTCAACTGGCATCTGTTCCACATTTGCATTGACTACAATTTATCTATTCTTGTCTTATCATTTAATTGTCTCCGCAGCCACCATTTGAATTCTTGGCTGTTAAGCCACACATCTGGATATTTTTGTTTATAATGAACTATTTGGTTTTATTTCAACTACAATTAACAACACTTTATGGTAGTTACATTCTCTAAAAAATTTTAAAATTGCTCAGTAAAAAATATTGGATAAACGCTATATAATTAAAAAAAAAAAAAAGACAGAATTCCCGTTACCCGCTGTTTTGAAAATTTTCCCGCAATCGGGGTTTCAAACAAATCAGATTTGACGGGAAAAATTCTAATTTGGCAACACTGCATTTTATGTATACTTGGCATTAATTGGACAAATTTCAAATAGAAAACTTCTTTATTGATCAGACAGCAAAATTGGTAAAAAAAATCATTTTTGTTTATTTATTTTTTGTTAATTAATATGTTATTTAAAAGTTAATTCTCTTTAATCATCTTTTATTTGCAATAAGGAAATTCAGTAAAAATAACAATAAAATAAATCTGAATCGATGAATTTAATATTTTCACATTAAAGGGCATTGGATGATATTTACATTAATTATAATTATTTCTATTATATTTAGAGTTTTATAAGGCCATCGCAGTCATAAAAGTCCAGACAAATTCTCTGCCATTTTTCAGTCACTTTTTCACATCAAATTAATCATAATAGTAACAATATTTGCGAGGATCTCATCTAAAGTTGCCTTATTGATTACTGTAGAGCAAGCTGAAGTAGAAATAACAGAAAAATTCCCTTTACGTTCCATTTATTAGTTATAACCTGTAAATATTTAATAAAATGTTTACTTAATTCAACTCTAGCCAAGTAACACATATTTTTGCAAATATATTATTTATTTTCTGTATATATACATAGAAATATGATTTAGTATGCATCTAGATTTTCTGTCGCTTTTTAAGTAGCTCTGCTTTTATGCGGAACGTCTCTTTGAACGTCACCGCAGCCTTTATAAATCCGCTTCCGTTTGATATTGTTCTTAGTCTATATAGACTCACACACACTCACACATATATCTATATATTCCAGATAATTGTGCAGCAATTTGTCTAGGATACCGATACGATACTTTGCGTTAGTAGCCGAGTTCAGAGCTCGGTTCGTCATAATAAAGACCTGTAGGAAGTTGTCAATAAAAAAAATAATAAAAAAAACGCAAACTGCCGCATCGACGAACAAAGCCGATGTGTAAGAGAGATAGACGGAGATAGAGGAGAAAGAGAAAGAGCTGCCATTTGCCAAGTCCATTGCATAAAACGTGCCATAAATTGGAAAAATTGCAATAACAATGAACAAAGTCAACAGTGGCCACAGGATTCAGGCAGGCCGCCGGCAACAATTGTGAACAGGATAAAAATGTGCCTCATGCATGTAGCCGAATTGAAAATATGAAGCGAGAGAGAGAGAGAGATGGAAAGAAAAAAAAAATACACATAACAGTCAAGCATTGAATGTTGCATAAAAGTTATTGTTTGGCCAAGTAATGGATACGCTCTCAATGGGAGAGTCGGTGGCAGGGCGAGTGAATCGGTGAATAGAGAGATGGACAACTCCCGGGCAGGGGCATTCACACAATAACAATAACACGCATAAATGTCAACTTCATGTAACTGACAAACGGCTCTGGGGATGCGGTTGGCCTTTGCCAGTTGTTCGGCTGTTTGTTGTCCGTTGTGCTGATCCTTGGTGAGGGCACAGCATGCGACACAATTTATCAATTAAATAATTTTGCCAGAGTACGAACGTAGACCCCGTCCCAAGAAAAATGTTGCCAACTTTTCAAACGAGCCCTTCAATTACGTATAGCTCGCTGACAAATTCCCTACAATTTCCTCTTACCCTACTCCTGCTCCTGCCGCTGCTCCTGCCGTTGCTCGTGCTGCGAAGCGACCCTCGTTGCCGATCGGAGCCCTCGGTGAGCCCGGCGAACAAATACCGCTCATAAATCCTAGCTAATGATTATAATAGTTGTCAGTTTTTCATACTCATTGTCGCTTTCGAAATCTGCTGATCGATTGAACGCCGAATGCGCTTGCATTGATACCAACGGCCGCATGCCATCATCCAGCACAATATCTCTGCCATGTGTGCCGATGTCCTTCAGCCAATTGTTTGTCTGGCTAACCACAAAGCATCTCTGCAGGCTGCCAAGCTGCCAAGCTGCCAAGCTGCCAGGCTGGTTCGGCCATCTGAGTGACTGGCCTTTGTATCAATCAGAAAACTAGAATAGGCAGTTGGGCTGCCGATGATTGACAAATATAAAGAAGACTCCAAATAAATATGTATATATAAAATTTGTGTTTTTAGCTTATCAAAAATTTTCGCTTATTGACCAAACAGATGTCAAGTAATTTTGATAAAATAGTCCAATTGATAATTGATAATGCATTTATAAATATGAAAATATATAATATATAAATAAAAAAATGTTGAATCGTAGTAATAAAATATTTGTAAAAACTGTTGTCATCAATTTTTGCAATTTAGTCAAGACTAACTATCATTAAAGCTGCCAGTGAGCTCGTTAAGAAAATATAAAAATTAAAACAAAAAAATCTTAGTTAATATGACATATGCCATATGTCATCTATCATATGTTATCTACATATGTCCAATAATGATAAAAGAGGGCTGTTCTCAAGAAGCCTCATAGCTTACATCAATTTTCAGCTTGCTTAGACTATTTAAAGTAATTTATATGCATCTACAATCAATCTACATCTCCACTGACAAGTTTTCAAAACTATGTCGAATTACTCAGAATTTGTCAATAAATTGGAATCATTATTGTCAACACAAGAGAATATGATTTCATCTACATACTGCGAAGAGATACATGACTGTAGATTCGTCAACATAAAGAACTATTACGTCAAGTCTACACCACTTGACCGTCGGCTAGCCTGAACACAGCACTTGAGGTAAGTCGCATACACAATATAGAATATTGCGAAAATATGCTAGTTACTCCAGTCAGCTATTAGCAAACTCTCAATTAAAATTTAAATACTTGGAGATAGCTAATAATATATAATGATGCCACTTTGGACTTATGAAATATGGAACAAGTCTACGGCATCCCATCAAAATAAATAAAATCTACAAATATTTAAAATAAATTAATAATATTATAATGCAGTCCAGCTGCCTCGGAAATATCAGCTATGTTAAGCGGTATAGGTGAAGCTCAGAGATAGCAAGAAGAAAAGCTTCAATGTATTCCCGACTTTAGAGATAATAAACAAATTATCAACAACGTATTACCGTAAACTGTATTTCCATCCCAATAAAGGATTTGATATAGCAAATACGTCACAGAAGAAAACGCAATCGGCTTAAGAAAATCCATCATCCACTACACTAAGTGGATCGCTTTATTTAATACTCATCTCAATATTGGATTTGCCCTTTATCTCACCTAAAAAAGTCGTCTACAAGTATATATAATAATAATTATTGTTATTATATTATTTTTATATTATTGTCAAAATTTCAGAGAATATTGGTACAACAATACAGGCAACATATAACTTTAACTAAAATATTTGATAAATTATTAATTAATAAAAAAAAACATTTACCAATCTAAATTAATAAAAAAAAAACCTTTTTAATATAAATGCTCTCATATGAATTCTTTGCTAGAAAAATGATCGTATGAGATCGGTTTCCAATTGCAAGTCCCAATACCTTCAGCTTGGCTTTATATCGATAACAAACACCAAATCGATTCATTTAACTTTTAGCTTAAATTGAAAAAAAAAAAATGCAGGTACACGATAAATATGATTTATGGTTTATATTATCCAATCTAAACTAGCAATTAAAGTTCCCTTAGTACTATAATAGAGATCTAAGCTCTTCTTGTTAGGTAATGGGCAAGAGTTATCGATTATTATCGAGTATAAGAATCATTTTCCATTCTATGCTTTCTCTTGGCTCTCGGTTGTATTCCATTAAAATTCGTCAACTTATCGATTCAATTTTATTTATTTCTGTAAACTTGATTGACGCGTGCCAAAGCTGAGAGCGAGAGAGAAAGAGAGTGTGAGAGAGAGAGAGAGAACGATAAGTTTCCCAGTTCTGCAGTTAGTTATTCTCGCTGAAAACTGAGGCGTTTCAGCTTGCGGACAGACAAACAGTTGTAAAACACTTGGCCCAGGGATAACAATGCAAATACTGTCGCCGCATGTGGTCCTTGTCCAGATCGAGCCGATCGAGTCGCTCACACAAAGCCGAAAGCGAACAATAAATTTAAAACAAGAAAAAACTCTAAATTGAAAATCGCGCCTGATGTGTTTGTGCGTTAATTTGGCGACGCTGTTTTTAAACTTTTTAATTGATTGACAATTTTCACATTTATCGCTCAAATAAACAGAGCAGAGCAGAGTCGAGGACAATTACTAGTTTTTGTTTTACCTTTGCAATGCATATTGTTTTTTTTTTTTTTTCTCTCTTACTTTGTCAACAATTCATTTGCAGGCGATTTCATCTGAATAACGCCCCAGATTTAGCACGCTTCACTGCGTCCTTTCACATACGGCTCGAGCAGCTCAGCCAGTCATCCCAAGCCAGCCCAACCCGCCCAGCCTGGTTGCTAACTATTGTCAATATTATTCGTAATTCGATTTAATGTTTAAAAAGGCTTCAATATTTCTTGTTTCTCAACATGAGTCTGGCAGGCGATCAGCACTCAGAATATGCCTGAGGGAGTCTAGCATGCAGTAAGGCTTTTAAAGTTAAACAATGAGTAAATTGGAAATGCCTTATTGTTAGCAAAGTAAAGTAGCTTTAGCTGAAATTACAGAAAATCTTAAGAAATTAATTTAAAATATGAGAAAGCCTTGCGTTTCTCAGGCTATGAGTTACCTTAATTGTTCAGTGAAAAAAAAAAAATGAAAAATTACATATTAAATTTTTCACTCTGCTTGATCTTTTAGCTGCGAAAGAAGGTTTTTATTGAAGTACCTTATATTATTGCAGTACTTAAATATAATTAATCATTAAATAAAAAACTGTTACACTTATTAGCAGGTATTTTACAGTTTGCCCTGCTCTAAACACCAGCCATGTTCCTATCAAGTTTTATCAACGTCAATGACAAGCAAAGACAATAACAGCAAACTATTTCCACATTTTAAAAAATAACTCATGAATGTATAGTATAATTAGTTAGGGGGAGACAATCGATAGTGACCCTTTCCCCATTTACAACTTAAACCTGATTAAATTTGACCATCTTTTATCATAATAAGAAATTGACATATTATATCAAAAGAGAGAGACAGAGAGAGAGAGAGAGAGAGAGAGAAAGTGATAGAGAGAGCTTGAGATTCGCAATTCGTACTCGATGTGTAAATTCAAAAATGGTTTTAATACTTAAGAATTCATATTACATCATTATTCCATTATTCATTATTCATTATTCATTATTCATTATTCATTATTCATTATTCATTATTCATTATTCATTATTCATTATTCATTATTCATTATTCATTATTCATTATTCATTATTCATTATTCATTATTCATTATTCATTATTCATTATTCATTATTCATTATTCATTATTCATTATTCATTATTCATTATTCATTATTCATTATTCATTATTCATTATTCATTATTCATTATTCATTATTCATTATTCATTATTCATTATTCATTATTCATTATTCATTATTCATTATTCATTATTCATTATTCATTATTCATTATTCATTATTCATTATTCATTATTCATTATTCATTATTCATTATTCATTATTCATTATTCATTATTCATTATTCATTATTCATTATTCATTATTCATTATTCATTATTCATTATTCATTATTCATTATTCATTATTCATTATTCATTATTCATTATTCATTATTCATTATTCATTATTCATTATTCATTATTCATTATTCATTATTCATTGTTCCTGTTAACAAATATGTAAATGAATAATTCAAATTTGTGCTATATATTAAATACTAAGTTAATAAGTTAATTAGTAATTATAATATAAGAAATATATTACAATTAAAATAAAATTTTAATAATTATCACATAAGGTTCTTCAACTGGTCCTGCTCCAATTAAAGTAAAATTACTCTAACTGCTATAATTCAAAATGAAATTTGATTAATGGAATAAAATATATTATTTATTATAATATATATACTAAATGTATTAAATAAGTCAGTCTTTATTCTTTATAGAATTAAAATTAATTTATCTAAAATTAACATATATCAATACTTTTCACAAGACTTATAGTTCATGATGATGATGAAACGTTCCGATAACTGTGATGGTTGGATCCTCTAGAGTCTCTTTCGCCTTCTCCTTCTGTTGGGTGTAAGTCATTTGGCTTACATATCCTATGCAAATATAAGTACTATTATATTAATAGATGTCTAGCTTTGGTTCGCTTCCAAGCAGCACTAAGCTGTAAATATTTTATGAAATAATAAAAAAATATACATATGCCACAATGCAAAGGGTCGCTAACCAAAGAATCTCATTTTCATTAAGTTTTCAACAAGTGCTCAACATATTGTCAATAAATCTCAGACATTACTTTCACATACCCTGCCAGCAAAATGAAGAAAGGTATTTTGGTTTTGTGGAGTGCAGCATGCAAAAGATGAAGAACTGCTACATAGACACATTGAAAGTAAAGATTAAGATTAAGATATTACAAATATATAATCAAGTTTACTTTTCTCTAATTCTATCTACTCAACTCGATCTACTTGAAATGGAGTTCAGGGTATATCTGAATCGACGTTATTATATGTTTCTCTTAACTTTTCGGTTTTAAGTGTCCTTGCATAGCGAGAGCAACCCGTGGCGCTTCGTTCAAAGGAACTCCCGCTGCGTATTTTAATCTCATTAACTGTGGCCCTGCTGCTGCTGTTGTTGTTGCTGTTGTGGTTGTTGTTGTTGTTATTATTGAGTACAATTCATTGTTGTAGTTCCACCAAAAAGCAAATTGCATTTCTTATCCTCAGGCTAGTGCCATTGGAGCTAGCATCGTGTCGCGTGCGCGCTAGATTTATGGCTTTTCCTCTCAATTGTTTAATTAAACTAAAAAAGCAATTGACATCGAGAACTGCGCAATAGTTTGAGGGAAAAGTGAATTCCATTACGATGGCAAAATAAAATATATGTTTTATCTCTTGAATAGAATTACCCCAAAAAACTAAGCAAATATCTTTAAGCTTTCAACTGTGTCTCTTAAAAAATAGCTAAAAATCGATTGAATGTGCCTTAAAGAAATATCTATATATATATATATGTAAATAAGAATTTATTATATTCTATTTTGTAGTTCGATAGACCGCTTGACAGGACTGATATTTTATATAGATATTTTCTTTTATATTTATTAATTTTATTAATGTTTGTAATTTGAATTAGTATATTTATTAAGATATCTCAATAACGTCTTACTGTCTGAGAGCTATAATTTTGGTAAGTTTGAAAGAGATTCTTGATTTCTTATATCATGGAACGACCTGCATTTGTTCTGTCCTATTCTTACCAATAATCGTCTTAGCTCCTTGAAGTTAATACTCCCTGAGCTAAATTAACTTATATTTCGAATAAACGAAGCAGTATTCATTACTGAATTTTTTTTTTATTTTTACTTATAGTTTAAATATTTAGAAAAAACTGAAAGTAATTATTTGAGAAAATATCCTTGTCATACAAAAAATTAATTAGTTGAAGCGCATCTATTCTAGTGAATAAAAAGTAGATATTATTGTTGTTATTAATGATTTCTTCAGTCTAGTTAGCTGAGTTCTGCTTTGAGACTGATTTTAAATGAAATTGAAACAACATTTTTACTGCTTCTCAAATCGAATCATTGATTGCAGCTCTTTAAGGTCTGCACAGTGTTAACTAGACGGAATATTCTACAAAATATAGAAATGGAAGACGATTATCCACTTATTGAAAGCAATTGAATCAATATGCAGCCCTTCCTCAGCTTTTCAGTATACCCAAGACGTTGATATGTATTCCGTTGCTGTTTGGATAATTGCTCTATTTGCAGACAGTTGAGGTGAACCGTAGAGCTGTGTGAAAGGGGTGTGGGGGAATACGCACGAGAACACATATGTACGTATCTGCTTCGACATTTAATAATACGAGCGGCGAATTGAATGTGGCTAAGTGGAGAGACATGTCCGCTGAATTGTTTTCTAAGTTCGGTTTGTGGTGCATTTGCATGTGGCGCTACGCTTAATAAGTTCGTTAACAAGTCTTCAAATGGCATATACATATGTATTATTACGAGTTAATGTTTAATTTGAATTGTCCAACCTGTTATTTGGGCCAGAAAGGGTTGAGCGCACAATGTGTGTGTGTGTGTGTGTGTGTGCATATGCAATGAGTAGAACAATTTGGAAACTTTTCAATATGATAACTAAATAATTATGTGACAACTGAAACTGAAAACTCCAAACTGAATCGAAAGGCAATCGAACCCTTTTTCCTTTTATTTTATTTTATTCTGTTTTTTTTTTTGGGAGGCGCTATTCAAATGCCAGTTAATTGTAGAGCCAACTGGCAACCGTTGCACGAGGCTGCACGCAATACCCAATTCTGTCCACGCCTTGCCACGCATATCTCGACCATCCACGCTGAGCTCGGGCGTAGATCGATAGATGGATGGCTGGCCAAAATCGAAATTACATTTAATTACTTACGACAGGCTGCTGGCTGTTGGCTGTTGGCTGTTGGCTGTTGGCTGACGATAACACAACGATCTGGATCTAAGGCTGCCAACTGACAGGACATGCCGTGTCAAGGCAAGCCAAGCCCAGCTATGCATGCATGCAGTCGAAAGAGTTAAGGTGCGGCTGGCGGTTAGTTAGTTCCTTAACCTCAGAGCAGCAGCCTCAAGGACCAGAAAGGACACACTTGTCAGTGCAGCGTCAAGTATCCCTAGACAATTACCTCAATTTTTGTACAGACTCACACACACACACACACAGACACACGCAAGCGGAAAGACGTGACAGAGGCCGAGATGATTATCTGCTAGAGTTAAATTCGATACCGTCTATTAGCCTCGTTATTATCCCTTTGGCTGGCAGCATTTGAAGTGGTATCGTGTGTCTCAAAGCCCGCCAGCACCAGCCGAGTCCTTGCTTGGGTGCCGCGCCAAACAATGAACCTGTCCGCGTCCTGTGTGTGCACCATTGATGATTGTCGATCATCGCTCTGTGCTGTTCTCCTGCTGGCTCCCACGCTGTGCCAATAGTTTCCATGGCACTTTGTGACCATTGATGAAATGGGAGACGAACAGGGAGACGCGCCAGACAGACAGGAAGCGCTTCACAGGGTGTTCGCATTGTGCGGCTTATCATTCATCTGGCGAACATTAGATGCCATTGCCAATGGCAAAAATATGAAGGCCGTTGCCTATGCCTATGCGAATGCGAATGCCCTGTATAAGGTTTTGTCATCCAATATCCGTCTACAGTTTCAAATGATGCAAGTGCTGCAAATGTGACTGGATCTGGTTCGATTCTGTTGTCACCTGTGCTGTGCTGCGACTGTGTTCCATCCGTCTCGTATCCCGGTGGCTGAACGTTTATCAGATTTCCTGCACACTCGCCAGTTCTCACAATTAGCTCCTTAGCCAGTTCCAATTATCAAACGACGCCCTCCATTTGTGCCACGCCCACCTGTCAACATGCCATTTGACTTGTCCACGCTGAAAGCTAAGTACAAAGTAAGCACAACAAATTCAAATCAACAAAAAAAAAATGGGGAAACAAAAAATTGAGCACATACAAATATTAAAAATTCATTCGAAATGATAGAGCCCCACATGAAAGCCAGCTTGTCTCCTGGTTTATAATTAATATTTTTCAAATGAAACGCATTACAATTAATTCCCTTGAATTTTTTTTCTATATACCAATTCTAAATGGCAATTGAGGGTATATTGGTTTTGTTGGAAAGTAAACAAGAAGAAGAAGGCATGACTGAGCCCATACAACATATATAAATATTATTGATCTTGTTTAGGAAGAAGAGCTGCGTCGATCTTGTCATTCGCATCCGTACGTGCACCCTCACGTTTATTGCTCTTTCCGACTTTTCATTCGTCCGCGAGTCTAGCTATCTATCCGTCCTTCCGTCACTCCGTGCTACTACATATTTTCTTTTTATATGTTATCCCATTTCCTTTTTATATAAAAAAATTATTTATAAATAAATAAAATTCAATCATTCCCTCCAAATTCGCATTAGCCCTTAGCCCTTAGCCTTCCCCTCCCAAACTCTAATATCCAGTTGCGTATATTAGATATTATAAATATGAAACAAATAAACATAGGAATGTTATGATCACACTCTGAAAATATGGTTACGAAAATTCATTTAGTACAAAAGTTATCTAATAATTAATTTCCCATAATGGCTTATCTGGGTATCTGTTAGTCGAGCACTACCGACTAGGATACTCTTAGTTGGTTTTCTTTTTTTCATGTTCTGTACCTAGTTGTGCTCCTTGAAACCCTCCCTTGAACCACATTTTGCGGTTTAACACGGCTGTCGTGTAGATTATTAAAAAAGAAAAACGAAAAACCGAAAAAATCGACCGCGCTACCCCAGTAACAAGTGCCGTAGTGCTTGGCTAATAGCAGAGCAGCTTAACAACAAGTTTGCCTCAGCATTTACTATAATGCATTGTGCATATGACTTGCGGTTAGCCGAACCTTGAAAAGTCACTGAAAAGATTATGAGATAAGGCAGAGATATGTTGAGAGCAGAGCTAAGCTGGCCTAACCAATCTCAGCCTCAACCAGCTGACAACAGAAACCGCAAACCGTCTCGCCGTATCGAACAGCCTTCGCACAGCGAACAGGACCTGGGACCCAGCAGGCACTTGCAATCCAGCCCTATTAATTATTTACATTTAGCAGTTGCTAACAAGGCTCTTGGCAATGCTGAAATTAAAAATATATGTCTATGTGAAGTCAGTTGACTGAATAAATATATGCCTATTCCTTTCCATTTGACACATATACTAGATAGAAAAGAACTACCTTTGCTCCTTGGGAACTAAAACTGATTGTGGCTAGCCAAAGACGTAAATTAACTAACTGGATATAAGCTATAGTTAAGATCGATCAGTGCTTAAGCTTTATCTATTGATCGAATTTAGACAACTCTAGCTAAAGCCCATCTGTAGTTGCTTAGACAGCAGTGAGACCCATCGACTCGTTGAGAGTTGAGCGTTGAGCGTATAATCGCTGTAATGAAAGTCATTTGTCTGAATTCATTGAGCTGGAATAATTTCACAAAAGACAGCAAGACTCGACTCGCATCCTTCTACTGCCAGCGGCGTTCGCCCTGTGCCTGCTAATTTACACTGATGTCAGCTAGTTTAAAATTTTCCACACGCGTCGCGCGTAATTTCACTGAAACTGCAAGGAAAGGGCAACGACTGCCAACTGCCAACAGGCAACCGTGCATCGGATTTAAAGTAGCCTTCATCAACTTCATTTGATTCGCATGCTCAAAATGTTGCAGGAAAATAAACGTATAGCGCTGATACAGGACGAATATGTCACGGCGCTTAAGGAGAGTCTACGAGAGCCTAGAAGCTACTATTCTATCTATATCTACATATGTACATACATATGTATATACATATATATTCTTTCTAATAAGTTCTTATAAGAGATTATGATTGTAGAAAACAAATGATTCAGACTCAAATCACTATACTCTGAGCCTCTTAGCCTGAGTCTTCTTGAAATTTAAATGAACTTGGTTTAGATATAAAAAACTATTATTTTTATTTTTATTTTTTAAAATTTTTATTTTTAATTAGGGTAGCACCTCGGTTACGTTTTAAGTTAAAATCATTAATCATTTTAGTTTTCCATACCTTCGTATCCTTTGTTTACGAATAAAAACTCCCTTGACTTGAAATACCTCTCTATATGAAATATAGGGAGAAATACGTATGAGAATACTAAAATATTTATAACAATTAACAACACGACTGAGAGAAACTATGGACAGAGTTTATGCAGAAAGTCGATAGAGGGAGATAGAGGGAGTAGTTAGAGAGAGAGAGAGAGAGAGAGATGATTAGGAAGAAAGAGTCTATGGAAGGAATCTATATATAAGGAATCTATTGAAAAAATCTATGACAGAGCCTATAGAGAAGTTTATAGAGTCTATAAAGTCTATAGAGAAATAACAGTTGGTGGAGTCTATGGAGAGACGATAGAGTGTGTCGACAGAGAGTGTGTATATGGTGAATTTGTGGAGGGAGCTTGCAAAGTTTGATAGAAAGAGAGAGAGAGAGAGAAAATGTTGAGAAAGTCTTTAAAAATGTGCCTTAGAGAGCAGCCACAGAGAGAGTCGAAAAAGAAAGTAGGTATAGAGAGTCTATAGAGTATATATCTACTATATGGACTCTTACACTAAAATGAATTGATTAGTACTACAGAACATCATAATGGCATCTATGGGTTGTCGCTGACAGCAGCAGTACGAAGGAATGAAAGGCCTAGAACATCTATTATAATTACTATTTCTTAATTCTTTTTAAACAAATTATAATCGTTGCGGTCCCTGATTGCAAATATATAGTTGTTTTATTACATACAATTCTAGTGAAAACTATATACATACATATGGAAAATAAGAAGGCAAACAGAGACTTGATTGGGATTTGTTACTGGTATTAGATAAAACATTTGCTGCTGAGTGCTGGTAATAATACACACAAAATACAATTGTACAGTTAATGTACATTTTAACAACTGTTTCGTTGAAGGATAATATAATATGCATAGTTCGAAAATTGGGAAATTTAATCGAACAATTGTAATTGTCCTTATAAGGGTCACTTGAAATTGAAATTTACATTTGTCATGATACGCTATAGGGCCGAAAGGGTTCTCCTGCTCTCTCCAGGTGGCATTTCCACTTAATTTCCAATGGCATTGCTCAGTTGTTGTTGTGCGAGTGTTCGAGTATTCGAGCTGCCTGTGTCATTGGCTACACCTTGTAATTAACTTTAATGATTTAATTTGAAAATAATCGCCGATTGACTATGAGCATTAGATATTTCGATTTTATTGTTCGATTCGCCTTCTAATCGAACACCGCATATGCAGCTAATTTCAATGCCCCCCCTACCTCCAACTCCAACTGCTGTCCAGCTAACCGGTAAGCATTGCTGCTTTATCTTTGCACTCATAATGTGACTGGACTTGAATGGCAATACAATATTGTAATTGTTCTAATGTTTGTGTTCATATTCTCGACTGGCATGAACAGTCGATTCGATTATGTCATGTCTACATACATGTATCTAATGGAATGTATCTCTCGATCGATCGATCTCTCTCTCTCTCTCTGTTTGCTGTCTAGCAACCTATCTCCGGGAGCTACTCAGATTTACTTTAAGATATATTAAATATATTTAAATACATTTATTTATATACTTTTAGAAACACTTTAATATGCTCGCTATGTCTGAAGACATCAATCCTTCTCTGCCAGTTACATATTTGAAATGTTTTTACGAGAGCGAAAAAAAAAAGTGATCCATTTGAAATGTGTGTGAGTAGAGGGTATAAAAAAAAAGAAACTGAATGGAATTTGAGCATAAAGCAAGGAAGAACTAAAAAATGCTGTGAATGCGGGGTAAATAAATCACTTCCATAAATTAGTTGGCTTTTAATTACGATTATTATGCTGATAATAGACCGCATTTAACGCGCGATAAACATAAATAATCGTGTCAAATGCAAACAGATGTGAAAATCCCAACAAGAGACAAGCGAGAGACAACTCAGCGACAAGCGACAACAACAGCAACAACAACTCTATATAATAATAACAACAACACAACAGATTACGCGCACTCATTCAGCAGCAGATTCCAAAATGTTTGCTGCTGCTTAATGAAAACAATGTGTGAACAAGGAGGAAGCACCCGCAGAGCCAGAGGCGAGCAGCCATTAAGAAATTTTTGAAGTGCCAGCGACACCCCTGTCACTCCAGCGCCCCAAACGACAGATAGTGTTGACACTCGCTCCGGCGAGGGAGGCAGCGAGGGAGCAGCAGCTGGTGAAGCTAACGATTCCTGCGACCCTCCTCCCTCGCTCTGTCGTGCAGGAGTAGCGCCTGATTAGCGGCGCCTAACGCCACTTGAATGATATATGAAAATCATATTTATATACAAACAGACCCACACACATGTATATATTTATTTATATATATATATATATATGATATGCCTATCTGAGCTTTCTCACATTTATCTGAAAAGCTTCGAGTGCAGAGCGTTTTACACTGTTGGCAAACAGTATTTAGCATTGGAGCATATGCTGCTCGTTTTAAGCGCCCATTTATCATCTACAATGTCCAGTGCCATTGACGCCAAGGCTGTGAGTGTGTGTGTATGTGTGTGTGTGTGTGTTGGGGGGTGCGTCTGGGCATGAGTGCGGCAAACCGATGCCAAACGCATGCCGCTGCTGCTGCTGCTGCTGCTGCTGCTGCTGTGTTTGCTGTTTGTGCTGTGTACTATTATAATTTTTATTTACAACTTTCATGACGTTCTTTTGAAATTCGACCATACAAATGGTGCTCCAACACAGCAGGAGCAGGACTTCGTAGTCGTTCGAGTGGGACTCATACATCTTTCATTTGACACCCAAGCGAGACAGTAATTTACTCTGCATGAGTGTGTGTGTGTGTGTGTGTGTGTGTGTGTGTGTGTGTGTGTGTGTGTGTGTGCGTAAGAGCTTTAAAGTATCTGAATACAACTTTAATTATTGGTTTTAATTATGATTTTTGTTTTATTTATGTATTTTTTTAATTACAACAAATAGCCTATCAAGCTATCAAATAACTGAACGTTGTCTGGCATAAACACAATTTATCAATTTTTTTATTCAATTTATTTTGGAATATATAAACTGAATGTTAGTATATATGTTAATATGCAAACAGATATAAAGCTAATAACATTTGTTTAATATATACAAACTTTTATTATTATTTATTATTATTTTTTTTTTGTCGTGAATCTGAAAGCTGAAATATAGACATATACAAATAGAATATTGGCAAATATAGCAGACTGTTTATTCTGATTTTTTAAATCAATAAAAAATACTTACAAATATTTAGTGTTTTATTTTTAATGTAGATCAATAAAAAATACTTCTAAATATATTTGTTAATTTTATTTTTTTTTTAATTTTTAAAGTAGACCAACTACATTTATTTATTATTTTATTATTAATTCTTGTGGATAGAGATGAGGTGTGATATGGCAGTTGGTCGATTCTGAATTTCAAGATGAAATTCGGTAATTTGGGAACAGGAAAAAAGCAAGTTCAAAAGAAGGGTATAGAGAGAAAGAGATAGAGAGCGAGAGAGAAAAAGAGAGATATGAAGAGATTTAGAATAAATAGACATAGATGAGACATAGATATAGAAGAAGAAGAATAGGGAAGGAGAGAGCGAGGGAGAGAGAGAGAGAGGGAGAGAGAGGGAGAGAGAGAGAGGGAGAGAGTGAGATGAAAGAAGAGGAAAAACAAAGATAACAAAATATTTTAAAAACTGTATTCAAAAAGAGAAATACAGAGAGATAGAGAGAGAAAGTGACGAACAGAGTGGAAAAGGAACAGAAAGAGAGAAAAAGAAGAACATGGCGAGAAAGAGACAATGAGCAAAAAGGAAAGAGAAAGAAAGAATAGAATAACTACAATGGGGCAGAGATAATAAAATAGAAATACAATTACATTTATTATTGACATGATAGTAAGTCCTGCCTTTAATAGAAATCTATTAAACAATTTACTTTTCCATCAATTGTTGCATTATCTAAATGCAAACTATCTATTAATTTACTCTTGCTCTTTTAGAATAATCCCCATCTATATCTACTAATAATACAGGAAGAAAAGTTCATTTATATAGCTATAAATCGAAGCTCCAATCTTGAAAACATTCCAAAGTCAATTGAGTTCTCTTTGTTACACATAAAGGAATTCATATGTCGTCAAGTGCTTAACCTTTGACATACCAAAAGATAACCGTTATTTGTAGTTACTTATTATTTATGTATTTACGGTCGGACATTTTCAATTCATTTGTCACCCTCCAACAGCCACCCACGCCACGCCACGCCACGCCACGCCACGCCACGCCACGCCACCCACACTCGAACGCAATTGAACGCCCCCTCGGGACTGACAACACACATACCGAAAATAAATGCGCAGCTTAATCTACTCATAAGAGAAGCAGAAGCAGAAGCAAAAAATAAAAATAAAACAGCAAACGAAATCAAAAACAATCTGCACATACTTCAATTTCAATCTGACCGTACCCCAATTTTCCGGAGATCCACTCATCCTTGATGGCATTTGAGCATTTGAGCATTTGAGCTGACGTCGACCCCAGGCAACAAATCCACGGTAATAAAATTTAAATCACCCAAATAGCAGCCGGGACCCCCGCTCATAAGTAACTGGCGTAACCAGAGCAAATAGCGTAAACCGTAAAGCGTTTTTCTACCCGTCGCCTTTTTTCTACGTTTAAGTCGTTAACGACAAGGTTGGGCGGGCCGCCTCCGTCGACGCCCACAATGCAGCACATTCCGACCGTCAAATGTTAAATAAACTGTCAGCCCACCCATCCAGCAGCCAAAACAACCAGCCCAGCGACCAACCACCCGCAATCCACATGGCTCGGATCGGAAGTGTATGGCCCAGCATCCCCCCGACCTCCCCACACGATGGTCCTTTCGCTCACACACATATACAACTCCCGTTAACCGGGGCTGCTGCTGCCAAATTGATATTCATTGAGCCCGAGCCCAAGCGAGTCCAAGCAAGAACGACAGCAACAACAACAAGGAGACATTTTGATAACTGAAAGTTTTGTTACATTTATTTTTAATAAAATTTTGTAATTTTTTAAAATTTATTTTAAATATTTAATTTACATTTTCTTGTTTGTTGACAAAAAAAAAGGAAAAAAAAAAGTATTATCTATATATATATAGATACATATACATATATATATGTAACTGCATATGTGTGCATGTATGCACACTCACACCCTCATACACATACACACACACATACGCAGTTTAAAGTTGCTAAGTAAGTTTGATCTCGCTATGGAGTTAAAAACTATTCAAGCCCTATTTTTGTGTTTTGTTTCTTGTTCTTTGTTTTCATCGATTCGCATATACATATATAAAATGTAAGTCTAGTTAGATTCAAATACGAAAAAAAAAAAAAACATTTAGTTGCAAAAATGTAATGCACTAGCGTCTTAAATGTAGTATGCATAGTTCGTATATATATATATATTTTAATATTTTAAGTAGATTGAAAAAAAAAAATAGATTATATATAACAATTATTACGATAATGCGTGTAGCGTGCTGCCACGCCTCCTAGCGCCTGCTCATGCATATCTAGCGTTCAATTGAAGCAAATCATTTTCGTTTTGATTTACAATTTTGGTTTATCATCCTTAGAAATCATCTTTTTGTTTTGTTTTCTTTTTTTTTTTTAATTTGTTTTTTGTTTTTGCATAATTGGACTAGAAATATTATTTTAATAATATATATGTTTAAACTATTTTTTGAATTGCTCACATAATGCTCAACAAATAATAATAATAATTATTTAGCTTTCATTTGAAATTTGCTTTCCTTCTTTATTTTATTATTCATGAATCAAGTTTAGCTTGTCATTGTGTTAAGCATATAATATGTATATATATATATTTATTTTATAACTTATGTAAACGCTGCGCATATTAATAGATCCATTTCTCTTAATAATTGTTTACCTAAGAACTATGAAAAAAAATTCTTTTTTGTAGCATACTTTATAGCAATAGCAATAATTTGATGATTGTAAATCTGAGGATCGTTTGATATATATATAGATGTATATATATATGAAACTATATTCGTATAGACATCTAGAAATACATTAAATACATATATACAATAGGATTTAAGCAGAACTTTAAGATTTATAAATATTTCATTTTTATTTTAAGAATTTGCAATTTGTGTGTGTGTGTGTTTTTTTAAGTTTCTTTTATTATTAATTAATTAAGATAGCGAAAACTTGTATTTAGCATTTCTAAGCACTTTTATGTACACATATATTTATTAAAACATACTAAAAAAAATTGCTTAGCTTTTATTTATTTTTTTTATTAAAAAAAAAAAAAAAAAAAAATGCAAATTACACAAAACAATTATTTATTTGATGTGTGTGTGTGTGTGTGTGTGTGTTATTAGTGTAACGCTTGTGTGTCCTTGTTGAGTGCAGTGGCACGCCCACTAATTATAGTGGCGCCCAGTGTTGGTGGTGCAGCGGCAGCCGCACATTGAACTGTGTCCAGGAACCCATTTCTGTTCAATTGGTAAACAAAAAGGGTCCCAGCGACCCTCAAACCATCGGCGGCTTGATATCGACCAAGGCACTGTGATCGAGACGCTGATCCAGGCCGGGACTGGGTGCCGATGCACCCACCAGATGATGGTGATGATGATGCAGATGGGCATGTGGATGGGATTGCTGCTGCGAGAATTGTTGCTGCTGCTGCTGCTGCTGTTGCTGTTGTTGCTGCTGCTGTTGCTGCTGCTGTTGCTGTTGCTGCTGCTGCTGTTGTTGCTGGTGCGCCGACTGATGCGAATGCTGCTGATGCTGCTGCTGTTGATGTTGATGCAGCATCACCGGCGAGCCGCCCGCGGCGACCATCTGGTGCGGCGTGGCCAGGTGCAGACCGCCGCCCAGCAGGCTGCTGGACGTGCTGGAGGCGCTATGCGCATGCAGCGAGGTTGGGGTGCCGGGATGGCTGCCAGCTCGATTGCCGCCGGCACCGGAGCCGGAGCTGCCGTTACCGGAGCCGGAGCTGGCGGAGCCACCCCCGCCGCCACCACCTGCGCCCGTCTGTTGGCCACTGGACGCGCCGCCCAACCCGTTCGACTCACCCGACTGATTGGCTGCCTCCTCAGAGTCGCTGCACGACTCCGAGGAGCCCTTTTTAATGCCATTCGGCGCCGTGCCATTGTGCGTCTTTACGTGCTTGGCCAGATGGTCGCTGCGCATAAAACGCTTGTTGCACACGGGGCAAGCAAAGCGCTTCTCGCCGGTATGTGTCCTCAAATGCCGCTGCAGCTCGTCGGAGCGCGTGAAGCGCTTGCCGCAGAACAGCCAATTGCACACAAAGGGACGCTCGCCGGTGTGCCATCGCAGATGCGCCTTCAGATGCGACGTCTTACCGTACACCTTGCCGCAGCCCGGTATGTGGCAGGAGTGGATGTTCTTCTTGCGCAAGTGAACGCCAGCGGGGCCCAGGCGCTCCGCCTCCTGACAGTTGGGGCAGTCGCAGGTCGCCCGGCCCGCATACCGTCGCTGCGAGCGCGGAGAGGGCGTTGACGGGGTCGAGGCCTGGGGCGAGGCGGCCGTGGCCGCCGCCGACGGCGAGCTGTGCGGCAGCGAAAAGCCGCCCACACCCTGCCCGGGCAGCATGCTCTTGTAGGTATCCTGCAGCAGGTGCTGGCCGGAGCCCAGCAGATGGGCCGTGTTCGACAGCGAGTGCGACAGGGCCGAGCTGTAATCGGTGCCAGCGGCCGCGGCGCTCGCATAGTTGGCCATGGTCGAGTGCATGCCAGCGGCCGCGGCGCTGCCCATGTCCAGCCAGCTGCCGGCAGCGGCGGCGCTGTGCATGTCCCACCAGCCCGAGTTGACACTGGCTGCCTCGGCGGCCTTGTGGGCGGACGCAGTGACCGCATTGAATGGCCAATCGTACGGATGGCGCGAGTAGACCGAACCGAACGCAGCGCCCTCCACCTTGCCCAACAGCCCCTGGTGCATGTGATGATTGTCGCCCACCATGCTGCCTGACGACGTGGACGTGTTGGGAAAGTACAGGTCACTGCCGTACGCAGAGGCCGAGGTGCCTACGGCCGCGCAGGACGAGGCGAGCGGGCGACTGTAAGGATATATGCTGAAATTACTCACAAGTTGTATAAAGCATGCTGTTGTCTAGCCAACGCACAGTGGTCCACAGGCCCCAGCAGAAGCCGGGCCGAACGTCTGCCACAAGCAATCACAATGAATGGAGTTTCGAATTTAGTAAATGAATAATTCAAATCGGATTGATGCTCAATAGACCTCAATGGGTCTCCTTCTGCTGTGTCTGCTCGTCGCTTGTTCAGCCAGCTTCATGGGCATTGGACCACTGTGCGCCGTCGTGCTGCTTACCTAGCTGTGATGTTTACCATAGTGCTGCTGTTAGCACTGGACGCAAGGCTGCGCGATGTTTGACCGCCGCTACCACCGCCTCCTCCTCCTCCTCCGCCGCCACCGCCGCCGCCGCTGCCGCTGCCAGTGGAGCTGGAGGAACTGGCCGCCGAGATGGCGCACGGGGAGTGCTGGCCAACGCTGCTGCTGCCGCTGAGGCTAGATCCACCGCCACCGCCGGGCGCATTGCTGCTACCTGCTGCCGGTGAATTAGGACTCTTCTTCCAGGGATGGAAACCCTTGCCGACGGCCGCATCGGCCAGCGGCGGCGGCGATTTGTTCGATAGCTTGTTGCACTGGGCGGCCAGCATGGCCAGCGGTGTGCCGCGCAGACTAGGATGATCCTAAAAAGAGCGTGAAGAAATTGGGGTACCGTCATTAAGTTGGGTTCAATGCAGTTGCCATGGGAACGGCTCAACTTCCTTTATCAACTTTTCTTAATTAACAAGCGCGTCTTTCGCTCGAATCTGAAAATTGTTTGAATTCTGATTAGTTATGCTCAATTTCATATCCTGTCTTGCGGCTCCTTTTCAGCCTCAGCATCAGCAACCCAAGCATGAGAGAGAGAGAGAGAGCGAGAGAGAGAGAAACACTAAATCAGAAGAGAAACAAAAAACAGAAATCCGAAAACCGTTTTAATGCCACCGACGCAAAGTCGGTCCACGAAATTAATTCGCAACGTAAATCATATCCAAGATTTCGCAGTTTTAAATGCCCGTTAAATGCTTCGCATCTTTACGAGCTGCATTTCGCCGTAGTTCATCGGAATTCCAGAAGCTCTGTAACCCGAACCACTTGCGAATCAACTTCTTCGTTTCGTTTTCAAGGAAAGTGCTTAAGACGTTTTATGCTTAGCACTTATAGCTTTTCAGTAATTTCAGTAACAGATACTCACACACACTCACTCACACACACTCACTCACACACACACACATTCACAAGTGCAATGATTTCATTTACTTGACTTTGACTTCCGCACAGCTGCTTTAGGTCTCTCCCTCTCTCTCTCTCTCACTCAACAATAGCTGTCTAAGATCTTCTTCCCTCTCTCTCACTCTTTCCCACTTCCACTCTCCCTCTCCCTCACTGTCTCTCTAGAAAACAATAGGATCTCATTTGTGATCCTGTCTTTGTTCCTTTGACCCGTAACAAATTCCCGGCGTTGACCTTGTCTAGCGCTACGGCAACATCCTGCTCTGGACACTTGTGCGCATCTATCTGCCTAATGCCAACACTTCCAATTACTGTCTCTAGCTGTAGCCAAAAATTGCAGTGTGATTGACGACGGTCAAGGATCAGCTCAACAGCTTTACCTGCCCGCAATCTCAATCTGGTGGATGTCTGCGGCTTATCCTTTCGCTGATCCTCGTCACACACATTTCGCCTGGCAGCTTCAGCATCTGTTTGATGCCCCACCTGAAATTGTCAACGGACAACCGCCACAAATTTGATGATCGCGAAATTCAGCTGAATCTGCTTCGTCCACCCAGTAGTCTTGGCTGTCTAAGCGCATTAAGTTTGTGTTTTACAGTTGAGTTGTACCGTTGCTTAGCGGCCAATTTAGCGGCTAAAATTAGCCACTGCTGCTGTAGGAGGAGAAGCAGAAACAGATAGAGCTAGGCTAGCCGTGTCAGGCTGCAATCAGGCTGGCGCAGATTGGGGCCGCGGAAGCTACTATTTGTCGAATAATTGCCGGGGTCGCCCAGCTACCCACAGAGAGCGCTTTCGGGTTCATAGCCAACTGCAAATAGATAGACTCGACCGGCCCAAGCCGTTTCCGCATTGCTGCCGGCTGAGATTTGCAGCCAGAGCGCCGATTGGGCGTTTGGGCGATTGTGCTTTTCTGGTAGCCGGGTCGAAACTTGTTGTGGCACGTTTATAGCGATGTCGCTTGCCTGCTATCGCCGCGCAATATGTCAGAGAGGTGCCACTGCCCCGCTGGCAGTATAATGATATTGAGGCCAGTCCAGTCGCAGCGCGCATAGCGCATGGAATGAATGGAGTGGAAAGGATGAACCGGGCACTCAAAACAGAAAGCCAACAACGTCGCGACGTTGGCCACCGAACTACATTAGCCCCAGATCCGAGCAGAGCCAAGACAAAGCCAAAGCCAAAGCCAGAGCCAGAGCCAGAGTCAGAGCCAGGCCAGGCCCAACTCGCACTGGAGCCAACATAATTGGAGCAATTTCAACGTCGTGCAACTGCGCACATGGCTCCCTGTGCAGAGTTAGTTCGAGTGTGTGGCAAGAAAATTATACAAAATGATATCGGGGCAGGCAGTAAGCCAGTAAGTCAGTTAGTTAGTTAGTTAGCTAATCAGTTAGCCAGTCAATCAAGTCTCTGCAAATTTAAATGCTAGATGATTTGATTCATCGATTAGCACAGCAGCTAAAAGCCAACTCAGAGTTTGTTCGACCAACCGAATGCCCTGTGCTCAGTGGGAAGTTAGCTCATGATACTTCGGAATTGAGTTTATTGGGGGAAAAGCTCATAGTTAATAATATGATTTCATATGTCTCTAGTTTTCGATGAGAACTAATCCCTATAGATTGGATGTCATCTAGGATATTCGCTGAAACATCTTTCTGCTACTGTTATGCTGATTTTAGTAGGAAACCCTATGAAATCCTCTGAAATATCCTTCGGTATAAGAGTAGTTAGTAGGAAACCCTATGGAAACCAATTAGACTCTACGAAATTCGATTTCTTGCATTTAGCAGTACTGTACTCGGTAGTCGGTTCTTTATAGATTGTATGATATCCAACAAATTCGCTAATCTGTTACTCCCACTATGAAATCCTATTGAAGTCAATTAGACTCAAAGTAATGATAGCTGAGAGTTGCGTCTTATGAGCAAAGGTTACAGCTCTACCAATCAGTACATCTACCTCTGCCTCTACCTCTACCTCTACCTCTACCTCTACCTCTACCTCTACCTCTACCTCTACCTCTACCTCTACCTCTACCTCTACCTCTACCTCTACCTCTACCTCTACCTCTACCTCTACCTCTACCTCTACCTCTAATGCTCGAAGTGATCCGAATGACACATCCAGCATGTTTGCTGATATCCTCGTTAGTTACTTTCACTAGCACAAACCTATTGAAATTATAAGACAGTTCAAAGTCGAGTTTTATGAGTCCGTAGTCAATTTGCATGTGATTTCATTACCTCTACCTAGCACTACCACTACCTCTACCTCTATTGAGCGATGATTGAATGACTTGCAGAATGTTTGCTCCTGCTGTTACTGTTCTATTACTCTTATACGGAAAGTCCCCTTGATACCCATGAAACTCAAAGTAATGACTCTTTCGCTTATAACCAATGAAGAATGCCAAACTCACATAAACCCAATACCTATTCAAGTCCCTCAACTATACTTCATTACTGTCCACCTTCTATTGTTTGGCACGGTAAACAACAAGTGCCCCAATTCGAATCGCTTACAATATTTAACAATTTGTTTAGCATTTGTGCGCCATAGGGGGCGCCATTGGCGCCAGGCTTTCGTTCCACGGCCATCCAACATGACCAAATTAGCGCGGCGAGCCACTGCAACGCCCCATGGCTCGGCTTGGCTTGGCTGTGGACAGAGCTGTGTATGTGGCTATGGCTGAGACTGTGACTGTGACTGTGACTGTAAAGGCCAATGCGGCTGTAGGGGAATAGGGCTTAGGCCGATCGGAACCGTACTTAACCGGGCTAAATTGAAAGAAGACAAACCTATACCTATATATATAAATATATACATATATACCAAACAGAAAACGAATAATAAATTGTTTCTCAACTTGATGTTGTTGGGCCATACAGCAACAGCAACAGCAACGGCAACAATGAGCTGTCCATTATCTCGGCTCTCGCTCCCTCTCAGTTACTGACGGTCCCTCCTCCACTTAGTTTCTCCGCTAGCCCTCTGACTACGACATCAAAGAGCAGCGCGTCTGCCCACAACGAATTTAGATTTTTGTTCTTTTTTTCATGTTTTCATTTTTACTAGCGCTGCAGTTTGTTGCGCTCGTTACTCTGCAGTTGGTCTAAGTCGCCATCTCTCTCCCACTCGCTCTGTCTCGCTCCCAGGCCCTTTGCCTGCCACTCACACCGCTGTAAATCATTAGCAGCGACACCTGCTGTGAAAATTATGACACCGCCTCCGATTGATGTAGCCAACTTATTGCCGGCTATCGCACAAAAGGTGCTGAACCTGCAGCGCCGTCGTTGATAGCGCCTGCTGTGATCAGTTTCCCGGTTCCGACGGTTTCTCAGTTGCCAGATTCTCCGATCAGATCCCCGCCACCTGCTGCGGCAGCCAAATTTGTTTAGCTCGCGCCTCTGCACGCTCGCCTTTGACGGTTCCGTTCGGGAGCCCTTAGGGTCAAATGACATTTAACTATTTTAATTAGCCATTTCACATGCCGACCACCTGAGATAAGGGCTCACAGCGGGCAGCCAAGTGAAGTGACAATTGCCTTGATTACCAGCCGAGAATCGAGATTGTAACTAGGCGACGCAACAAAATCAGATTGATTAGATTAGCAGCGAAAGATCTCTCTCTAAGCTTCAGCTAGGAAAGGGCTAAGAGGAGACCCTTATTGTGCCGCAACGTTCTCGCCATGTTGGCCTGCAGCTTCTTTGTCTTTGTTGCGCCTCGGCGCAAAGACGCGCACCTTGTTGCCAGCCAATCAATAGAGTTGAGCCGTGTGTTAAAATGCGCCATAATTTAAATGATTTACTTGGGCCATAAACAGTGTCGAAGCTGCCAACAGGCCGCCTGGGCAGGGAGAAAAGTGCAGTAAACGCCACTCGTCTCTAATCGAAACAGGTCGTTAAGTTGGGCGAATGTTAGCGGCCGTAACGGCGCCAATTGTCTAAATAAAATAACAACAAACAGTAAAACATGAAATTGTGGCAATGCGCAGACCTGAGACCTGAGAACGGACTAACGTCTGGCTACTCAAATACGCGACTCGCCAAACGGATGAGCCCTAACTGCTGTGCGCGCACCGGGAAAAACAGGAAAGGGAACGGGAATGGGAATGGGAATGGATTTGGGGAACGGGAGCGGTATAGCAATTGGAGCCTACAGACAGGGATTGGCGGTCGAGGTTCATAGGCAATTAAAAAGTTCATTGGTTTTATTCAGCAGGATAGGCTGACTGGTTGGCTGGCTTGCCTTGCCTTGGCTTCACCTCGGTTGAGTTGGCTTGCCGGCTAACCAGAAGCACGAACATTGCTATCCTCCTGCCCCTGGGGGCACATTGTGAAGGACGCGACAGGCTCCTTTCGAACCTTTGCCATTAGCATGTAAAGTGTAAACTAATGGCTTTAATTTTGGTCGGCTGGACAGCAGCGTGGGAAAAGCCGAGCAAGTTGGCCGAATACATGGAGCATGGAGCATGGAGCATGGAGCATGCAGCATGGCGGCATATCGAAGTGCTGCAACGCTTAACTTCTATCTAAGAAGTTTATTAAAAAGAATCGCACAGAAGTTGCCAACTCGGAGCGGGGCGGCAAAGGGCCAGGACAGGCCGCAGCTCAGCTCGAATCAGGCAAATATTAAGTAGCCTCTGCGGCTGGGCTGGCTGGGCTGGGCCGTTGGCTTGCCAACTTTGTCTGAGGGCCGCAGCGTGGTCCTAAGTTCCTTGGAACTGGTCCAGGCTGCGAGGCTCCTCCGCTCGCCATAAGTAAGCCATACGCAAAAACTCATTAACAATGACGCAGCCGCCGCAAACGGGCCTCAAAAATAACAATAACAGCAACAGCAACAGCAACAGCATCAGCCGGAGCAACTAAGGCAACAAAAATTAATGGAGTTTCATCATAATTTTTTTTTTTCATATATATATTTTGTGTTGTTTTTTTATCTGCCAGCCAAAAACGACCCATTTTGTTGTTGAGGCTGCTGTTTTTATTATTTATTATTTTTGCGAAATCTTAAAATGCGAAGCCAACTTGAGTTAGTCTGGGGCAAAGATAATTACGGCTGCGGCTTGGGCACACACACACACAGCTGTAGCTGGGCAGCGTGATATAGCCATAACCCGAATTGATGAAGTGCATTAAAGTGTCTTTAACAACTTTAACCCGAACCCGAATCCGAACTCGAATCCAAACTCGAACCTGATTCCGTTCCGCATCCCTAGTAATATATGCCTTTAATTTACAAGATGTTTCCATTCTATGGGGTGAAACCCTCTGATAGAGCCACAGAACTTTGGTCAAATGGCACTGTCTAAAATGTCATGATTAACTGACCACTCATTAAGGCCATTCCAGGGACAGAGCAAGAGAGAGAGAGAGAGAGAGAGAGCGAGTCTTCTTCTAGTTGATGTGAGGGTGTGCCACCCTTTGAGCTGGAGATCAACCCTCAATGGGGTCAAATTTAATGTGTCTCATATTGCAATTAATTTGAACTTTTAGCCAGCGCAAAGTGGGTGGCTCGTGGCGCTGATTGAGCGTTGTCTGCAAGTAATTGGGGTTGCTGCCACTTTTCAATTATGTATCGTAGTCCCAAAGAGGCTCTCAGCTGTCGCCAAGGCATAGGCGTGACTGGCAATTGCTGACTTTATGGCCAACACAACATTTTTACGCACTGCTCGCTCTGATTTTATTAATCGAAGTGCGCTTGAGCTGCGCAACTGCATTCAATAGAGTTCGGCTGGCTGAGAGTGCACGTAATTGGATGAGAATCGACGAAAGCTGACGACAGTAGACGACAGTGAACGACAGTTGACCAGAGCGAATGAGAGTCGACTCGCAATGATTTATAAGCATCATTTTGAGCATCAAGTCTGAATGTTGATTTGTTTGCTGCTCTACCAGTATTTTAGGGTTTCTGCTCATTTAAAATGTTGCATTTATTATTTGTATTGTATTATATTTTATTCCTATTTTGTTTTAGTTTATATATTTTTCTACTTCATTTTTATTTTTTCGCTCTATATTTTGTCAGTCTTGTATATATTTTATTCTTATGTATTTTTTATAATTTATTCATTTATTTTTTATTGTATTAACTAATTTTATTTTTAATTTTATTTAATTTATAAATATATATTTATTCTTGTATTTATTTTAATTTTTTTATTTATATTTTTAATATATTTAATTTAATTTAATTTATATATTTCTTATTCTTATAAATATTTTAATTTTTTATAATTTATTCATTTTTCATTTCCTTTTATTTGTTTTATTGTATTATTTATTTTTATTTTTATTCATATATGTATATATTTTTATTCTTATATATATTTTATTATAATTTATATTTATTTTTCTTTTTATTTTTTCTTTTGTTTAATTTATTTTGCCACATGAGTCATTTTGAAATCCCAATCGCTAGCAACAGCAAGAAGTCGTCGAAAAATATCGCAAGAATTTTCCTATATATTTTTTAGCCCCTCTAATATTATACTGAACGCTATGATCGATGAGCTGAAGAGACTTAGACTAGTAGAGAATTAAATCTCGCACTTTAAATAGCTTGAATATACTTAAACTCTTCTTCTCAATGTCCATATTTAACATTTAAGTATCCGATAAATATATTAATTTAAATCCAAGTTTTTGTTTGCTCACAATCAAAATTATTATTTTATATTTTTATTATTTCATATTCAATTTATAACTAGATTGTGAGACTTTCAACCAAAATTCATATTCAATGAACTCAAGGGCAACTCAAAACTTAATTCAATAAAACTACAAGTTTAAAAAAAAAAATCTTTACTTTTCTTTCTCTATAAGGCAACTCATTCGGTCTATAGACTCTAAAGTGAAAAAAAGTTTCCCAATCCAAATCATGTTCAATGTTCAATGTGGAATAGGACAACTTCACTTCTGAGTCAATATAACTAGATTGCAGAGTTATGAAATGTAATTTCTATTGAATGATCTCTAGCGCAATTGAACTCTAACTTAAATTCTTTCCTAGATCGCAGTGTGTACTAATAATCTCTTCATTTATTTCCACATTATCCACTCCAGATAATAAAATTCCTGTTCAATGATGCCTAGAGCAACTTCACTGCAGAGTGAATATAAATAGTTAGCAACTTATCGCATTGCAACTGAATCGTATACCTTAATGCTTAAGCAGACATAGACATGAATATGCCTATAAAAAATACATTAAAGAGCAATAACTCCCTAACGTAAACTTCTCTGGCAAACCCTTGAAACATTCGTAACTTTTGCAGAAAGTTTAACAAAATTTTGATTAATTACCAAAAACATTTTGCGCCCTCCGCAACAGACTTTATCGGCGCCCTGGCCAAAGTTGTATTGCACTTAGAGCCTGCTTAAAAGTCATAATCATTGGATGTCCATCAAAAGTGGAGCAGAGGAGGAGCCGAAGAGGAGCTGAGGAGGAGCTGCGCACTGCTCAGACGGCAACAAATTCATCGAGTCATTAGCTAACAACAAAAACAAAAACAAAAACAACAAAAGCAATTTGGCAATTTAGCCCCTTAAATAAAAAATGTTTTAGTTGTTGCTGGTTGCTGGTTGCTGGTTGCCGGCTGCAGGTGTTGTTGTTATTGCGCATTTAAGGCCTCAAGTGCTGGCTGAAACGCTGCTGAAAGCCAAAAGGGAGAAGCCGCCCCATGCCTAACTCAGCTACCCCGCAGGCTTGCGAGCCAAGGCCAATAATTAAGTTGAAGTAAACGGGTTTATTAGGCAGCCAATAATTGAATTGGTTATTAGGTGGCAACAATTGTCACTCATCTGAATGCAAAGACGTTTTTATGTACAGCATTTATGTATATATTTTGGCATTATATCTGGCCTTTTTCTCAATGAAATCTGCATAATGTATTTAGAATTGAAATTGTTGAAAACATGGCATTTAAATATTCCCTGAGCTCACTTGAGGCCGCCAGCTCCAGCATGAAAAGCTTCTTAAACCAGTTGCTGAATTCTATTATTTATGCATATGACTTTTGCTTCTTCTTCTGCATCTGCTTCTTCTCCTTTGTATTCACATATGCCATAGCATAATTATCAACTTTAATATTATTCTTTATTTATGCATCTATGCGTTGCTTTAATTGCCGCAATTAAATTAAAAAGAAGCAGAAAAACGAAGCAGCAGCAGCAGCAGAAAAAAAAATATATATATTGTATTTATGTTCGGCTCGCTGCCGTTGCATGTTGCCCAATGTCTACGGGGCAACATTGTGTAGTGATCGTCCGCCTAATACCCTGTACCCTAACAACTTAGGCAACCGAATCTATCTATCTGAGTTTCCCACATCATTTACAAGTGTTTCTGCGCGTCTGCCTAAGCCTCCCTTACAAGCGCATGAGGTCGGCTCCTATAATGATTGCAATAATTTTGCAGCGGGAGCTGAGACATTCCTCTGCCTCTGCCACTCTCCCTCTCTCTCTCTCTCTGTCACTCTCTTTTGCCTTGCCGCTTTATATCTCATTTCCAGTTGATTTCTATCAGTCAACCGATCCATCGACTCTTCATGGCTAACAAGAGCGAAAGCAGCTCGAAAAAAAGTACGAAATTTGGTTTTCTTTGGCATTTTATTATCGGCGCATGCTAAGCAAGTTAACATTTCTGAAACTTTTTAAATGAAAGCTTAATTTTAACAAATATTTACACAAACAGATAAAAATCTTTTGCTCATTTTGTTTATAGTACGAACAAATTTATACGTCGCCGCAAGCTGTCGATGCTCATGTCGATGATCAGGCAATCATGATCATGACTGCGACTGGTTCTTGTACTGAAACTGAGACGAACACGGAAACAGGGAGAGAGAGAGAGAGCGAGAAAGAGAGAAAGAGAGAGAGAGAGGACTGACACTATATAGAGGTGGAGCAGAGGCACACAGGCCAGCGGGCTGCCAGAGCCACTTTCTTAGACAACTCGACAAGTTAGTCAAGTCAAGTCGAGTCAAGTCGAGTCAAGACAAGTCAAGTCGACTCGAATCACTCAATACTCAAGTCGTAGCAGCTTTATTGAGCTCCTCACACACACACATAGGCATTGCCCATGTGTAGGTGTCTAGAGCTGTATGTCTTTATTATCATAATGAGCCTGATTGAATGCAAGTTGATATCGATATTTATGGCGCGCCAATGTTTAGATTGACTTTGAGCGCATGGGGAATTCGCATAGCATTGATGAATTGTTAAACGAGAATAAAGCGGGTTCATTCACTATTATTACTTACAGCAATTACCGAAGGGGTGCTGAAAGCTGTTTGCCTCAAAGGCGAAAGTTGTTGTCGAAGAAACTTTCCACAGCCAGCTGAGAAGGGCCCAAGTGCCGATATTAATAATAAATAAATGAAAACATGAATAAGCATGTGCATATATTTAATATCAGCTAGAGGTAGTCAATCATGTCGAGTGCTGACTGTACGCCATTTGGGTGGCTGCACATGCGGCGCAATGAGACCAAATGATTCAATTGGCGCAGTAGGAGCGGAGGAAGGTCGGAGCCGCATCGGCATATTAAAGGAGGCAGGGGCAGGAGGTAACTGCCAAATGGCAGCGCATTTGATGGATGACATGGGATCGGGGGATGTTCTCTGACGCTGTGGGAAGCTGTGAGAAGAAGGTAAGCCAGAGCAGGGTAGGCCAGGGCAGGGCAGGGTAGGCTCTGCCAGGCAGTTTAAGCTAAGCTGAGTTCCGTGGCTCTACCCTTGGCAAAATGTGCAACTTTGTAGCAAATTAGCAACTATCCCAAAACATGAGCAGCAGCGAGTGTGTGTGTGAGAGAGAGAGAGAGAGAGAGAGAGAGAGCGAGAGAGCGAGGCCTTTGTTGAATAAAAAGTGCCGTTGCCATTATCACCGCAGGATGTCCAGCCACAGGTAACAGCCAGCGAGTGGGAAAGAGATGGCAGCGAAACGAAAAAAAAAAAAAAAGAAAAAACGAGATCAAGCAACACTCTCTACACCATATACATAAATCCTCCGGCATCAGATCATCCGCTTTAGGCGCACAATGCAGAAAATCCTTTAATGCGCCAGCCAAGCAGCGCCTGTTAAATAAACACAGCATTGTCCCGGCCAATCGGCCGTCGGCCGTTGCTCTAAATCCGCTGCCTAATGAACAATTTCGGTCAAGTACCTCATATAGAGTCCCGGAGCCTCGATAAACATGCCACACAATGGCCACTTGACCAACAGCCATGGCCAACAGAATGGCAACAATAGCTCGACATGGTCTTAAATAAACAACCAAATGGCATGGCTGGCATAGTTCCATGGGCCTAAAACAACAGCAGGGACAACAAACAAACAGGCATGAGTCGAACATTTCGTATCCGCAATTCTGGCAAATTTCAATGCACCTATATAGAGTACCACATATACATATATGTATATGTAATTGTATGTATGTATGCGCTCAACAAGCCGAAAATCGTTAAACGTTTTTCACTTCAATCTGCAGTGGCGCAGGCAGGCGCAGACGCACTTAAAAGCTAGTTTCCTGGCACGCCCACTATATCATACATCGGAATTGGCGGGCCGACTGGAGTGGCTTACCATATCGTCGACCCCACTCTGCACTGCACTGCACTGCGCTGCGCTGCACTGCAGCCGAGTCCCGTTATCATTAAAGCCACGCGAAAGTGTTCTAATTGTAAAACTTTTGCCATGCAAGAGCGAGGCGCGGTAAACTGAGGTGAGACGCAGCTCTTGTTATTGCTGCCGCTTGCCGACTGCCGACTGCCGACTGCTGACTGGCTGGCAGGCTGGCTATAAGGCTGACTGGCTGACAGTCCACAACCGCGTGTTTGTGGTAATTGCAAATTGCTGTGGCATGCAGCTGCAGTCAGCCCCTCGACAAAGCAACGAAAATCCCCAACCAAACGGGCTTCGGTTCGCCATATAGCTTGACTTTAGCGTTTCGAGCTTGGGCTTTAAATTAAAAGTGACAAGTATTTACTAAGTGATGGGTCTCTTTCTCTCTCTCCCTCTCTCTCTCTCTTTCTCTGCTGTCTCTGCTGTCTCTTAAATTGCAAATTGCTCGTCGATGCAACCCCATTGCACTTGCTCTGCTATAGGGTATTTAAATGCTTTCACTTTAGGGCCAAGAGCAGAATTGCCAATTCATTTGTCCGATCGTTGCGTGACTGCAGTCATAATACATATCCATAAATCAGCTGCAATAATCATCTCGCTGCATTGTTGCTCTGTTCGCTCCTATTTACCAAAAAGTTAGTCAAATAAATCTACAGCCAGCTCTGGCTGCGGCAGCGATTATGCAGCTAATCACATTTTCAGCCAGATTCGTGTCATTGCCATATAAATGCGTATCACATTTGTCACACTGTCACGCCCCGCCCCCCGGCCTGTGGCCACAACAAAACTCTCTGGCTCATTGTGGCTTAACGTGCGACAATGTGTGTTTGGCCAATAGCGCCGTCCATACGGTAGCCAATTGTCGTGGATTCGCGCCGAGGCAGGCAAGGATCGAAGGCGTCGTCTGCAGCAGCCGAATGTGTTTATAATTGGATATTCAAATCAACGCAGAGCCGAGCTTAACTTGCTGATAAATTGCAGAATGCTGCATCATAAAACCAGTAACAGATATATGTTGCTGCTGCTGCTGCTGTTGCTGCCACAATCACAGCAGCAACAGCAGCAACAGCAGCAGCTGGAAAGACAACACAACAGACAAGGAATTGCCTGTCCGTCTGTCTGTTCGCTTCGATTGTCTGCGCACATGCCTACCTCGAGTTTATTTGATTTGGCCATATGAATATGGGGCTTATGGCCCAGCAGCTCGCAGCTCGCAGCTTGAACTGGATCTCGGGCAACGCGCCCCGCTGCGCGCTATCCAGTTGCTTTGGTCAATACAGAAAACGCTGTGGATTTTATTTTGTTGCTCTGCTGTCTGTTTGTCTCTGCCTCTGTCCACGTCTCCCGCCCTCTTCGGCCGGCTGCGGCTGGGGCCTCTTTTGCATATTCATTTAGAGTGGTAGTCGGCAGAACACCAGTAGCCAATTACCTGGCAGTTAAGGTTGCACCAATTCGTTTAATAATAAATAATTAAACGCATGCATATGTGCATACAAAGCCAGTTGCCGGCCGAAAAGGGAACCCGATCGGCTGGAACTGTTCAATTTTGTATAGCCAATTCACAGCGTAGTCAATGCAGAGTATATTGGTTTAATAAACTAAACACTAAATAGATTACACAAATTGTTAAATCATATATTCATATATATACATATATAAATATATATAAATTGGCACTCAGTTGCAGTGCATTGCTCAGTCGTAGATAGCCGTCTCATTGACTAGCTCGTATGCATACTTGTCTCATTCGATCTTTCTATGTGTGCACACTGACACTGACTGCCAAAAAGCAATGTTCGTCGCCAGCTTTTCAATTTGATTAATGGCCGTGTGACATAGCAAGAGCTGCGTGTCTATTAATTATATTCTTTTTTTTTCGTTTTTTTATGATTTTCAATATTTGTTCAGTGAACGTTAAAAAAAAAGTTATTTGACTTATAAATAAATATAATTAAAAATTAAAATTTTTAAATTAAATTTATCATCAGCCGTAACTTCAAAAAGAGTAAAATTGAAAATTGCATTTTGCATCCCACGAAATTTTTGTACATTTATTATTTAGTTCATAAATAAATTTTAAATATAATTTAGATTGTTTCTATAGCCATGTGTTAGGAATAAATATATAAAGAAATAATAAAATATTTGTCTTATTAAATTTATAAATAACATTTATATTACTCATATATTTGTCCATAACACACAGCTGCAGAAACAATCTTAATATATTCTCATCAATAAAAACTGTTTTGTTGTTTCTGAATTTTTAAAAAATTTAATATGACTTTTCATATGAAAGAAATAAAACATAATTATTATTATTTATTTATTTATTTTTTTTTTTTTTTCAATGTATTCTAAAATTTTCAAAAATGTAAAAATGAAAGAAGCGTTATTAAATTTATAAGCATGCAAATATGTTTTCAATTTTAAGTTAATAAACGAAATAATTTTTTTTTTTAATTTAAATTTTCAATTTTGTAATTTTCAATTCTGTATATAATAAACTAATTCAATTAACATCACTATAAATTTCAAATTACATTTAAGATTTAATGATCAATTTATTTATTTATTTAAATTTGGAATTTTGTAAAATATATCGATGCAAACTTATTCAATTTAGCTCATTCAGCTAGTCAATGTTTGTTTTACTATTGGCCAACTAATAAAGTCTGTCTGCATGATTTCGATTCAATTCGAAATGAAAGCTGACAATGATTAATAAATCAAGCGGGTAGAAGATCGCTTGAAGAAGATCAGAAATTGACGCTTGCCCATATTCACATCTGCTGACCTTCCTCCGGCAGACGGTGGCAGCAAGAAATCAGCATAAATCGTTAGCCTGGCCATTTGGGAAATGCTAAGCAAGAGAATTATGAATGCTGTTTAATGACTCAATGAATTAAAAATCTTTGTTTGCCATATTGTTTCGCGGACTGTGACTATCTATTGTCATTGTGGCTGCCGTTTGGTGTTGCTATTGTTGTTTTATTGAGCATTTAATGGCTTATTAACAAAACGCAAAAGCACGGCAAACGGCATGCGGCAAACGGCAAATGGCTAACAGCAAACGACAAACGGCGATAGACAGACAACATCAATTAGCTGGTCGCGGCAAGCACATTAAGATAGATGGATGTATATTTTTATGGAAAGTGCAAAACAAGCCATAAAAGGCGCCATCAATGATAATTTCTGATTGAATTCCGTACACGACAGCCGCCAGCACGAAAAGCCGAAAATTGCCCATAAAACATTGTATGAACGAGTCTAAAGGGCGCTGCCTAAGCACTTGCACAGACTAGCAGATACCCTAGGAAACGAGAAACCAGAGATCGAGTCTGATCGAGTCAACTGATCTATCTCTTAGCTCTGTCCTGGCTAGAAAACAATAATTTGTTTAATAAATTCCTTGGCTTGCCACAAAATCGTGTCAGGCATTTCATTGCAGCTAGCCTTATTTGATGACTCTGTAGACTCACAGTTGGACTGGGCTAACTAGAGCTCGGGCACGGATAATGATTGTGAAGGCGATCGCGAGCTGCAAAGCTACATCATACTTTGGCCCAAAAGTCATCGCTGGCAGTGCTTTCTATGCACAGCATTTTGTAGTGTTTTTGTGTTTTTTGTTTAGGCGCAAAGTGGAAAATTACAACCTGCACACACGGCAAAGCTTATGTAAGCAGAGCCCAGAGGCCTGGGATCCAGCAAACGACTTAAGATTCGAAACTCGAAACTCGAAACTCGAAGCTCGAAACTGGAGAGCGACAAGCAGGCAGCCAAACCGCTTGCCGGGCCCCAAAAAAGAGAAAAAATTACTGACAACAACGAGAAGAGAAAGAAGAAGATATGGTTGAAGCTGAAGAAGCGGTAGAACAACGTTTAGGTTTTCATTTTGAACTGCAAATGCCTATGCCGCCAATGGCCGGGCCAAGCGCACTGCATCAGCCAATCTGCAGGCCAAGTTCTTTGACGAATGTGGGAAGATGCCGGGCGACGAGTTCAAAAATGCTTTTCTATTTTAAGTACGCGATTTAGTAGGGTCTAGATATACATTGATAGCAATATGAAGCATCTACTCAGGTCTGCTTAGGCTATAACAATTTTATCATGAACTTGACTTTAACCATTGAGACTCCACGTAAGCAGCTGCAATTGCAATTGCTGTCGGCGCTGATTGCCAGCCAAATTTGTCATGTCAACATGAGCAGCAGCAGCGATTGCTGTCAGACGCACTTGACAAACAACATGTCGGGTCAGAGGTTTAGCTGTGATTTTCCTCAATGGCGAGCCGATGGAGTAAATGCTCTGCGCTGGAATTTAATTCATTGCAAACAAATTGCTGCTGCAGTAGCAATTGCTTTGGCTCTTTTTGCATGCAATTGAATTTTTTCAAACGAGCAGCAGTAGCAACAACGACGACAATTTTCACGTACAGATTTCAATTGAGAAATAGTTATGTGGCAGTCGCAGCGACATGCCCATCAGGAACTATAACCGCAGCAGCAGCAACTTGGCAGCAACTGCTTCACTTGGCTAGCAGCCAATGGTGGGCGTTGCACAACATTTCGTTACGTTTCAATTGCATTTGCTGCATATATTGTCGCCGTCATTTGAAAATAGCGCGCATAAATGTGTACACATTGATAGATTCTGGCATGCCAGCAATGCTGCTGCCTACAACAACAACATCTGCAGCAGCAGCAGCAGCAACGGCAATGGCAACGGCTGCCACGTTGCAACAGCAACAGCAACAGCAACAACAACGCCCACTTTGGCCCCCACTCATGGCAATTTTTGTCGTTACCAAAGTGCCTTTAAAATGAAATTGAAACTGAAACGAGTTTTGATGCTGTTGCTGTTGCTGTTGGCTTGCTGCATTATATGTAGTTGCCTTGCAGCTTTAGTCCAGCTTCGTGCCGTGGCAAATCAATCAATTTACGGGCTATCTTGGCATATTTCTGCTGTTGTTGCTGTTGCTGTTGCTGATGCTGGGGATAATCGGTGCGCTTCATCAGGCTGCAAACATGAAACATGAACATCATCAACGCCATTTCAACGCGCGCCTTGTGCTAAAAACGAAACCTAATTTCGGGCGTAAGACTTAACTTGAATCGAGCGCAGTCAACTGCGGCTCCAAGCTCAATGTTGCGACTTGTGCACAAGGACAACGTGACCCAAAAAAAAAAAAAAAATCAAAAAAAAAGAAAAAAGCATATAAAATGCTAAAGTATACGCTCGCCTGGTGGTAATCACTGCACATACATCTCAACCAGCAGGCGTAACAGCAACAAGAGCAAGAGCAACAGCAACAGCAACACCAAAGGCAAGACGACTCATGTATTGTGCTGTGTTGCAGCCATGTCGCTGGAGTTTCGCCTTGCTTGATGCACGAATCGCTTGCAGCCAGCAAAAATGTTGTTGTTGTTGTTGTTGTTGCTGTTGCTGTTGTTGCCGGCGTTGATAATGCGCCCAGCCTGACCTTATGACTACGCTCAAACATTAGATTTTAACTTGGCAAGTCATGCACTTGCTATAGCTATTGCTGTTGCTGTTGTTGTTGCTGCTGATGAACCGAAAATGTGGCATATTTGCGCAGTGAATTTGCAACGGCTAAAGAAGTTGTAGGCAATGTGAGTTGTTCTAGCAAATCTTTATCAAAATTCAATTGATAAAATAACAAATTCAATTAGATATACAACAAGAGAGAAAGAGAGAGCCAGAGCAAATAAGAGAGATAACGAGAAAGCGAGACAGCGAGAGTTTGTGGCATGCAGCATGCAATTTTGACTAGCTATGAATAATGAGTCGCGCATGCAAAGCAGCAGCTACCAAGCGCTTTTGCATGCATTTCTCAATTTAGCATGTCATCAAACATCCTTTCAATTTTGTTTGACAAGAGCCGCCGACGCCGCAGCAGACGCAGCAGACGCAGCACTAAACAAATGTCATGCCACATGTCTGGCCGGCAGCCATTTGCATGCCTCGCTAGAGTGCAACGCAGCGTTGTAACTGCAAACGGCAGCAGGAGGAAGCAGGAGGCAGCCAGCAGAAGGCAGCAGGCAACCCCAGCGACAACTGCACTAAAAGCAAAAGCGTCGGCGTTGAGGATCGCTTCACTTGTCAGCGCAACTGACTCAAAAAGCGCATTATTAAATGATTTTAACGACTTCATTTAGTGTTTAACATAATATTTACAACTGTCGTCGCCGCAGCCAAAGCAATATATATTGCTACTTCACGGATCTCTGCTGCTGCTGCTGCTGCTGCTGCTGTTCATGTTGCTGTTGCAGCAAGTGACAAAGCGTTGAAAGCTATAAACCGTAAAGTGGGTCACAACATTTTTTGTTGCTCATTGATGAGTTACTTGAACAGAAATCGGAAGTTGAGCTGCATGTAAATGCAGAGATAGATGCTGGATAAATCAGTGAGGGAGGAAGTATAAGTATAAGTATAAGTATAAGTATAAGTATAAGTATAAGTATAAGTATAAGTATAAGTATAAGTATAAGTATAAGTATAAGTATAAGTATAAGTATAAGTATAAGTATAAGTATAAGTATAAGTATAAGTATAAGTATAAGTATAAGTATAAGTATAAGTATAAGTATAAGTATAAGTATAAGTATAAGTATAAGTATAAGTATAAGTATAAGTATAAGTATAAGTATAAGTATAAGTATAAGTATAAGTATAAGTATAAGTATAAGTATAAGTATAAGTATAAGTATAAGTATAAGTATAAGTATAAGTATAAGTATAAGTATAAGTATAAGTATAAGTATAAGTATAAGTATAAGTATAAGTATAAGTATAAGTATAAGTATAAGTATAAGTATAAGTATAAGTATAAGTATAAGTATAAGTATAAGTATAAGTATAAGTATAAGTATAAGTATAAATATAAGTATAAGTATAAGTATAAGTATAAGTATAAGTATAAGTATAAGTATAAGTATAAGTATAAGTATAAGTATAAGTATAAGTATAAGTATAAGTATAAGTATAAGTATAAGTATAAGTATAAGTATAAGTATAAGTATAAGTATAAGTATAAGTATAAGTATAAGTATAAGTATAAGTATAAGTATAAGTATAAGTATAAGTATAAGTATAAGTATAAGTATAAGTATAAGTATAAGTATAAGTATAAGTATAAGTATAAGTATAAGTATAAGTATAAGTATAAGTATAAGTATAAGTATAAGTATAAGTATAAGTATAAGTATAAGTATAAGTATAAGTATAAGTATAAGTATAAGTATAAGTATAAGTATAAGTATAAGTATAAGTATAAGTATAAGTATAAGTATAAGTATAAGTATAAGTATAAGTATAAGTATAAGTATAAGTATAAGTATAAGTATAAGTATAAGTATAAGTATAAGTATAAGTATAAGTATAAGTATAAGTATAAGTATAAGTATAAGTATAAGTATAAGTATAAGTATAAGTATAAGTATATATAAGTATAAGTATAAGTATAAGTATAAGTATAAGTATAAGTATAAGTATAAGTATAAGTATAAGTATAAGTATAAGTATAAGTATAAGTATAAGTATAAGTATAAGTATAAGTATAAGTATAAGTATAAGTATAAGTATAAGTATAAGTATAAGTATAAGTATAAGTATAAGTATAAGTATAAGTATAAGTATAAGTATAAGTATAAGTATAAGTATAAGTATAAGTATAAGTATAAGTATAAGTATAAGTATAAGTATAAGTATAAGTATAAGTATAAGTATAAGTATAAGTATAAGTATAAGTATAAGTATAAGTATAAGTATAAGTATAAGTATAAGTATAAGTATAAGTATAAGTATAAGTATAAGTATAAGTATAAGTATAAGTATAAGTATAAGTATAAGTATAAGTATAAGTATAAGTATAAGTATAAGTATAAGTATAAGTATAAGTATAAGTATAAGTATAAGTATAAGTATAAGTATAAGTATAAGTATAAGTATAAGTATAAGTATAAGTATAAGTATAAGTATAAGTATAAGTATAAGTATAAGTATAAGTATAAGTATAAGTATAAGTATAAGTATAAGTATAAGTATAAGTATAAGTATCAGTACAAGTTTCTGATTTGTCACTCGAGCTCTGTCGCCACACAGAACTCATTTCTCTTGGCAAGTGCTCGTCACAGTGCCGCGCTTTATAGGCCATAAATCAATACCAAACACGTACATCTACACACTTACATATACATATGTATGTATGTATAGGACGACAGTTGGTTCCCTCAGAAATAAATCATTGCATTTTCGGGCAACAAATCAGCTGGAGCAGAGTCATAAGAAATGCAACTTACTTAACAAGGAAAGCAGAAACGTACAACAGAGAATCCTATTCACAGTTAATAAATATCAAAAGTTAGAGATATTTAAACACTATTCGGCTATGACATTTGTAAAATATTTGCAAGCATGCGGAAAGCAAGCGAACAACACTAAACAAGCAACAAAACAACAAACAACCAGCAACAAGCAACAACTTTTACGAGCATCCGTCGCGCTCGTTCTTTTGCTCCCCACGTCGCGACGGGTCGGCTCGACATTTGGTCTGTGTCTTCCGTCAACAGACTTCAGCACCTACCAGAAATATGGCCACATAAAATGACATGAAATGTACAGCGAGCCACTTAAATAAATCCACAAGAATCTAACTTGGATTCAATGTAGCCCATAGCCCGTGGTGCTGCGTCTGCAGAGGGAAGAGCATAAAGGCTTCTGAGCCGCCTAAGCAAATAAGCCCACAGAGCTCTGCACATAAACAGAATAACAGCAACAAAGCCAAATCCGCTATGACAAACAAACTGCATCACATCAACACAATGACACCTACAGTGAACACTGTCCGTCATGTAGGTCGTCTGAGCCGCTTAACACGCAGCAGATCCTCTCTAAGCCCCTTTGCAATAGGAGCCAAACGCAGTCTTTTCAAAACAAACTGAGGGCGACTCTATTTCTGTTACAGTTCACTTTGTACACTTTTGTGTGAGTCTTTGTCTCCCTCTCTCTCTCTCTGTTCATCATTAAGAGTGTAAAATTATGGAAATGGTAATTGGTAATGCACAAAGAAGAACGACAATTTCTATAGCATATTCCTTGTAACTATTGAGTCGACGAAGCCCGCTGAGAGTTTGCTCTGAATTTCCTGGTGTTCGTATTGAGTTAATCTTGTATGTTGCAGTCAGCACAGGCATATCAATAAGTTATGTATCTTTAAATATCTATTTCTTTGTACTATGTATTTAGGCCAAACTAACGATCACGAAAACATTCTAGTGCAGCTTCCACTCTATCCTTTCCCCATTCTACAATTTTATTTAAATTGAACTCTATTTTATTTGATTATTTTTCTTAAAATATATTAAAATTGGTTTATTTCTTTTTTTATATAATAAATTAAAATTGGTCTCTATAACAATTCAGCAAATATTTTGTAAACATTTTTAAAAATTCAATGAATAACAGAAATAAATGAATAAATAAAACAAAATAAACACAGTAAGTAAAAAGCAAAAAAAAATCTTTTATATCATATATAGATTCATACATCATCTATAGCAAACATATATTAACTTTTACATTTGATAGGAAGATTTAATAATATGATATATAATCAATTGTATAAAAAATAGGAAAATAAATTAATAATAATAATCATTTTAAAAATTATATTCCTCTTAAATGATTTGAGCCAACATAAAACAAATATGCTTCAAGACTATTGTCTATTATTATAATATATTATTATTTGTCTTCTGTTAGTAAAACATTAAACATGATCATAAAACATTGCTCCAAAAGCCACAAATATTGGTAGAAATTCAAAAAATGTTTGTATGAACCAGATTCTTCTTCCAGACGGTTCAGAACTTCATACGTCAAAGATTCTAAAACCGTTAATAGTGTAGAAACTATTTTTAAAAAAAGGCTAATACTTTAGAAACCTATAAATTCCATTTCATAATAAGTAGAAACAAACTTCAACAATAAATATTTTTCACTTGAGTTCTACAGAGTACAAAGTGCACATGAAATATCAGTTCAATTAATTACAGAAACAACTACAAGACGTACAACAAAAAAGCCGAAATGAAATTGAAATGAAATTGTTTGCTTGTAAGTGTAACTTCGAACCAAAACATCAACCATAAATACCATGAATGCCATTCAATCAACTCGTAAAGGGTATAAGAACTTAAGAAACCAAAAAACTGTTATGCATTTTAGACACGCATCCCAAGCAGACAGACCCAGCAGACTCGACAGACCTGGCCTGAACCAAACAGCCAACCAGTCAGCCAGCCAGCCAGCCAGCCAGTGAGTGCCCATCTCGATTTTATATCGATTTCGAACAAAAACAAAAACCTGCGACTGCGACTGCGCCCTTGCGGTATGATTATCACAATTATCTGCAATTCAGACCATAAATCATTTTATTCTGCAGCAAACGTTTTAACGTAACCCAATCTTGCTTAGCTGTTGATGTTGCAGTTGCCTTTTTGATCGAGTAATACAGCGAATAGATGCAGATACATACATAAATATAAATACGTATGTATGTATGTATGTATGTATGTATATGAAAACATTTACCTACTGGCGGACTTGCTGGCTGGCTAACTAAGCTGCATTGCCTTGGCTACGCCATATAAGGCAGCTCGCCGACATCGTCGTCACCAAGTCGAAAGCAAATTTACAGCACGATCAAACAATTCAAAAAGCTGTTTCGCATTTGACTCCGTCAATTGATTGCCCGCCACGGACACTGCTCCGGCCCCGTACACGTCGATCCATAGAGCTGCAGCAGCCAAACATGCACTTATACATACACACACATATATATGTATGTATATGTATATATATTGATTAACTTATGAACTTGCATTCAAATTAACGCTGACAAACGCTTTGACTTCGCGCCAATAAATTGTTGATGCATTGGCCAATGCATTCGATTGCCAGCAATCGTCGCACGGGTCAACATGAAAATTGCCCAGGCCCCGCTTGCTCTGAGCCTGGCCCGGACGACTCTGAGAAAGTTGAGATAATGTCGACACGAAAAGCCGAAAAAAAAGGGAAGCAAACTAACTGCCGACTTGCCGAGACTTATTTCATACAAGTATACAAATTTTTGATATTAAGTGTAGTCCATATGCCATGTTTTACTGTGGAAACGTGAATATTTTATATCATATTCTGACAATTTTTCAATTAAGTTTGCGAGCTTAAATATTAATCAAACTCAAATGAAATTTTCGAACTAACGAAAATTGTTAAATTTCTTTGCAGAATTTTAAGTGTAGAAAAATTCATAAACATTTTTGAAAATTGTATGTTTTAATTTATAAATTATCTGTAAGCCGAAAGGCGAATTATTCAACTTTATAATAGAAGCAAAAATAGATACAAGAGAAATGTTAACAATTTATAATATTCAAGTCAATATAGTTTCTATTCTATTATATAATTTAATTCTTCAAATCAAGAAATTTAACATATCTAAGAGTTGAACTGGACCCAGCATCCTACACCCATGACAAAGCATAATAAATAAATCAAATCAAAATTCTTCTTCTTCTCATGTTATTTTTAAGTGTTTAAAAAATACCTATATGTAACAAAAATATAAATGTAATAAAATAAAATTACAAATATATAGATAAATATTTTAATCTATGATTTTTAAACAAATCATCTAAATTGAATACAAAAAATTCATGTAATTACCTAAACTTCCCTCAATAATGATTTATAAATAATTCAGTTGAATTCAACAAAAAAAAATTTAAAATAATTGAAATAAATATTTTTATGATTTATAAATAATTCAGCCGAACTTCTTTAAATTGAAATTCAATTTACAAAGATTTATGTGAAATGATTATCAGTAAAAATGTTGTTTTTAAATACATTTATATACATAACTATATTTTATATATTATATTATATATGTTATGTTTAAAACAGTATATTCATTGTAAAACTTCAAATACTCGGGCTATTGTAATTATTGTAAATACTGAAATCCCGTGATGAAAAGGGAATTGACTACAAATATTTCAAAGAAATTCAATAGAATAGAATGCGTGGACATTGGCTTAGCTATTGACGAATGATTTGATAATAAGTAAATGTATAAATACATGCATATATGTACAAATATATATATACATACTACTATTCTATATGCAATTGTTGTTTGTGGCACTTCATCAACTGCCAACTGCGCTAGAATTGCGATGTCAGGTCAAATGAGCACTAAATATATAATGAATGAATGGAATGAGAAAGGCGAGTCCAAGGTGCAACGACCACGTCGCAGGGCTCAACTGAACTCCGCTGGGACCCATTCAGCATGTCCAAAGTGTTTGCCACTCTGGCACCATAAAGCGTACACGTCGTCAGCTCGTACACGGCGAGCGCGTTTAATTAAAAGTCCACTCAGTCCACATATATCATGCCATAGCTGAGCTGCTGCTGCTGCCATTTGTAATTGCTGGCCATATCTAAATTATGCACTTTAAGTATTAAGTGACATTTGTTACAACCAGTCTGAGCAATCCTTTAGCGTTTCATTCTTACTTGTTGAAATTGCATTTGAAACTATGAGTTATTTTTTCACAAGTGTTGGCTGGGTGTTTCCGAAGAATTTCAGAAGTCTACTGTCTACCTAGTTCAATATTATATTATGAAAATGTGAACAAAATGTATATAAATATATAATATAAACATAAAATATATACTAACTATGCTATATTTCAATTATTAGTTTTATGCCTTTTGAAATACAACTTTCATATTAAGAATAAACTGTGTTCTGGTTAAGAGTATAGGATATCAAAGTATGTAATATATAAAAAACTTAGAATAGACTGAAAATGCACTCAAAGCAGCTCGAAGTAAACAAAGGCAAAGACAAAGGCATAGCTCAGAAAGGAGCATATTTGGAAGGTAATCAAAAAATTATAAAAGTTTTAAATGTATTAATATATTTATAAATATTATAAATGTATATAAAAAAAATTTGAATTGAATAGCAAGCAGTACAAGAATATATCTTTATATTCATAGCAGTTAGAAGCCAGAGAAATGTCTATGAATACTGACAAAGAAGTTAGAGAAACTTCTGTAAGTATACTAAGAGAAGCATGATCTACTCCTAAGGAAGTCAGAGAAACTGTTCTGAAAATTATAGGAAAAGCAAGAACAACTCCTATGAATAATTTAAGAGAAACCAGAGAAACGTCTATGAGTAGTCTAAATGAAGCATGAATACTGTAAGAGTAGCGAGAGAAACTTCAATGAATATTCAAAGCGAAGCAAAGGCAACTCCTATGAACATTTTAAGAGAAGCAATAACAACTTCTGTGCTCCTTCTATTGTTCTTCTATTGATAACCTTAACAAATTAATTTGATTACATTTTGTAAGTGCTAAGTTTCAAAGAGTATCAACACTAACTTTCTTCTCCTATTAAGCTACATTCCATTTCGTATTTATTAAATAAACAAAAATCCACATTTGGCTCATCTTTCTTTCAATTTGCACTTCAACTTCAAGCCTTGACTGGCTGATCGATACTTATCGCTGCTCGAGCTGCAAAAAGCTGAGATCAAACTCAACTTACTTGCTGCCGTCAGTTAAATTGCTTCACTTGACTGTCACAGGGCTTTCAACAAATCTGATTAATTCCATTATGCGTTGCGTATACGCCGCGATTGCCAGCCGGCTGTCAGCGTCAAATTGCCCGAGCCGCCAGTGACGTTTTACGCGGTGGCAACTGACGCTGACGAGCTGCAAGTCAGCAGCAACAGCAGCAACAGCAACAGCAACAACAACAGCAGCGACTTGTCTTGGAAAACCAATTGAAAAATGGTCGCGAGCGGCGCCTTTGATGAGCCGAGGAGCGACCTTGTACTGCGCTCTCGCTTCCACTGCACTTTATTCCTTTTCATATATGTACATATACCTGCATTGGACTTTTTAGCAGCATCATGCCACCTAAATTTCTAGATGACGCAAGTTAATTGCGCTGCCCCAGCCAGAGCCTATTGTCAAAGGTGAAAATGGTCGGACAGTTGCACAAAGCGAGGCGCATTCATTAAGCCAAATAATATGAGGTAAATATGTCGAGCAGCGTTGAAAAGGAAATAAGCTACAAGTCCGGCTCTCAGTTGGCTGAGCAGCCACGGCAATACTGAAAGAAATTTTGAATGAAATCGAACAAGATTTCAAATTGATTTAATAAGAATTTAGCTTATTTGAGTGCTGAGGTATTGAAACGAAATGAACTTTTGCTGACGTTCTGGCAAAGTTTTTGCTTTACAATTTGAAATTTGAGAGTTGAGAATTCATACAAAAATCTTTAGACTCTTCGGACTCTGCTTTGCAGCTGACATAGTTGAATTAATTGATTTTTGAAATTTCAATTTCAAGTTTCAAAACTTATTTACAGATTTTACATAGTTTTAGAACTATTCAAAATATTTAAAAAAATAATAATAATAAATAAAATGCAAATAAAGTAAAACCAAGTCGAGTAGCACAAATGATTTAGTTAAAGTTACGATTCAGGTTCAAAAAAATTATGCATTCATTTAAATAGAAACAGAAAATGATTTTCTCATGGAATAAATATTTATATTTTACGTTACTTTAATTTTTAATTCTTTATTTATATTTTTAAAATATTTCAAGAGAAACAGAAATAATTTTTCAATTTCTTAGAGTGTAAATATTTTAATTTCATATTATTTATATTTTTTAAATATTTGTTTATTTAATTTTAAAATATTTGAAAGGAAACAGATATTAATTTCAAATATTTCTTAAAGTATAAATATTACTATTAATTTATATTTATATTTTAAACATATTTTTAGATTAGGTAAAGCGTGAGTTCCTTAATTTAAAAAGCACAGCTACAATTCAAGCTGATATAGTTCAGTCTCTAAATCAAGTCCCGCTCAAGATAGAGCACTTTGCTCGCACTAATGATATTAATAATTCTCTACTAGTCTCTAATACAGAAACTCGTTCAGAGCCAGCAAATTCACATTCGTTTTTCAAATAGGTCTGCATCTCATTCAGAGCATTCCATTATTCTGTATTCTAGTTTCAAATAGATCCAGGGATTGCCGCTTCTCCTGTGGGAATCGCAGAGTTCTTTATAAAATTACTTGGATTGAAAATCAATTACGCATTATTCGAGCTGTTTGTATTGAAAAAATTTCTCGCTGTGTAGACAATAGACGAGTCGAATTAAAAATAAAATAAACTAACTGACTGCCTGGTTGGCTGACTGACTGACTGACTGGGTATCTGCTGACGGCGCCTGCTGTTCGGGGCAGTCAGGGCTACCGATGCCCTGCCGCTGAGCGACGCCCTGGCGCCTAACCGTGTTGAAAACACAACAAATTAGTCAATGACGCGGCGATCTTGCTCCAGCTGGCTCACAGTGCTCGCTGTGCATTTGTATTTTCATTAATATATTATTGCTTAATTTCTTTTGTTATGCTGATTATGCCGACAGACAGTGCCCAAGTCCATACCCAGGCCCAGGCCCAGGTCCGGGCCCAAGTTCAGAGAGTTTTTCGAGTCAAGTCCAAGAGATGTGTTCATGGGAAAAACGGCAACAGCATTGCATGATTTTCAATAATTTAACAGCCACAGCTTGGACGCGTACCGTTTTACCGCTTTGCCTTTGCTGCCAGACTCCGTCCGACCGGCTGTCCGGCTGTCCGGCTGTCTGGCTGTCCGGCTGGCTGTCTCACTCTCTGAATCTTCGACTGAAACACATGTTGTGCTTTGTTTCAAGCATAAATGTTAATTTCAGTTTGTCTTGGTAATTTATCATTTTCTTTTTTTTTTCAATATTTTTTTTGTGTATTTCGCGTCGCGTCTTTAAACGCCTTTAATTAAAACCAATGCGCATGTGTAACTTTCTTAAACAGAGCCTAAGATTAGAGCGCCGAGCTGGGCCGCTGCGGAGTCTAGAGTCGAGTCTAGCCGAGCGCTGGCTTTGAACTTGGCCGACAGCACGTTTGTAAAATGATTGATGTGGTATTAATTTTAATAAGCGCCTGCCCGCTCCATCAATATGCATATCGGGGCCCCAGCTCAATACAAAGCCAACAGCTAGCCAACATTGGTCTACAAGCAGCTCCAGCTCGGACAGCAGTTCTAGCCCCGTTTAGAACATTTTGTTCGGCGGCTTTACATTTTGAATGACGCACGTAGTTTCGTGGCGTTTACACTTTTTGCTTGTGGCACAGTCCGGCCATGCCCCATGCTCCATGCCCCATGCAACACACTTCACTGCGGCGTCATAAGTAGTCGCAGAGTGCGAGAGGCACGCCAGCTTAGACGAGTTCCCAACAATTTTGCGCCTATTTGACCGGATGGTTAATGGCCATTATTGGACGTTGCCAACTCTATTGAAAGTGTTATGCAATTAGGCCCTGCCAGCCAAGCTAAAAACTTTATCAATTTCGCTCAGCAGAAGCCCTCAAATGACTTGCCAACGTATGCAACTGCAGCTGAATGCAGTCGCAACTGAAGACATTGAATATGATGTTGAGATTTGTATTTTAGTTTATTTTTCATTTGCCTTTTTTGTTTAACTGTAATTGAGTTTCATTTAACTTGTTTATTAGCTTTTCATTACATAAATAACATACGACTCTTCCAAAATGAAATGAAACAATGTATTACCTGTTCCAAAATGTATTTCAAAGATAAAAGCAACTTTTATATTGAATCTGAATTATCCTCACTTCAATTCTACTAACTGCACAAAATTTGCAATATTTAAATCAATTTCTGTTTCAGCTGAAAAATTTACAAAAGTTGCTCTAAAGTGAGTTAGTCTATCAAAATAATAAAATGTCAGACGAAATTCAGCTCAGCTGTTAAATGGTTGATCAAGTCGAACTATTAAACTTAATAGATTATATTTTATTATTATATTTTTATATATTTTAAAAGAACATTTTTTTTCTAAAAATTTATTAACATTCAGTTGATATAAATGAAATGAAATAAATAAATAATTTAATAAAATAAATAATAAATAAATAAAATAACTAATCCGACTAATTTTACAGCCTTCCTATAAATATTTTTCAACTATAATAAATTATTTTTTATGACTTTAAAATATTTTTCAACTATAATAAATTATTTTTTATGACTAATATATTTTTCACCTATAATAATATGATATATATTGTAGTTTTTTATTTTTTCAGTGCATATAAAAAATTATTAAAAGTTAAGAGATCAGGATAAAATATTTTATTTTTATGAAGCGTTAAGTTCATACATTTGACATATAATATAGCATTAACAACACCATTTTGATAAAGTAAACCTATTGCTATAGTATAATTTACAGTTTTTTATTTTATGCTATAAAGCTATATAACTCTGCCAGATTGTTCAGTAGACATTGAAGACATGCAACATATTTGCATTTAAGCATTTGAGTTTATATATTGAAAATCTATAAAACTGTTCATTATCTCTATATCTATACATCTCTATATCTTTATATCCATGTTTCACATTCCAACATCATTCTATGCTCGACTCTCGGCGATCTGCTTCAGCTGCAGGAATTATTTGCATTCTATATACTTTATTCCATTTATGTATATTATGTTTGTTAGATCTTTCCTATATGTCTGGGTGACATTATAGAGAGACTTTGCTCTGGAGACTCTAAAAGCGCATGTTAAATATCTATACTTGATTTAGTTTAAGAATTGTAAATTTTGTTAAATTATACAACAATAATTGTTAGGTAGATCTATTGTTCTGCCTGAAGGCCCCTGTCGTTCTGGCTTAAAAGAAAATTGTTATTTAGAATTAATTCTTAGTAACAATAAATAAATAAACAAATAAATAATATCTATTGTTATTATTAACGACGATCCACTGTGTGTTCTCAAAGAACTAGCGAAGTAAAATGATCTAAGATCTGCAATATTATCTCACATAAGTCAGCCTAGCTGACTTAAATAAAATTCCAAAAACTATAATATTTATAAAATATAATACAACATTTATAATTTAAATACTATTGCAATTTATTGTATTTTTTATTTATAATTTAAATACTTTTGAAATATATTATATATATTTTTTCAATTTTTTTAATTTTCAGTTTTAGCAGAAAGTTGCACTCTGAATAAAACTCAAATTCATATAGAAACTGTATGAAAGCTGTGTGTGTGCGTCTTTTCTCTAGCATCATCATCATCATTAGGAATTTTGAAAATTGATTTCGTTCAAGTAGCGCTGCCTTAGTTTCAATTTATGTTTGTGTTTCACTGGCGGCACGATCAAAGCAGTTTCCTAACCGTCGATGATGAGTATTTGGCAAAATCATCATTAATGCCTGACAGGGCGCAGATCGAACAGATACTTTGAGCACAGCATTAGCCAGTCGCATAGCAATGACCCTAATGGAACAATGCGAGCAATGCCTTGCTCTATATCTTATCAGAGATCTGTTTGGTGTCGCCATTCCAGATCGCAGATGCAAATCATATCAACTTTGACTTTGGCACCTCGAGTGCGCCTAAGTGAGCTCGAATAATTGATTTCAGAAGCGTCGCATACCTGAGTGCCCACATAATTGCCATGTATCGCCTACCTGTATCTGCGACTCTAACTGTATCTGTATCTGTATCTGTATCTGTATCTGTATCTGTATCTGTATCTGTGTAAGTGTTGCTGTAGCTGTGATGTGCGTAGCTACAGAGCCGTAGCGTGAAATTCGTTTGCACACAGACCGCGACGCGTTGAACAAGCCGCATCAAATCAATTTCGAAACTGACTTTAGCTCGCACTCGCACTCGCACTCAGAGACAGGGACTCAGCGACTCATCAGCAGCATTAGATATATGTTCTCTTTTTTGTTCCTTTTTGTTTAATTCATGGAGTCTCGTTGATCGGCGCACACAGAGACAACAAAGGAAGCCATGCTCAACATGGGTGACTGAATTTTCCAGCGCCTCCCTGCCCTGGCCTGGTCTGGCTTGGCCCTTTCAGCACTCTCACCTCCTACCTGGTGGCATTCCATCAATTGCCATGGCGTTTAACGGCGTTTGCTGATGCTGCGGCATTGTTTAAACAATATATTGTTGGCATTGTCTCAGCCATTGTAAGGCGCATTGCCGTGTAAGTGGTTGATTTGCCACAAACTCTCGACTGACAAATGCCAATGCAAATGCGATAACATAGCAAAGCAACAATAAACAGCAAACAACAAACAACAAACATCAAAGTATTATAAATAATAATACATGTATTTGTCTGCTTCAACACCTGAGCTGCTTTATCTGACATCGCAATGGCCATTAAAACGATGTAATCTAATTAATTAAAGCTCTCGATTATATCTATGCTCGCGTCAGAGCCATTATGATAGAGTTATAAAATATCATCACATTTTATAAGAAACGTGTATGCACAATTATACACATACATTATTAAATAGATACATACATACATACATACATACATATGCACTAGCCATGTACGTAGGCGTCCATTAATATGCATTAGGTGAATGGGACACTTTTCTCTGAAGGCTAATTTGTGCATGACATGCAAAATAGGCGTACGAACTTGATCGAATCATGTCAAGATAAATATAAATATCTTTCAGCGATACACATTATTTAGTTATAGTCATAAATGTGTATCGATGCAAAGTAAATGCATATATGAATTAAAAAATATTAAATCAGTTGACTTTTGCGCCTGTTCATGTAGATTTATTACATATTTACTAGATGTATATATAAATCCACATACATATGTATGTACATGAAAAGGGAACTTAAGGAATGCGCGAGATACTATGTAGTTGCCTCTCTTGCCCCTGCTAAAGTTGTTTTGAAATTCACATTAATATCAACGGCGAATCATATATTTATATCAATTCATTATATATGTATTGCAATTCAAATATAAAATTATGACCATCAAATTTGTATTACTTAACGCAACATAAATCAAACTGTATATGCATATATAACACATAATATTATAATAAAAAATAAATAATATGCAAATTTGTATAGGTTATTTTTATATATGATGCTCATTATATTTTAATCGCATATATTATATATCAATAATGTATATAAATTATTAAAATATAAAAAAATTATATTATTTATTATACAACTTTGAAGTGAATCTGCAAAGTGTTTTTCCGAATTCTAACGGGCGTTTAAAAGCAGCGATTAAAAAGAGAACTGCCGATCACTACATTGACTCTCTCATAAACTCGATATTGTATTGTGAGAAGAGTACAGATCAATCAAGTGCACCTAGCAGGGACTGAATCCAACACACTGCAAGGGTCTAGCGTGAAGGACCCTGGTGGACCAGTTCCGAAAACCCAGTTGCCCGCATCAAGTAGGAGTGATGGGAGATCAACAACTGCAGACTGCAGAATCCCAACGTACCAGAGACTACCGGGAGCTCAAGATTAAAAAAATTATATGAAAATTTGAAAATATTTTTTTAAATATACATATCTCGTAGCTTGCCAATAACTTTTTAATTTGCGAAATCAACCAAAGAAACAAAAAGCAATTCATATTATATCATATCATATCTTATATCATGTTATATTAATAAGAAATGCATATGATAATATTATGAAATTATTATATTTATAATACGCCCTATACAAAGCTGTTGACTCTTGTTGCTCAATGATCGTAAAATATTCCAAAATATTCCATTTCATGTTCAGAGAATTTTCTTTTTATTGTTATCAAATTTGTCAAAGTTCCTTAGCGCCCTAAGGTGGGCGTGCACATCAGGAAAATATTATGAAAAAAATAGGTAATTCTAATTTTGATAGCTTAATTCTGTTTCTCTTAAACGACGAAAAAGTATACATCAAATGCTTCCACGCCTCGACTACTCTTAGCATTCTTCTGCATATCAAATTGCAATTTTTTCATATTCGACTTTCAGTTATTTAACGCCTTACAAAACGAAAATTTTCTAAAAACTATTTTGATATACCTCAAAATTGAACAGAGTGGAGCACTGAACCTATTCGAAAGCTTATCAAATTCGTTATGGATACCAAGTATTTAGATAAATATGCAATAATAAATAGGAACAGCAAAGCACATATTTAGCTTAGAAATCAAATGATGTTATAAAGCTCAACATTTTTAGCATCTCTTCAAGCTAACTGAGTTGGCGCCAAGAGATGCTAAAGTTGCTTTATCGACAACAGTTGGCAAATATTTGTAAATGAGACAGATATTAGAATTATAGTACTTGTATAGATATGTATATTCAATGAAGATGTTACCAATTAGACTTGACTTGTTTTGTTGGTAGCACTTACCGGATTTACCTGCGGTTTCTGCAAATGTGTCGCAATGTTGGTGATATTCATGCCCGCCATAGCCGGAATCTGTGAGCCGTACAATTGGCCGGCGGTTGGTGTCATGTCCGTTAACATTTTAGCTGCTGCTGCTGCTGCGGCGACAGTGGCTGCTGCTGCTGCTGCGGCTGCTGCGGCGGCTGCTGCTGCTTCGGCTGCTGCTGTCTTTCTTCCTGTTGGTGTTGTAATTTTGAGGCGTGCCACAAATGGATTTGCCTAGGAACCTAGATAATTCCAAACAAAGTAGCACACATAAAACAAAGTCGCTCGCTGTCCCACCAAGTCGTCCAGAGGCACACACACACACACTCCCACGCACTCAATGTTGAAAGAATCACACACACACACATGCAGAGTGCGAGTGAGAGTTGGAGTGAGAGAGGGATAGAGAGAGTGTGTGGAACACGCGCGCTAGTCGCAAACAATAAAAAATATGCAACAAAAAAATAATATTCTCGTAAGGATTCGACTTGCACTTTTCACTGTTAATTGCAAAGATTTCCTTTTTCTTGCACACTTTCTCTTTGTTTTATTTCTTCTTCTCGTTGTTGTTGTTGTTGTTGTTTAATCACTTATGCTGTGCAATATGCATGTATATTTGTTTCTACAGTCACTGTCACTGGGGATCTGTCACTGTCACGCTTTCGTCTGTGACTGCAACACGGCTGGCCTCTGGCCTCTGATCGTCACAAGCAGCGCGATCGAATCGAATTGTTAGAGGTGCGAATACAGTTAGAACTGAAGCGAAACAATAAACCGCGTGGGCCAACTTACAACAGAAAAAAAATAAGCAGAAGTTGAATTTAAAAGCACTATAGACACACTTGAAACTGTATGCGATTGTTGTTGTTGTTGTTGTTGTTATTATTGTCTTTCTTTGTTATCGATGTTCGATGACGATGACGATGTCGATGTCGATGTCGATGTCAATGTCGATATTGATATTCTGTTGTGCTAAGGCGTCGGCGGCGACGTTACCGACAAGGAGGCGTCTGCACTAACAAACAAAATATATCCGCGCAAAAGTTTTTAGCGTCGTCGCTGATCGTTCAAAGGCTTGCAACTGTTTCACGCGATGCCAGCGCAAACAAAAAGCTTGGGCCCATTCCCGTTTTGTCGTTGGCGGCGACTGCTCCGTCAACGTCAGGCGAAGGCGTTGTCGTCGTCGTTCAGCTACAGCTCTACCAACAACAGCAAACAGCAAACAGAAAACAGCAGAGGGCGCGTCAAAACAAGAGAGAGCGCGATTTGCAATTGTTGTATTTGTGTGTGTTCTCTGCTTCTCTGTGGCAAACTGAGACAGCGACAGCGACAACGACAGCAGCAGCGACTGCAGTCAACCAGTCAGCCAGCCAAGCCAGCCAAAAACCGCTGCCTCGTCGACGCAATGCTCTCTCGCTGCTGCCAAAGCAGCAGCCATTCCCATTCATCATGACGCAGTTACACCTAACATTGGCGCAGCTCTTGTATGTGTGAGCGCACAAAAGAGACAGCAATAAAACGAGCCACCACCGAATGCCAGCTACGTTTATGATGATCATCACAGTTGCTATTGCTGTTGCTGTTGCTGTTGCTGTTGCTTGCGCTGCTGCTGCTGCTGGTAATGATGATGATGTATTAGCCTAGCCGGCTTGCAGAGGGCGCCGTTACGCTCTCTCTCACTCTCTGCATGTGTCTTGTTGTTCCGTTCGGTTCATTCATAAAAGCCAGCAAGCACGCGCTCAAAACGAGTTTCGTTTGGCGACGCCCCGTTGCGTGCGTGCTGTGCGCCGAAGCGATGGCAACGACCAATCCGAGCATTGTCTTATGCTGTGCTTGCCCTAACCTATAATTAGAGCAATGGCCGCTGTGCAACAGAGATGGCTATACAATTGGCACGCGTGTGCTCGCGCTAGCGCACCCTCTCGCACCAGCTGGCGCTATGGCGCTCTTCGCCTCTCCATCGGGAGAGCAAAGAGAGCGCTATTTCAACTTCTAGCCCTTAGTAGCTGCCTGCACTGGAATCCCATCGCGTGCATATGCCAAAATGTTGCGCATTTTTATCCTATGGATCCCATTAATTTACTTTATCCCTTCATCCATTGAAAACAAATGAATAGGGTATGTAGCTATAGCAAATTGTTTATATCTTTTGCTTTTGCTTTTGCTCTTGCTTTTCTTTTCTTTTTTTTTTTTATAGCTCCCCATCAGTCCACACCCAGCATAAAAGTAATATTGTTGTTGTTTTATTTTTGTTTTCTCTTTTTTATTTTTATCAGAGCAAAGCCATAAAAGTTATACTAGAGTTTGAGCTGCAGCAATGTTTGTTTCTTGTATTTTCTTTTTTATTGCTTTGTGTTTTCATTTAGTGGAACGAATAAGGTAATTCGATGCTGTGTGGAGAAGAATGTCCTCAAAATGTCTGCATCATGATTGTCCTGGCAAGCATAGACATTGTGAACTCGCCTAGCCAAGTCCTTTTGACTGTCTGAACAGTTAGAAAGCAAAAGGAATCAAATTAAATCTTTTTAACTAATTTTATCAGCTCATATATTTCAATTCTTTAAGATAACTTTCGCTGTAAAACGAGTCTAATATTTCTGTCTAATTACAGTTTAGGGTGTCTTAAATATCATTAAAAAATCATGCAAGTTTTATTTTTTTATTTTCTATATATGACAACTCCAACCCCTGCATTGTGAAAGGAATTGTATGTATGTTAGGGTTAGTCGATTGGGTTACTTTTTCTGGTTTGTCCTGTTTCTTTTTTTTTATACAAAATGTTTTTCAATTCGAAATTAATGCAACTGGATTCCAAACAATTTATTATATCTTTTTTAAGAATACAATGAAAACCCCAAAAACAAAAAAAAAAAAAGTATATATATTTTAAGCATTGCTCGCAAATAACAGTTATCGTATTCTCCTCATGTGAGAAACAGAAAGAATAAAAACATACACACACGCTCGTACGCTGAGCAAGAGAATTTATCTTGTTCCGTTCTCGTGTTCGTCTGAGTGTTTTGTGTTGAGGTATTCGCGTTATACTAATACTAATACTATATAATTGGAGACGAAAATCCCAAAATTTCAATGCAACAAATTTTAGCTGCATTCATCTCAATAAAAACGTCCCTGAAAGACGAGCATGGGGAAAATTATAAAACGGATCGTCGCTGTCAGAGTGCGAGCGAATTCGTTGACAACGGTACATCCGTTAACTTATAAAAGGGCTAATTAAGATTTTGTAATCAATTCAATTCATGACTATGTGGATTAAATTCAAATTCTTATTTAACTTTGAAATCACCAATTCAATTATACAACAAAGACATATTCTGTATATGTACGTATGAAGCAACAAAGTATCTAGCTAATTCGACAATTTTACAAATTATTGTAAATGATACTTACTCTTATTGAAAATTGGAATTGGAATATGTTAATGGGAATGTGTGTAACAGACAGAAGCGGGCGTGGCAGACTCGATACATTTTTAATATTATTGATCGACTCTGAGTCGATCTAGGCATGCGCGACTCTTCAATTGTCCGTTCGTCCTTCCATGTGAAAGCAGAGAGCTTATCAGCCACCAAAGCCTGTATGCCACACGCAGCACAAATTTATGTTAGTTTTCGATAACTCTACCCGATTCCTTATTATCGATTGAAATCGATACTTTGTCTTCATTTTTAAAATTATCTTCACAGATTCAGAGTATCTCCTAGGTGAGTAGTCTTAACAGGAGCAGCTATATATCATTTATATACTTGTATATCACATATGTTTTTCCAATTACTTTAAAACGGCATGAAGAAATCCATTTCCTGCATATCCTTCTGTCACACCAGAGACTCTCTATAGTAACACACAGTAGCACTAATCTATTTAAGCAATAACAACAACAATAATACGCTTGCAAGGCATCACGAATCAATCAAATTTCAGCACAGAGCTCTTAGCTATCAAATTATGAATCATTAGAGTGCCAAGATGTTCATTCACTGCATTCCCTGCCTGGGCATAGCTAAAGACCCTCTCGAAACATCCTTCAGTAGGCACAAAACGGGTCTGCATGTATTTCTCCTAAAATGCCTACACATATACCTATTTATATGTATATACTATATGTGCACATGTGTGTGTAACTACTCAGGACACTACAGGGTAGATCATTGTTGGTCATGTAATGAATATCTACAAAAATGTTAATTTAAATTTGTTATAAAGTATCTATAATATTGCATATAAGGTACATGTGGATATATTCAAAATTGTTTTATTGTAAAAGTATTGAAATTTCTATTGAAGAACAAATATTTAGAAATTCAATTGATGCTTAAGTTTTCTTTTTAATTTTATATTGCATATCATAATATTTTTAGATATTTTTAGATATTTAGATTTTTTTCTTTTATTAAAGGCATTCCTGATAGCACTATTAATTTATATAAATTTTATAATTGATTCAATTTTTAATTTTATAGTCAAATTAATTGATCTACATTTACATTTAACATATTAAAATTGAGCAGCGAATACACGACTTGATTTATCTCTATTAACATAGACAATATTTAATTGTATGTTTTTAGATAATAGTTTAATTCATTTATCTCTAAGCACACAAGCCAAGGCTATTCACAAAGAGAATGTTTTCCTTTCTTTGCTATGGTCGGTGACATGTCTATCAGCTCCTTTGTGTGTCTAGTATTAGGATACAGTATGTTTTTTCTCGATATCCAAACAAAGAGGGGAACAACAGCAAAGTGTGTAGAAAGTGCTGCAACACTTTTGCCTCACTTGCTTTGTGTGCTGAGAAAGAGAAAGAGAGGGAGAGAGGGAGAGAGAGAGAGAGAGAGAGGGATGGCGAGGGCGAGCTACACGCCGCACATGCCGCACATGTTCCTAAATGTTGTTGTAATTGAGCCACACCCCAAGTGGCAGCTGCTGCATTTGAATCTAGCTGCAGCGCGTCTGGCCCTGGCCCTGGCCCTGGCCCTGGTACTGGATCTGGACAAACAAACAGAATGCGAGCCATGGGCCAAGTTGAAAGTGTGCATAGCAGCAGCACATGCCTTAGCTTCAGATTCCTTTAGATTACGTACGATGAGGCAGGCCTGAGCCGGGGTGCCCACATCTTGCGACATTGCCAAATGATTGCACAGCAAAGGCAGCATTTGAAGCGCCGCCAGTTGCTGATTTGATGCTGCTGCGGTCGGGTCTCATTAGCTGAACGACAAGGGGAGAGTGCTGGGCGAAGGGCAGTGAGAGTGGGAGTGGGTGTGGGTGGGTGTTTGGGTGTACGTGCGTATGCGTCGTCTGTATTTAGACGAATCAACGTCATGCACTCGTCACGGCTCTATCGGTCTCTATCTCGCTTCCTCTTTCACTTAGTCCATAGGAGTTGTCAGCACGAGCAGCGAAGGGTGTTTAAAATTTTGAAGAGCCTCCAATGGCCCAGCCTAGGCCTAGCTCAAAGTGCCTCGCCAGCACGATAGCCAACCACAGCGGCGGGTTTTCGGCTAGAAAACACTGGTACAGTTTACACAATGACTAATGACTAACAATATACATATATATTGAGATCAATTTTGTTTGTATTTAGTTTATCAATCAACAGTGTGCTCACTTAATATACAGCTCACAGCCACTTGCCCCCCCTCCAGCTGTCATCAGTTTAGCTACAATTTTAATTATTCAATGCAAACCGTCTGCAATCGGACTTCAACTTAAAGTTGGGCGTGCCACGCCCACAAATTGAAGCGAATGCTCCCTTCGGCATTTAGCGCTTGCCCTTATTATTATGCCTGTCGGCGATTATAATGACACTCTTATTGTTGTCAGCCATTTGCGCTTAATTAAACCATTTGCAATTTGCGCAAGTTGCTGCACGAAAAGTTTCCCAATCAAAGAAAACACCTGGCCACACCCACGCCGCCTGGCCACGCCCCAAATTGAACAACTCACGCCTTTCATGAATTTCGCTGAACAAAAAAGACTTTTTCATTAATTGCACTTTTTTTTATATTTTTATTATTATTTAATTTTTGTTTTGCTTAAGTACTCGAATTGAACTTTCTTTACCGCCCACCCGGCCGAGCGGACAAAGTTGGCAACCAATTAACAGGTGGCCCAAACCGATTTCTGCTAATGAGAGCCAATAAATTAGTATGAGTATTTGTATGGCCCATTCAATTATCTGTTATATAGAATATTCGCTCATCTAGGTCTCTTCAAGCTGTTCTATTTCATTTTCATGAGTCTACATTAAGTGCAGCATAGAAGAGCGAACAGCGGGAAATCGATCATAGGGAGATCGATACTGCGCTCTGCTCTATACAGTGCTACTTGCTTATAATGTACACAATCAAAGCTTCGAGGTATTGCAATAATATATGGCATACTTCATATTAACATTAGTTAAGTGCAAATGTAATATAATATTATTTATTTATTAATTAATACTAAATTAAATGTAATAAATTTATAAAATGTTGTATAATTGAAGTTGAAATTTGATTATGTTTTCTAAAATGATAAAATAATAATGATGGCAAAAATTTAATCCAACAAATAATAAACAAAATTTAAATAAAACCTTTAAAAAATATATATATTTTTTTTCTACTCTAACAAATCAATTCCTTATTATTTCATTAAAACATTAGATATATGTAAATTTGTTATACAATAATTTAATAAATCTAATAATAAATTAAATATACAAAAATTAATAAATGTATCAAAGTTTGTACAGTTGAAGCTTAGAATATATTTCTAAAATGATAAAATAAATATTTATGTAATTGTAAAGTTTTAATAGAAAAATAAAAATATTTTAAAAATAAACGCTTAAAAAATATATTCTTATTTTTTCCTGAACAAGCTATTCATTATTATTAAAACATTAGTGAAGGGTAAATTCTAATATATTATTTATTTTAATTTATTATTTATTTATATTAATTTCATAATTTAAATTATTAAATATACATAATTCACAAATATATACAATACAAATTTGTCGTTATTGTCGATATTTAAATAATATATGAAACAAATTTTAACAAGAAATAAAATTAAATTAAAAAAATAAATACTTAAAAAATATATTTTTATATTTTGGCTAAAAAATCTATTCATATTTCATTAAAAATTAATTATAAAAATAAAAATAAAGTATTAAGTTTATTTTATATAATTGAAGAGAATCTTTCTGGTTCTTGACAAGACTCTAGACTATTGACTCTGAACTCTGGAAATCACAAGTGCTTAACTGAGTTAAGCTCTTAAATAACAATATTATCTTAAATAACAAACAAATAACTAGCTCAAGTAAAATCAAAGTTAATTCCATTTCTTATAAACATTTCTTATAGGCATTACATAGCGTTTGGAATGTTAACGAGATTGTTTTGTGCATGTGGACGAGGCTTTCAGATGAGAAGAGGAGAATTATTTCAATGAATAAGAGGCAAAGGATTCTCTTGAGTCTTTTGTAGCTCACTCTTCCAGCAAGAGTTATTTCGTGATATCTCCGACTTGGGACTAGCTCAAGTTTTTTTGCTAGTTCTGAGTGTCGTATGTAGCACTCAGACTAGCCAACAGCACTGAGCAAAGTGGCAAGGAGCAGAGAGGAAGGTATTTAGCTAATATTCTGATGCAATTCTATAGACTTGTAATAAATGCTTTCCAATAATAGACAGTTTGCTTTTGACAATACATATTTAGTTTTCAATTGAGAGAGTTCTCAATTGAGATTAGCAAGCCAAACATTATTATTACATCAACATATATTTTTGGCAGATTAGCCGACAGTCACGCCGAGTTGAAGCGTACTTCATATTCAATATTTGATTTAGCTTTTGCAAAGAAAACAGAACAAATAATTTCTAAAAGAGAACTTCATTATATGAGAGTGTTAACTGTCCAAATAGATAGTTTATCGATGGAAAGCTCTGGCCATAAACACACCCAAACTAAACAAATTCAAACCCCATTCGTGCCCCTTTGTGAAGGTGCAATGGCCCAGGTGCAGGACTATAAACAAATGCAAAAAAAATGGATATTTGTGGGAACCTAGGTAAAAGTTCTATTTGACTAAAAAGAATAACAAAGCAGTAGCCAAAAGCCACCAACCCAACCGCAGTGCGAACGCAGCCGTCTGCTAAGTATGTAAGAACACACACACAAACACACACACACACATACATACATACATGTGTGCACATACGTGATAGAATATATCTAAATATACATATGTATGAATAAACGTGTGTGCGTGTGTGTGCTTGGCTCGGTTATACGGGTATTCTTTTTTCGAAAGGAGACTCGTTCTCTAAATTGCTAGGCGAGGGCGTGTCACAAAATCGTAAATCACTTTGAAGTGGGTCGTAGACGTTCATGCGGCGTTCGAAACTTACGCTAATACAACAAATGGCAACAGCAACAACAACAACAACAAGACAAACAGTAACAGACACTAGGCCATCGACCAGCATCTACCATTCACGTCCAGGGCCAGGGCCAGTTGAAGCTTCGCTTGGACGACCCCTCGATGCCCCGCAGCGACAGGAAAAATCACGCTAGGCGCTGCTTGTCCTGACACACAGTAGCGATAATGTGTCTAAGCAACAACAACAGCAACAACAACAACAATACGCTTTAAATCGATCGCAAACGCGAATCAATCAAATTTCAGCATCAACCTTAAGCCTCGAAAATTGTGAATCATCATAACGCCATGACGTTCATCACCTTATGGCCAATCGCTCCCTCTCAGACCCTCTCAGAATTCTGCATTGCGTTAGAGCCATTGAGACAAATGGGAATGCTGCAGCTGCCCTATAGACGATCACAACTCTATCTGTAGATCGATAGATCCACTCAGTTCGTTGCTATTTGAAATGATCTTGGGAAAAGCTCGACAGAAATATTTACAAATTTATTTATATATTCTTGTAAGATATTCACAAAATTTCGATAAATTGTTAAATATATTATATAGCATAAAAGAACAAGTCTTTTCAATAATAACGCCAACCAGGTGAAGGCTGCCAGCCCTGCCCCAATTCAATTTCTCAGCTACTGTTGTCTTTTCTAGAATCTACGCAGACTTGCTTTAGCTGGGCAGTTTGGTCAGTAACTATAATATATACTAATCACTACCTATACTAATACTATCAAATCAAAAATGCGGAAATAAAGATCAACAGCAAATGTCCCGATCTTACTTTTCTTACTTACTTACATTCGTCTCTCCATCCATCCGTCTCTCCATTCGTCCGTCCATCCGCCTATCCGTCCGTCCGACGATTTGTCCGTACGACCCTCAATTGAAAAGATATAGATTAAAACGTTTGGCAAAGGGAATCAGATTAATATTAGTTTCTTTTTTCTCAACTTTTAACACAAATGAAACAGAAATACAATACAATCGTCAGATCAAATATTTTAATATTCCCGATATGCCAGCTAGAAGCATGACAAATCAGAAAATACTATAAAGAGAGACTGGACATTAGGAATATATGTATTTACCTAGATGACGAAAGATCACATTATATATTGGATATATCTACTCCTATTTATCTACTCAGTATTTTACGAGAATTTAACTATTTTTGAGCTCCTCAATATATGATGGAAAAATCGTTTCCAAATAATTTCACTCTCTCTTTGAGGAGATAGAAAATAGAGCATATATACATATATAGTAATGTAAGTAGTCCAAGTACATTTAATAGATAAATATTAAAAGTCAGTTGACTACAAGTGGAATACTGAAGTCATATCGATATCAGTGCAATCTCTTGTTAGATCAGCCTTAGATCATTTCTTAAATATCGTGTATATCATATGCCATCACCTCGCCTGTATAATAACTCTTTAGCTGTTAAGTACAATTATTGTGAACTTGCAGTTAGTTGAAATATATTTAACTAATTGAGCTATTTAAATCAGCGCATCAGTGCCAGCAAATCGTATAAAGCTCTACATTAATCCCCGGCTAAGGCCGTGGAGTTTACTATATAATGACTACCTACCTTGATTACACACTCTCGCTGGTGCTTGGCTCTCACTCTGACGCCGGCTGTGGCAAGTTGAGGGTGTTACTGCCGGCTGGCTGCGGTTGCTGCTGCTGCCATGGTCCAAAACCTGTGTTTACGCTGAAAAGGGTGCCAAGTTGCAGGGGCCGGCATTATATACATATACTTGCAGTACTTTGGCTGACGCACACCCCAAGGAACTACTTCTCGCAGCTCTGCTCCTGCCCATCACTTGGCACTCCATATGCTTGTAGCTACGTGATGCCACCTCTGCCTTTGCCTTTGCCTTTGCCTCTGACTCTGACTCTGACTCTGCCTTTGCGGCTTCATTGCACTTAATTATTGTTATTTATTATTTTTATATTGTTTTGATGAGATGTTGAGCAACATGTTGACGAAATGTCGAATGTGTAAATTGTTTAAATCAACTGCGCGTCGTCTGCGTGGTCTGGCCGGTCGCAGGAACACCGCAGACAGGATACCCAGCTCGAGAGAGTGAGAGAGATGCACCTCTCACCTCTGTGCCTTATAATTGATCGATTGCAGCTCGAGGCGCTTAGCAAAATTATCATAATTAGACTTAATGCTTAACCAGTCAATCAGCCTGTTCGCTACTGACTTCATATCAACTCTTTCATTCTCCCCTCCCTATCTCCCTCTCTCTCTCTCTCTCTCTGTCTTTTTCCACGCACCTTTCGCTCTGATTTTGTGTTTTACTCTCTCGCTATCTCTCTCTCTCTGTCTTTTTTTGAAGCGCCATCGATTTGATGGCTCCTAGCTTTCGAGCCCAACGCCCCTCACAGTCACGACCAGAATTTGTGCTTAATTTTAATTGCATAATAAACCATAATTATAGCGTAGCAGTTCAGAAAGCTAAATGAATGCAATTGACTGTGGCGACAATAAATCAATATAAATCAAATCGAGCCAGAAATGCGAATACTCACTCAGGTGAGTTGGCGAAGCAGTTAAATATTTATGTGTTTGAAAACTGATTCAATTCAGAGGAAGGCAATCAAGAATCAAATTGACTGTTAATCGATAATTAATCCGTGTTAGGGATATGCCCAATTAACCTAGACCAATATTTTCCTGATTATCTCTACTGTAAGGGAATCGAAGTTTAAATAATGCTAGGGATACTATCGGTAGAGAATCTTACGTTATAGTGGATGGACTCTGACTTTGACTCTGACTATGACTCTAACTCTAACTCTGACTCTAACTCTGACTCCGACTTTGACTCTAACTCCGATTCTAACTCTGCCTATCACTCTGACTCTAACTGCGATTCTAACTCTGACTCCGATTATGACTCTGACTCTGACTCTGACTCTGACTCTGACTCTGACTCTGACTCTGAGTCTAACTGCGATTCTGACTCTGACTCCGATTATAAAGCTGACTCTGACTCTGACTGTAACTCCGATTCTAACTCTGATTCTGTTTATCAGCACAGCATATTTCATACTCGCATAGAGTTTATATAACTTTTAGTGATTCAAAACAGCAGCGGAATGCTCTCGAACTAACACACAGCTGTTTTATATGGCCTCATCCGCACAATTAATTATTGTGCTCAGCAGCGCCAAAAAGTCGGCAAAGTCGAAACCAGGACTAGAGCATGGCGTTGCAGAGCTGGCGAGCTGCAGAGCTGCAGAGCTGTAGAGCTGCAGATCCAAAGGCTGGCGCGAGCAGCTAACTCGGCTTGGGAACGGCAACTGAGGCATTTTTCTTCTTACAGCGCAACCTGTAATTATCATTCGATACAAATCGAAAACGAAAGACACTAAAATTTATTATTGTGAATTAATAAATTTTTTGTTGTGTTTTTCTTTCTTTTTTTTTTTTTTTTTTGCCGCCGTTACCAACTTGGTCAGCTTCGGCGGAACGCGGCAAAACCGTCCGTCCAGCCGCATACATATTTGTACCCTATACCCAGGAAAGATGGCCAAAAAATGGCATTCGCGCCCATTGAGCGTATCATTGGATATGGAATTAACGAAACATTTTAGTAAATAAGAGTATTAGAGCTGCAAAGCTTATTTGGATGGAACGTAATATACACAGATGATTCTACTTACGTATAAACCTGTCTATAGTATATGGAAAATATATATGGAAAATACTAAATCTTTCATTTCAAGAACTCTGTCTGGAAGAGTCTAAAGCTAATATCACTTGTTTATGCTCTAAACCCTTCTAGACAACAATATATTAAATTTGTAGTATCTGAAGCAAAACCTAAGCAGAGTTCTAGCGTATCTGTTAGTCGTGCACTCTCGAATAGTGCAATTCGACTTGTTTTGTTTCTTTTTCCTGTTGCACCAACAATTTTTAGTGCTGAAATTATTTTTATTAGTATTTTATGTATTTCTCTTTTTGCATTGTGTTTTGTAATCTTTCTCGTTGTTTTTGCTTTTGTTTTTGTTTTTGGTGTTTTGTTTTTGTTATTGCCTGTTGCTTTGCAGCTTGCATTTGTTGTCTGACAAGGCGCATATATCTTAGGCATTATCTTGTCATGTAATCAGGCAGCGCAAAAATTGTTATACAGATGATAAATTTAATACCAACGTATGCGGACAAATTAAGTTAAAAACAAAAAGCGAAAAGAAAAGAAAGGAAAGAAAAATCAGTCTTGGGTGGCGTCCGCCATCGGACTGGACACTACGAAAGACCCCAACTATTTAGGAATTCCAAACACATCCGTTCTACAGTTAGCACTTTTTCAGATTGCCCTCCACTATATTGCTTTGTGTTTGCCAAAGCAAGTTGAGAGCTGAGAGCATATTCAGTATGTACTCTAAGATAAGATAAAATTAACTCTCAAGATGACAACAATAAAAGGAAATTGACTGTCCACACAAGAATACTTCTCGTATATATGTATAATCTAAAGCAATACATATATATAAATCAATCAATCTTTTTTCAAATATCAGACACTATTTTCAGTTATCATATACAACTATGTCAAATTGATTTCCCTTCCATTTCATTGACGGTTTCGTGATCTTTATGCAGTAAATGGTAATTAGTATTCATACTCATAGAATATTTTCCATTTTCTGTAAACATTAAATATCAATAGCTATCGATTATTATCGATATATGTCAGAGTTCGTTTAATGTGCAATTTAGGTATGGGCTTGTATCTAATATACTTCAATCTCTCTTTAATTAATTCTGCAATCACGATAATTATCGATATATTAAAAGGTATTCGATATACGAAAGTTCATTCGGCCATTCCATTGAATGCATATATATATTTATATCTAATAATATCGATAATTGCACATTGTAAATAGTTATTTGACTTACCAATAGATGCATACACTTAAATATATTTTATATTTTCAGATCGCTCAATAAAACATACGTATCGATAATTATCGATATATTTTGAAGCACTGGAATATTAAATATTTTAGTTTCTATGCGTTTAGTACTTGCAATAAATACTTCGATATACGTATATCCAAAATATACAGAACTCTTTCTATAGGTGCGCATTTTAGTAAAATAATAATTTTCCCTTAAACATCTTGAAATATTTCTTGAGGTAAGCAATGCATATTACACTTTGTTATTACATGTTTTTAAATTCAATTGCAATATATTCACAGTAACACAACTATTTTTTAATAAATTAAAAAAAAAATAAATAAATAAATAAAATTAAATTAAATTAATTAAGAATTTTCAAAATTGTAAAATAATATTATATAATATTTTAAGTTATAGTAAAAGAGAAAAATAATATATATAATATATATATAAAATAATAATATATAAAAAACAAAAAACCGAATATTAATGTTACACATTGTATATACTATGTATATATATGTATGTGAAATATGATAAATATTAATATATCATAATATTTACAAATTCAATGGATTAGTTTAATCTCAAGTATTAGAATTTCGACTCATGGCAAAAGAAGTTTTTATCGAGATTTCAATATACATACATATGCATATGCCTATAATGTCTATACATATGTACCTAATCGAATCGTCTCAGGATATTGAGAAGCAATAACAATATATACTTGGTATAGGATCGTTAGATCTCTTCAACTGAAACTTGTAAAACATTTACAGACATTTTCTTATTAACTGTGTGCAGCGCATAAAAATCAAATAATGAAATAAACAGACAACGACGGCGATGAAAATGACAAAAAAAAAGACAATTCACAAGAAAGAGAAAATAAAAAGCGTTACAAATAAAACGCTACAAAGGAAGGTGGGTGGAGGGGGCAGGAGCAGAGCAGCAAGAAGAGTGAGCGAGTGCGACGGGGAAAGCAGTGGATGTGCATGGATTGGGTTTTGGATTGGCCTGGTTTTAGTTGGGTTGGGCTGCTTTTAGGTTGGGCTTACGTTTGGCTGGGCTTGGTGCCTGTTGTGGGAATAGTGCAGCAATTTTCCCCATTGAAATTAACGCAAAAAAGGCGTGGCCTTTGCCGTTGACAACAACAACACTCAGAGAAATGCACGCATTAAAGGGGGAGCCGTACAAGAAGGAGGACGGCAATGTTGATTGTTGCGGCCTGCCAGCCTAGCCAGAGAAGGCGCTGAGGCGGGGACCGAGGCGGGGGCGACAACTCAACCACCAGCGTGCAATAAACAAACAAGCGGGGCTAACAACAAACATCAACCAGACTTTTGCGGATTAAACGGGCCCTTACCATAGCGGGGGGGTTGCTGTGGCACGGCTGCGGGGCTGCCCAGCCCCGGCGGGTGTGTGGGTGGGCATTGTGGATAGAGCCTGTGGACTGAGTTGGGCGCTAGGCCAACAACTGCTGCAAGCAGCAGCAAGATGTGTTGCTTCGCTAAGCTGCTGCAGCTACTCAATTAATTTTTATTACACTGTCAGCAGTATTGCGCAGAGGAGCTGAGCTTGTGCCGGGCCGACTATCAAAATGCCGAACGGCAGCGCCAACCCCTTTGGCAGCTAATAAAAATGTCACAGCAGCCGAGTAAAAAGAGCAATACCAGCAGGCACAACATCGAGCCCACCAAACAATCTGACTTGTTGTGACAGCTCTTTGACAAGTTTCCAGCCGCAGCCTGAAATTAGAGCACGTGCCAAAGAGAGTGAGAGAGAGAGAGAGAGAGGGAGGGAGTGAGGGAGTGAGGGAGTGGGAGCGAGCGAGCAAGTGAGAGTTCCACTGGCAGTGCATTGCCTACCTAGCCTAACTGAAAACATTTCTATTTTGCTGGACTTTTAATTAGCGTCAAGCGTAATTAAACTTTGTTAACTAAATACCCTTTGTAGTCCTTCTCGCTTCTCGGTCAAGCAGCGAGCGATCCCTTTTTGATTGCATTCATTCTCCCGAACAACCAAAATAATTTGAAAGCCTTTCATTAACTAATTTCAAACTATCTTTGAGTCCTATGTAATTGCTTTGATACTCTTATTTAATGCTTTCGTTTAATACTCAATTCCTGTTTTCAAATTTGTTTTCAATAGGTAATAATTTAACGCTGACTAAAAATTTTAAGCCTTAGACTAGAAATTGGTAACATATCAAAATATTCTAAAATTGTATTATATATAACAAAAAAAAATGTAATTTGAATTGACCAACTGAGTTTTGATATTATTCTTTAATATTCTCGTTTAGTTCTCTATTAATTATTACAATTTTAAGCTCTTTGAAAATAGAATACAGTATATTCAATAGATACATACACCTAAAAATAATAATAAATAAATAAAATAAAAATAAAAATATCTTAGCGCTCATTAAGAAATTATTAATAAGCTTTAGACTGGAAATTGGTAATATATCAAAATATTCTAATTTTTTAGATAATATATAGAATAACAAAAAAAAATTTTTAAAGTATTAATTCTTTAATACTCTCGTTTAACACTCAATTAGAGGTTTCAATTTTGAATTAGATTATTATAAGCAGTACTTGGCCTTTTTAGCGGGTATGCAGAGAGATCTAAAGATCTATAAAAATAATTTATATACAGTAATAATCAATGTAATCTATATCTAAAACAGTATATAGCAATCACTCGTGTATTCGTCATATTGTTTCCTAGTCAACAAAAAAGGAATCCCTTTAACCTGTGGTGGCTTAGCTATATAGCCTAGTCATTCAAAGACTTCTATAATAAGAATTGCTGTCGCATCCGAAGAGACTAATTATATAAATACATTTTTGTATCTTAGTCAAAGATAAGATGAACCGATTTAAAGGTGAGAGTTCCAAGTCTAGTTTAAGTCATAATGACTAGGAGAATATATATACCTACTCTACTTTATATATACTATAAATATTTGTAAGCCTTTAAAATTTGAATGCTAACGTATTCAGCAGAAGCCAATGTGCTCTTTACGGAATGCTCTCAGAACTGCAACAAAATGCCAAAGCTCAAAAGGCAAAGTCTTTGCCGTTTGTTACTTGGCACCTCGTCTGCAATATCAATATGGCCAAGTCGACATTTATCAGTGCCTGCCAACACACCACCTGCTTGAATTTGAGTGCGATGGAAAGCAGTCAGTGTTTTGAGGCACGATGACTGCGACTTGATGATTTGACTTTGATGATTTTGACTTTAGTTTCAGCGCAAGTTTCTCTGGCCCACGGGCAGACAGACGGACTGACAGAGCGGCTGCGCGACGGAGCCTCGGCTCGGCTGACTAGCTGCTGCAGCTTCATGGCCAGATATGCCTGACGCGTTAAATATTTTGTATCATCCCACTCTTTGGCCACATCGGACAGACAAAAGACAAACTAAAGAAGGACGGACGTGCGGACGGGCGAACGGCTGGCCGGCTATGCAGCCATTTGGGACTTTTGCCGAGTCTGGAGCTGAGGCATTTCTGCTTGCATTTACCTTTTGCGCTCATTTATTTAGCGTTGCCATGAGAATTATTAAAAATTTAATTCGCATAATTTGTGAATTATTTTTTCATGTGTCTGCTCGGCGAGCGACCACAGCCAAAGCTAAAGCCATAACCGAAGCTGAAGCCGACGCCGACGCCGACACCGACACCGACGCCGCCAAACGGTGTTCCAAATCTCTAACTAAACTCGGCTTGGCCTGTCACGCATCGCCTTCGGATTATGGCGGCCATTTCAAGATTTACAGCCGCAGCCGCAGCCGCAGCCGCAACCACAGCCAGAGTCGCGTCCAGCGCATCTCAATTGTTTAGCTGACCTCTATTTGATCAACTGGAAAAATGTTCTCACAAGCCAACAACAGCCACGCCCACCGACTGCCCACACATAAATTGCCGCTAACAGAAAGCACGAGTTGCCATATTTCACTCTAAAGCGTTTGCCACTAAAATTATTTGACAAAAGCTATAGAAATATATATATGTGTGTGTAGATGGTGTTACGAGTTAACAATTAGAGATTAGACACGCTGCACAATATATATTCAATTTACAAAAAGGTAAAAGTGTGACCTGAGCTGTGATCATTCATCGCATATATAGGATGCAATATACATTTATTCGTCATTCGTCAAAGCGCTTTGACTGTTGTAAGCAACTTTTCAACCCATTGAAAGTGGAAATTCCGGGTATATTGCCTTTGTAGAAATGTATGTGTACAAGTTGAAGGAGGCGTGGCATACACATTAAAATATACAGATTCATAATCAGGACGACGAGTTGAGTCGATATAGCCTTGACCTCTGCTCATCTGTCTGTCGTACGTCCATCTGTTGGTTCGTTCATATGACCCCAACGATCTCGAAAATCACCAAAGCTAGAGACTTGATGAATTTTAAATATATATTCTTGTTTACCATATGCAATATGAGCATACCTTCCTTCTCGATATCTCAATCTATTTTCTTAATTTCGATATTTTTCCTAAATTGTTTAACCACAGTTTAGTATTTAATACTTTTCATGCTGGTTTCTCTAATTAATATAATAAATAGTTATTTATTAATAACTGAAACTTAAAAATTCTCATTTATATATTTCCGTTCTTTAGGACCTCTGCCGCTTTCTACCCAATTCGCAAATTTCGATAGAGACTTGCGCTTTGGCAAATACATACATCTGAATGTCAATATCACGTTCTAAAAATTAGACTAAGAAAGTTCATCTAGAAGAAAAGTTATGCAACAATGAAGTGCTCATGGTATAGCGCTTAAGCGCAGTTCTTTCGAAAACTGCAAGCAGAGCGCGTGCTCATGTGTGATTGTGTAGATGTTTGTATGCATATTGGTTATCATATACATATGTATGTGAATCCGAAATGTCGAATGAGTGCAAAGTCAAATCTTAGCTGGATTCGAGGTATCTCCAACTAGAGCACTCTTTTTATGAATAGAAAGTTTTAAAATACTGAAGACTAAACTCGTTGCCCTTTATACATGTACATGTATATAATTGCACAGAAGGCAACAGTAACAACAACAACAACAATGTCTTAAATGAATTGTGCTCTTTGGTTAGGCCGACGATTCATTAGGTAGCTCTAGTGCACCAATTACTTTCAGCTGCTTAGAACTTGTCATTTATCAAGGCAGCAAAATTATAAATAGTTTTTTTTTTTTTAATTTTGTTTGTACATTGCAGCTTCAAAGGAGGCGAACCGAGCTCATCAGGACGAAATTCCAGAAACTGCACGGGTAATTCATTCAGCAATTGCACTAATTACATGCAAGTGCAGGTCGCAAACCCAAATTTCGGCTTTCGGCTTTCAGCTTTGCGGCTCTCAAACGGAGACTAGAAACCATTCATTCCCAGTTGGCACTGACTGCCGCTGCTGCTGCTGCTGCTGCTGCTGGTAGTGCTGTCTCGTTTAATTAGGCTTAGTCCGGCATGCAGGAGGTAGCAACGGGACGTGCAACTGTTGAAGAATGCATTGAAGTCGTCTTCAATCGGTCTATGATAAATTGTTGGGCTGCCAGCAAGAAATAATTTTTGTAATGAATTAAATTCAACTTGCTCCAGTTTGGACAACGCCCATGATTGGGCATTCAAATTTAATAAATGTTTCTAGAGATGGTCCTTGTCAGGAGCGAAGTCTGATACCGGTCCTGCCAGCAATTAGTCCGGCCAGCCGACCAGCCGACCAGCCGTCCGATCGTCCAACCCGCCGGCTTGATTAGAAAAACGCAGCCCAGCAACGGAATAGAGAAAATGCGTGCGAATGTTGCCCAGGCTCAGGTTTAGGTATGAAGAGGCAAACACTGGCAGCCTCCAGCAACCTTTTGACACCTGTTTGTCATGCGGCCGAGGCAGTCGCCGCGCCAAACTCCTGGCTGCCTCAGACCCGACTTCGGTTACCCGTTACAGTCTACAAATAATTCATCATTGCGCAATGTCTGACCTCAAGCAACATTAACATCAGCTCCAAAATGCTCTCAACCTCTATCACAACCGTGGGCCCCTAACAAACAAACAACAACTTGTCTGTGCTCATCTTTCATATAAATTATCTTATACTTTTTTCCCTCTCTCTCTCTCTCTCTCTCTCTCTGCTCACTTCTTCGTTCTACATTCGTTTGGTTTATTTTTTCCCGAACTGCTTGGTAACCCATAATTATGCGTCTTTGACACAACGTCTGACTCGAACTGCGACTGCGACTCAGACTTTGACTTGGACTTGGACTTGGACTTGGACTGAGACGGAGACTGGAACTAGGCGTCACCTTGCTAAAAACTTCTAAAATTTAAAACAAGTAAGAGTGAGATTTTCGAGAGGGTTCGACTGAAAGATGCCCTGTATTGTGCAGCCAGATAGTTTTTTTTTATCTGTATCTGTATCTGTATCTGTATCTGTATCTGTATCTGTATCTGTATCTGTATCTGTATCTGTATCTGTATCTGTATCTGTATCTGTATCTGTATCTGTATCTGTATCTGTATCTGTATCTGTATCTGTATCTGTATCTGTATCTGTATCTGTATCTGTATCTGTATCTGTATCTGTATCTGTATCTGTATCTGTATCTGTATCTGTATCTGTATCTGTATCTGTATCTGTATCTGTATCTGTATCTGTATCTGTATCTGTATCTGTATCTGTATCTGTATCTGTATCTGTATCTGTATCTGTATCTGTATCTGTATCTGTATCTGTATCTGTATCTGTATCTGTATCTGTATCTGTATCTGTATCTGTATCTGTATCTGTATCTGTATCTGTATCTGTATCTGTATCTGTATCTGTATCTGTATCTGTATCTGTATCTGTATCTGTATCTGTATCTGTATCTGTATCTGTATCTGTATCTGTATCTGTATCTGTATCTGTATCTGTATCTGTATCTGTATCTGTATCTGTATCTGTATCTGTATCTGTATCTGTATCTGTATCTGTATCTGTATCTGTATCTGTATCTGTATCTGTATCTGTATCTGTATCTGTATCTGTATCTGTATCTGTATCTGTATCTGTATCTGTATCTGTATCTGTATCTGTATCTGTATCTGTATCTGTATCTGTATCTGTATCTGTATCTGTATCTGTATCTGTATCTGTATCTGTATCTGTATCTGTATCTGTATCTGTATCTGTATCTGTATCTGTATCTGTATCTGTATCTGTATCTGTATCTGTATCTGTATCTGTATCTGTATCTGTATCTGTATCTGTATCTGTATCTGTATCTGTATCTGTATCTGTATCTGTATCTGTATCTGTATCTGTATCTGTATCTGTATCTGTATCTGTATCTGTATCTGTATCTGTATCTGTATCTGTATCTGTATCTGTATCTGTATCTGTATCTGTATCTGTATCTGTATCTGTATCTGTATCTGTATCTGTATCTGTATCTGTATCTGTATCTGTATCTGTATCTGTATCTGTATCTGTATCTGTATCTGTATCTGTATCTGTATCTGTATCTGTATCTGTATCTGTATCTGTATCTGTATCTGTACCTGCTTATGTATCTGTATCTGTATATGACTTAAAGAACTATTTGCAGGGTATTTCATGGCTTGTGCTTTTGCCTAGGGTATTTTCAAACACTTCGCTGACTCGGTTAAGTAAAAAATATAATTATTGAGCTGCTCGCGATCCATTAACTTGATGCAGCGCCAGTTGAAGTTTGCCCAGGCTTCTTGCTACCTTCTTCGAGTACTTTCTAATGTGGCGTGTGAAAATTAATTTTTTATTGTAAAACTATTCAAAGTTTATTAAGTACTTATTAAAATAGTAATAACCATAATTGATACTCGATGCTGCCTCAAAAGTGAAAATCGATTAATAAACGATGAAAATTAAACGCGCCAGACTTAATAAATTTGTGAACGAGCTGCTAGATCTTCGGCCTAGAAAGTAACCAACAACAAAAAAATGAGAGAAAAAACCATTTAGAACTGGCGCCACAAGGCTGGTCCATGATTAAGCAAACAAAGAACCGCATGGGCCCGTAAAGTGTCGAACACCACCAAAGTCAGGTCGAAATCTGTTTTCAAAGCAACGAAAAAATAACCATTTATGAAGTCAAAAACTAAATCAAAAATGCGGCAAACTACAAAGCGACCCAGACAAAGGAGGTAACATTGAAAACTGTAACGAAATAGAGTGTATGTGTGTGTGTGTCTGTGTGTGTGTGTGTGTCGGCATGTATTTGCCTTTGTGCCTGTGTGTAGTTTTTGCATTGATGCGCTGCAACCTGCGCAGCCGACCTCAAAAGTTGAGCCTTTTCGGTGTGGGACTTGTTGAGCTCCACAAGTCCCACACTAAAAGGCTCGTCTCTAGAAGCCAACATACAAAGGCTCGCACCTCGAATCGCAGGAAGAGGCGCTCGGCAACCAGACACTGAGCATAGAGCATCCACCAAAATGATTGAGCATGATTAAAATGTGCGAAAAGATAAATTGTTTTTCTTTAAATGAGCTACGAATTCACCAAAATCTTATCAGCCAGGCGGCGAGTGAGTTAATCGATATTTATGTATATAAGTATATTTTATATTTATATATGTATGTATATATCCATTTAAATATATAATTATACACACATATTTTTTCTCACCTCTTTCAATATCGTTTCCAAGCGTACAAATTATATTCATTTTGTTCTTTGTAAAATCAATTTTTGTCGGCATTATTAAAGCTGTCTGTTAAGTAGATAAATCAAAAAAAGGAAAAATAAAAAATTAATTAATTATAAGAAATCATTTTCTATAGCTTACGATTTAATTTAAACAGGAATAGATAATATAGAAATTAGGCCGATGAGGGCTTAAGATGGCGGCTCTACATATGCGAGGTCTGTTTCAAAAGTATTGCGAACGACAAATTTCCGCATTTTCAATTTATTTTTACATTCGACAAACACACACATCATTTTCATATGCTGACTCGTTTGAGTATTTTGAAAGCTCAGTTACAGGATGCTATTCTCGTTTTGTCTCTTACTCGATTTTTGCCTATACCAAAAAGTTTTTTACTACTTTCTTTCTTGGTATAAGCGAAACTTAAAAAGAAAGGAGTAAAGGAGTTGGAAATATGCTATTGTGATTACTTTAAAAGGATCAAAATCGATATTTATAAAATAAAGAAATATTGTAACTCATAAAACAACACCAAGCTTAAAAGTTAAAGTAAACTAACTACATTGAATTGCAATTCTAATAATTTGAACAAAAAAAGTCTCTTAAATAATTTTCAGACATAATGAGGCCTAAGTTTTACATGCCAAATGAGTTATCTCAGACATATAATAGCACGACTACAATATTATAGAAATTATATTGATAATAAATACAGAATTGTGTTCTAGTATTACTAGCTAAGTGTAAATAGAGATGGAGATAACTCAATTTACAGATTCGCGTCATTGTCTGATTGGGACTAAAATTGGGCATAAAAGGCCAAATCATGATGCAGATTTCTAAATAGCTTAAGCAGCATAAATATTTGGTATACACTTGTATACTTTGGGTAAATAAATATTTACGTGTTTATTCTTGTTCAGAATGTACATAATGATAATAAAGAAAAAAGAAAGAAAGAAGAATGGCTAACCCATCTCTTATGCAGCTCTTATGGCTCCATTTATGCAGTATGGCAAAGTCCGAATGCGGATTTGCAAATAAAAGAAGCAGACACTCTAAGGCTCATATATATCATTGCTGTTGCCTTTGCTGTTGCTGTTTCTGATGTTGTTGCTTCTGCTTCTGTTTCTGTTACTGGCAGCCCTGTAATTAGCCACAGACGCTGCTGCTGCTGCCGTTGCCGTTGCCGTTGTCGTTGCTATTGCCAACTTGTCTGACTTTAAGTCTGACTCTGAGTCCCCGTCCATGTCCGTGGACTGTCCGTATCTCAGTGTGTGTGTTTGTTGGGGTCTTCAGCTGCTGGCGCAAATTCCTAAGTTTCCAAATCCAACTCAAATTCAAGTCCATGGCCATTTTGCCATAGCAATTTTGACGTTGCAGCTCGACCGCGCGACCTGCCAACTCAGCATCAGCCAAAATGTAGTTTTGTTTATGTGGTGGTAGTGGATGTGTGTGCTTGATATACCCTGTGTTTATCAAGTGCTTGCAAAAGGTATTAATTGATTCAGGAAAGGTCAACAAACGAGATCAGACATGTACAGCTTATATGAAGCACAAGCAAACAAACTTTATACAGAATATCTGTTAGCCTATCACTGTCGACTTATGCACTTTTATTCTTTTATTTTATTTTTTTTACTTTCTGCATTAGCGTTCATTTATCCATTTTTTTTTACAATTTTGCTTTCCCAGCAAATTCCGTCGCACTTCAGAAGACATCGAGAAGGCATTATGAAAGATGTATATCATCTATATCTATATCTATATCTATATCTATATCTATATCTATATCTATATCTATATCTATATCTATATCTATATCTATATCTATATCTATATCTATATCTATATCTATATCTATATCTATATCTATATCTATATCTATATCTATATCTATATCTATATCTATATCTATATCTATATCTATATCTATATCTATATCTATATCTATATCTATATCTATATCTATATCTATATCTATATCTATATCTATATCTATATCTATATCTATATCTATATCTATATCTATATCTATATCTATATCTATATCTATATCTATATCTATATCTATATCTATATCTATATCTATATCTATATCTATATCTATATCTATATCTATATCTATATCTATATCTATATCTATATCTATATCTATATCTATATCTATATCTATATCTTCCTGCTTGACATTTAAATTTCAATATGAATATTTTAGGGCGCTTTTGAAGCTTAGCCCGGAGTTATTGGTTCGCACATGTAACTAAATTGAGTTGTCACAGCGCCTATTAAAGCCAACGGCCAAATAATCATTAATCAATACGTGATACATGATGTGAGCATTGGGCGCCGGACAGCAGTTTGAAGCAAAGCCAGCAGAGAGACAGTGACAGCATTTAACCCTTTTTGTGCTAGCGACAATAAAAATGCGCCAGCGACAAAAATATTTTAATTTATACAAATGACTAAATAATTAAAATTACCAAGTGTACCGACCCGTCAGCTAGACTATATATCATTAGTATAACGATATGACGCCGCTGCGCAAGAAGTACGACCAAAAACGAAGCACGGCCAAAAGCATAATGGCAAAAATGTGGCACGAGCACGAATACGGTGACAGAGACAGAGACAGAGACAGTGACAGAAAGAGAGAAAGAGAGAAAGAAAAAGAGAGAGAGAGAGACAGATAACTGCGCCGAGGGTATAGACTGGTATTCCAATTAGCCTTACCTACTAGCTGGTGCGGCCCTGCTCCGTTGACAATTTTCATTATTGACAAATTAATTGTCACCTTTTAACAAAATGCCGAACAACAACAGACGCGGGCCAAGACAGTGTGTGTGTGTGTGGCAGGTTGAAATGGCTTAAGGACCGCCATTTTAATACAATTATTGTACAACAATTGAAATCACATAATTATGATTAGATCGGCCAGCTACTACTTGGGGGCCGCAAAGAAAAGCGTAAACGCTAAACACGTAAAATATAGATTAGCGCCTTTTGTCAGCCCCAAAACGAAACTCGTCTAAGTGTCATTAGTTAGCGCTGGCTATACGCCGTGCGCTATACGGCTACGCTATACGGCTACGCTATACGGCTCCCGAAATAAAAAACGAGGGTGTCGACTCTATGAGTAGATACGGTTAAAGAATACGAAGTGTGTTTACTCTACCCAAGTCGGAACTAGAAGATAAGATAAGGGAGTGAACAATGTTAACTTTAAGATGTTATTTATCATAATATGTTAACTACCGAAACATTTTACATTTTATTAAAATAGTGAAGATTGTTAAAATGACAATGTTACTTTGAAAATGTTACTTAACATAGTATGTTAACATAATAAATTTAACTATGAGTAAAGCCGCATAACCAATGCGATTTATTTCTTCTGTAATAAAGTCGGGGCTAATATATATTAAGAAAGATTTTTAGTTGAGTAAAATGAAGATTGTTTGGCAATGTTTTTTTTTTTTTTTTTAATTTTAATGTTGAACTTAACATAGTATGCTAACATAATATCATAACTGTAAGTAGATCCCTCTAAGCAATACAAAAGAAATCATTGAGGACTTATAGATGAGAAGAGTGAGATTGATAAGGCAATATTATCCTAAATTCTGTCAGCTAGCAATGTTAAGTTTAACATAATCCTTTTCGAGCAAATCTTACTCATGCTCGTTGCTCATGTATCCTTTGCTAGGGTATATGGAGAAAGTTTCAGCGCAAAATTCCCTTTTAATTAAATAGACACGACAACGGTATAACCCAGAAAGTTAATCATATTTTAATGTACCACCCTGACTGAATGGAAGTTCGCTGCGAGGCGTTCCAAAGGGGCCCAGGCTAATTACAATAACAAAGCAGAACGAGAGAGAGATAGCGAGCGGGAGAGAACAGGCAGTAGCCACGGAGTGTCATTAGCAAGACGTCAGTTTCTCAACTCCATTTGAGTGTCCTGGTTGGCTCCAAGCTTCTAGACATTAGCCCTTAGCCGACTGACATCGATGGTCTCCGATTATTTAGTGGCTGTTTGTAGACAGTTTTTGTCCCTTTGTCCCATGTCAGCTTGCGGACAACTCTTGTCTGTCTGTCAATGGCTAAGTTGTTCCAGTCCGCGCTGACACTTGTTATTAGCTACTATCTAGTATCGCAACTGTAATAATACACACGCACACAGTATTAGCTCAGTGACTGCAATATGTCGCAGCTAATGAAAGGCAGCCTTGGCGCCTCCGAATGTAATTTATCTAATGCAGTCATTAATTTCATATAAACAAGGTGTGGATAGTAAATTATCTTTCATTTACTTCGAATGTACTCAATGTATTTATCCGCACCGAGCACTACTTATTCATGGACATACGACCGACCACATGCACTCAACTTTGATATTAAGAAGTCATTCTCAGTCTCCGTCCCTGTTTCTCTCTCTCTCTCTCACTCTCACTATCAAGTTCCCTTCGTCAAATACAATAGAACTTTGATGACTTTTGCGGTCAGTTGTCTTCTCTGTTTCTCTATGCATTGATTAATCATTTCAAACGAATGATATGGACTTAATGTTTAAAACTTAACTGGCCAGTTAACCCGAAAACCCAACACTTAAGTTACTTAATTGTTATATACACTATAGTTACACGACCTTGAACCTTCAGCTTAAAGCAGTCAAGTTAACTTATGGAATTCGCATCTATATATAAGTCTATCTATTTTTTGGTCATTAAAAACTTTTGAGTTTCGCTCACCAAATGTCAAATATTATAAATTATAAATCTGAGCTTACAAATTATGAAGCTGTAAATTATTAGCTATATACTACAGACTTTTATAGCTATAATCTACATATTCCATGGATAAACTATAATAAACGTTTTACTAGCTAGGCCAGCCCCCAAAGGTTTGACAGTCATTGCCTGAAAATCACGGCTTAAGCATCATGAAACGTATAATGATTATACACAGTTAAGGAACACGGATGATAGCGTCTAGCCTAGAAAGTAGAAGGCTAATGTGGAGATACAGCTGGCTTCAAGGTGAGAGGTAGCTTAAGAAATGTCTGATGTATCCATCAGAGAGGAGATTTAATAGACTTACAAAAAATATACAGTTAATTTTCATTGTAACACCTTCAGTGAACGCATATATAATTGTTTATGAATCCCTAAAAGAATCTAGAGTAACGTAACTGAAAAGCTTGGAAGCTAAAGAAGAAAAACTGGAAGTATTTTCAATATATCTCGCCCACAAAAAGGCGTAACTGGCGATTGGTCAAGAACCTTATGGGCGTAGATATATATTGAGTTAATAAAGGGACATCTATTCATAATACCAGTTATATTATGTATGTGCCGACTTGCCATGCCTCTCATGGACAATTTGGAAAAATGTTGAGTGTTAAAGATTTCACATCTCTAGCTCAAAAAAAAAACAAAAAAAATGTTAAAGCTTTCGTGTGTATATAATTCAAATTTGTGGACCCTAGAAATAGAAATAGATAGATTCCTTAATTCCTTACCGTCCTCAGAGTAGAACAAACGGACGGACAGCAAGGCAAACATTTACAGAATATTCAGTATATATATAGTGAAGACTACTCTCAACTGGGCTGCACATTAAAAGTCTTTCATGAAAGCTAAACTTAATAAAATTCAGTTAACGATTGCAAAGGATCTGGCTGATAAGGGAAAACTAAGAGATTCTTTCAGTTTTCAATTGACAATTCAAGCTAAAAGCTCATGAAAGAGTTGGCTATTAAGCTTGCATGTGAACTGTGAGCTGTGCCCTGCTCGCCTCAGTCACTCAGACTATCAATCAGTCAATCATTCACTGAGGCAATGTGTCCGTCAGGCTGTCAAGATAAAGCGTTTTATATGCACTAATAGATTATCTGTAATTATTTCAACGCATTCAACAAATTTATCAAGCAACGACAATTAGCGGCGCGCACACACACACACACACACACGCAGTGCGAGCGAGATGGAGAGAGAGAGAGGGAGGCAGTGAGAGTGCGAGTGAGAGTGAGAGACAGGGGACAAACGCCCACAGACACTTTCAAGTTTTAAGCTGCTAGATAAATCTAGAATTGCCGCAAACGAATGACACGTGACCTTTGCGACATTTGTGTCAGTTGTTGTCTGTGAGATGCGATGCATCCATTAAAATCGAAAGTCGAGCAGTTCACACACACACACACACGCACACACACACGTACACACATGCAGCACATGAAGCTGTGGCAAGTCAAAGGACAAACAGCATGACGAGGCAATTTACGCAATTGTTGTCAAATTAAAGTGCATCCGCTTCGTTGGTCATTTAAAGCCAAAAATGTTGGCAATAACTTCAACACCCTAACTAGAGCGTACGCACACACACAAACACATACAGAGACAAGCGCCAGCACGTGATCGGGCCGCACATCATGTACGCTTTTCAAAAACAGTTGAGAAATCTTCACTTCACTTGCCTTCTTGTTTAAATTGTGCTACAATGTTGACGTTAATAAATTATAAAATGAAACTAATGACAAAACACAACCAACACACAATGAGTGGGCGGGGCAGTTGGCAGTTGGCAGTTGGCAGTGGAGCCAGGCGGGGGTGAGATTCAAAGATGTGATTCACAAACGTCGAGGGTTGCGAACCGCGTAACGAGCGCAAATTGTATTAATGCTTTCAGCCGACTCCTGCCCTCTGGCTGTTGCCCTTTGCTGCCTGCTGCTTTATGAGCTCAGGAAGGACACAATTTGGCTGAGATGCGCCAACGCAACGTGTTCAATGCGAAATAGATTTTATTCTTTTTCTTTGCGGAGCTTGCGCCACTTTTAACGCGCATTTGAATACCCTGCCAGAAGTAATTTGGCTATAATCACTCAGGCAATAGATTAAATTTAGTCTACAATCAATTGTATATATCAATTGCTCATTATCTGTGTGAATGACTTTCTATGCTCAGCTTACTTGACTTGACTCTCCTCAAGTGTGGGCAAGTTATTTATGCCTTTCCTGTAGTGTGTATGATAAGAAGAAGATGAATTGTTTCATCTGCTCGCCGAGAATACCCGATTGAACTACTTACGCGGTATATGCACGTTGAGCATTGCAGTAATTTAATAATACCTATACTCTATATAATATATTAATAATATCACATTCCCTAAATCAAGTACAGTTTATATAATTAATAATAATAAGAAACTTAGCTTGACTCTCATCGACTTTGGGCATTCGTTTAGCTGATTTGCTGTGCACGTAAATCACATAGAATCTTGAGAACTATTTCATTACCACAACTACTTACGTGGTATCTACAAGTCGAGCATCACTTTAACCTGCGTCTTTTGCAAAACTGACAATACTTATGGTAATACCTATTTAATGCTTATACTGAAACTCAATTAATATTTATATATAATACGAGTTTTCAAATATCAATTGATTGTTCCCTGAATCAATCAAAGTCTATATTAATTAGCTTACCTTGACTTTCATTGACTTTGACTTCGGGCATTCATTTAGTTGATTTGCTATGGACCTGGATCTCAAACAGTTCCTAGAACTATCCTATGGCCCACTATTCAATTACCACAACTCACAACTACTTACGCGGTATCTGCACGCCGAGTACACCCGATTGGATCACTTTTACTTGCGCCTTTGCAATAATTTAATATTACTTATACGCCATGTAAGTTAATTAAAAATTCCTTCTTTTTTTTTTTGCTTCCCAGGCAGTATGTAAAATGAAATTAATTTTGCGACGTGTTTTGCTCAGCACATCTGCAAGCAGAACCGCAGCACCGCGACACGCCTCCATTGCCCCGCGCCGCACAGCAATAGCCGCCCGATTGGCTAGGGGGGAGACACACCTGCAAGTGTCATGGCTGCAACAGCCGGAGACGAGACGAGGCAGCCACGTCGCCAGCCAGCGGAATCGACATTGTCGACAGATCCGCATGATTCGATAGTGTAAAGTGTGCCGCAAACATGCTGCAACAGCGCTGCGACCAGGCAAACTAAAAAACTTTACAAAAAAAGAAAAGAAAAATAATAATAAAACAGAAAAAAAATTATTGAAAAATAATTTCAAGAAATTGCTTCAATGCAGCGCAAGAAAAAAACAACAAAAACGCAGCGTAACGCCAAACTAAGTTCATAAAAAAAGTAAAATAAAAATAAAATGAGAAAAACAAGCCAAGCTCAAGCACATTGAATGGCGGCAATGCAGTTGACTTGGCTTGGCTCGAGCTGCGGCTCGGCTGTATGCATTTTGTTGGCGGTCTGCACTTTATTAGATTTTTATCTGGTTATGTTTAAAAAGACTTGAGGTCTTGCTTATAAGTATGTGGCCTGTCTGCACACAAGACGCACGGCTAGGAACTTGGCTACAAACTACGAGATGTTCCACTAAAGTTATGAGATACGTTTGCTGAGTTAATGCATCGCAAGTGCATGGAGAATTGCAATGGCAACAAACGAGAAAAACTGCTTTGCTTGACAGTGTTTGAACGAAAACCCATCCCGCACATCGTGTGCCACCTGCTTAGCACCTGAGCGAAGCGGCCCGATTGCTTTTCCTTGAGCCCGCACTATGAGAAAATAATTATAAACTTATTTTTATTCTAGCGACTTCTTGGCGTATGCTGCAACAGTTTTACTGCTAAATGTAATATTAATATAAAATATGCATAAATAGGATATGAAAGTAGCAAAAGATGAAAGGAGGGAAGTAGAAAGTTCCTTAGCTACTTTTTTTTTCATAAATCATAATGCACAGGGATATGCTTGAACCGAATGAATTTACTTGCCTGCTACCTATATGTACATACATATCAAGCACGTTCAACATCATTCATCATCAAAGCTGTGTACCTTAAAAGAATAGTCATTTCATCAATATTACATATATTCCGATCCAATATTACGTCGATTAGCAAAAACCTGGTATATGTCAAGTATCTCTTGTATTCATTCTCTGCGCGTTGATCAGAGATGAGTCAAACAGGTTTATTATATTATAAATACTTTCTCTCTTACTCTCTCTTACTCTCTCTTACTCTCTCTTTCTCTCTCTTCCTGTCATGTACTCTCTCTCTCTCTCTCTCTCTCTCTCTCTCTATCTCGATCCCTGTCCCTCACTCTGTCTCTCAGTGACTCTTTTCGTCTATCTCTTTTCTTCTGTCACTCACTCTGTCTCTCTCGCTCGCTCTCTCTCTTTCTCTCACTGTCGTTCTGTCTCCCTACTCTTCTATCTTTCTCTCTCGCTCTCTTTCTCTCTCTCGTTCTATCTCTCTCTCCCTCTCGCTCTCTTTCTCTCTCTCGTTCTGTCTCTCTCTCTGACTCTCTCTCTCCCTCTCTGTTCCTCTCTCCCTCTCTCTCCCACTCTCACTCTGTCTGTCGTTTTCTGTGCCTTACTTTTTCTGTTTCCCTCTGCATCTATTGCCTCATTGCCTCTTTGCCTCTCTCTCTCTCTCTCTCTCTCTCTCTCTCTCTCTCTCTCTCTGACTACTTATCTTTTATGCCCCTCTATATAAATTTATGTATCGCTTTTTCAACTGATCTATCTCTGCGTTTTACTCAAACTCTCTCTGTGTTCGTCTATATACCTATCTCTCTCTTTCATACTTGCTCACTCTATCTCTCTCGCACACTTTCTCAGACATTTTTTGCCTCTCTCTCTTTCTAACTGTCTGTCTATGTGCATATATCGCTCTCGATATCTCTGTCAACATCTGTAACCTTTTGAATCTCCCCCTCTCTCTCTCTCTCTCTCTCTCTCTCTCTCTCTCTCTCACTCTCTCACTCTCTCACTCACCCAATTGATCTCTGTTTAAATTAGTGAAATCCAACAGAAAAATCATATATGAATATTGATTATCCAATTCCCATTCGATAACCATCGATTATAGCATCGCGCCTTAATCACTGAATGCGTAATCGGCTGAATTCGAATGATCGCTGATCGTTGATTATTCACGCGATCAATTGAACATTCAATTGAGCGAGCAGCCAACGCCGTCTGACATTTAATTAAGCCAGGCGATACACAGAAATAAAGAAAGCGCCGCGGCGCTACAATTTTCAGCAGTCTATTCATTTGGGGGCATTTAAGTCGTTGATCATCGACGTCGTCGACGTCGTCGGCCTCAATGGTAGGTGTTGCATATGCAGAGGCATACGCAGCCGGCTATGCACCTGTGCATAATTCCCTATTCATGCGGGTCCTCTTTGATATTAAATTACCATTCACAATGCAGACACACATACAATCATGCTCTTCAGAAATCCCACAAAAATTATTGTTCGGTCATCTTTACATCAGCAACTTATTTTCGCGCTTGTAAGAGCGCCAGCAACTGCCACTGAACAAAAACAGCTCAACTTTGTCGTGCCAGCCCGACGGAAGGATACTCTGTATAAATATACCAGAGTAATTCACGGACATCTACTCTATAGATAAAAAGCCATTTAGCTGATTCGTGAATAGTTGCAGATACAAAAGTATCTATTTATATTTACCTGGACTATAGTTGATATACCCTAGCTGTGGCCTTCCACTTTTCCAGGGTATTCTTATAAATACTTAGCAAAAGTTAAAAGCATTTTAAGTGCGTCTTTAACAGAAGCCAGCGTCTATATCTACTGCAAAGCAGCCTGGAACCTCAGCTCTTTTCGCATCTCACGTGATTGATGTCAAGTTAAAGTAACACAAGTTGCGGCTTAGCCTTTTACGGCTTATCGCTGTAAGATCAACCGATGCCGATGCTGATGCCGCTGCCGCTGCCGCTGCCGCTGCCAATGCCGTCATAATCATTAAGACCGAATGTATGGAAATATGTATAAGCATAGCTTTAGCCAAGGTCAATCAAGAAGATTTTATGAATTGGTTTAACATTACGGAACAATTTTAGAGCAACAAAGCTAAGCGCATCAGAAAAAGTTTTAATTATCAAAGTGAACAATTTAATGGTTTCAGTGAAGAACCAAAAGAAAAAAAAACTGTTTAATTAATCACGAAATTTGACAACTATAATTATATTAAAATATTAAAAAATGGCTTAAACGCATAATTTAAATAAATGCAAAAAGCATGAGATTTTGCTATAAAAATATAAATATTTTTCTATTAATATTTTATAAAACTTAATAAAATAAAAGTTAATTTTAAACTTAACAATAAAATTTGGTATTAAATTATTTATTTAATTTTAATAAAAGAAAAATGTTTGACTTGGTAAAAAATATATCCTTCTTTTATAATTTAATATAAATAAAATATTTCATTAAAATTATTAAAAATAGAGTTAGTGTAAATAAATAATGTATTGCAACAAAAGTAGAAAAATAGAAAACCTTTAAATAAATCTCGTTGAAAGTATTTTAGATGTTTGGTTAGATCAACATTTATTTATAGCTGCTCACGTCAGCTGCGGCTAACTAGAAAGGTTACTCTAAATAGTATTTAGCTAACAACAAATAAATATAAAAAGTTATAGAAATGGAGAGAGAATTAGAAGGAGAAAACGAGCGAAAAGATGAAAGTAAGACAAAGCCATGCGCATCTATGTATCTTGCTGTCTCGCTTGCTTTGCCACGTGAGCTATGTTGCGAGAACTTTTTTGACGAATAATTATGTTTCTAGACGGACAATCGTAATCAGATTATGATCATGACATTCATATCTATATACAAAACCAAACTGTGTGTCTCTAGTATTTGAAATACATTTTTGACATATTTAGCTATGTGGGGGGGAATTGGGGACCATAATCCAAAATCTGACAAAAACCGAAATTGTATTAAATTAGTATCTATATATATGCAGAAGACTTGGAGACTCTAACTCTAAAGATGAACGAGATATAATTTTTTAACTGATTCTCGATAAATGTTAAAATCGATAACTCTGAAACGGAAATAGTTATCGAATTAAGTCATATATATATATATACGGATGGACGGACGAGTGGACATGGCTATATCAAGTTTTCTCGCCACCCTGATCAAGAACATACATATATAATTTATGGGTTCTGCCACGCCTCCTTCTGCCTGTTACATACTTTTCAGGGCATAACAAAAGTATTAAGACATATACATTTAAATGAAAGTAAAGACATATTTATGATATAGATAGATAAATGTATGCGGAGCTACGCCGACATTAGAAAGTTCTTGATTTTAATTCCCGATTTGCTGAAAACCAAATTAAAATTAAGCTAATCAATGCAACAATAAACAGCAACAATTGTAAAAAAAAAGAAAAAAAGGAAAAGAAATAAAGAAAACAACAGACATAAATTGGCATACCAAAATCAAAGTGGAAGGCAACATCGATGCCACAGCGGCAGCTACTTATTTCTAAGAAATAAAAACCATTTGGGCGTGTCTCCTCCGCCTTAACCGCCCAGCGCGCCCCGGCGCAATCCGAGACCGACACTGGGTTAGCTCAGCGGAGTTCGCTTTGATAGGCTTGCGAAGCACAGCCCACTGACGGTCCTGGTCCTGGTCCCAGTGCCAGACTCAGTCGAAGTCGCAGCCGCAGTCGCAGTCGCAGTCCCTTCTCCAGTGTCGGCCGCAGTCTCAACCTCAGTCTCACAATCAGGCTCAGTGGCCTTTTCGCACTCATGCGCTCGACTCTAAATAAAACACCCACTTTTCTAACATTGTTTACCTCAACACATTTTGCCACAAATCCCTGGCAAGAATGCAACCAAGTGAATCGAGATATAAGAACTGGGAACTTATAAAAAGCGCAACCCTTTTGTATTCCCTTCATGTCTGCTCACTCAATGCCACACAGAGAAAGGGTAAAAAGGTGGTGGAGCCAGTCAGCCAGTCAGTCAGACAGACAGACAACTCCCTTTTTGGTACACGCGCTTTCATTTCGTACCAAAAGTGAGAAGTCGAGTGGCCAAAAAGCAAACGGCTCTGAGGAAATAAAACCTCAAGACTCTGTATTAATGTTGAGATTCGGGACTAGCCTAAAGCTCCATTTGCAGATACGCCAGACAGATACGGCAAATCGATATATCATCCTCGACTGGGAATCATATCATTCGCGCGCTAAAATGACAAATTGACGAAGGCCTATAAAGAAAGAAATTCTCCCTGATTAATTTCTAGTCTTATAAATTGAATAAGAGAATAATATATACATAGCTACCTCTCAAGTAGCTCATATTTGCTTCCATTTTGCTTAATTTTATCAGTTCATTTAACTGACACTAGAAGTATCAAATCTTATCTGAACCCTTCTTCGAACGAATAATATTCCAAGAATTATTCGATTCGTTTCTGAATCCAAAATCTGACAAAAACCGAAATTGTATTAAATTTGTATCTATATATATGCAATAGACTTGGAGGCTCTAACTCTAAAGGTGAACGAGATATAATTTTATAATTGATTCTCGATAAATGTTATCGTTAACTCTGGAAATTTAAGCTATCAAATTTCTGAAACGAACTAGCACTGCGCGTGCAATATACGAACCTAACACAAAAAGAATGAACTCTCTAGCTCTTATATTCAAACATACGGACAGACGGACATGGCTATACCGGTTCAGCTCGTCACCCTGATCAAGAACATATATACTTTATGGGGTCTGCCACGCCTCCTTCTGCCTGTTACATACATTTAACAAAACAATTATACCCTGATTTCTCATTTTCAATGGGTTCAGGGTATACAGATAGTAGAAATGTTGAATTTCCGAGCGTTACTTTATATATATTCCAGATTCGATTGTCTTATGAGATTTTACTCATGTCTCCACTAATATCGATTACAGTTGTCTACTACCACTTTGCCTGAATGTGCTTCGATTTTTACCTATTTCAAAAGATTTACCAATTCAATTATTTATCAAAGCTTTGATCAAAAACCACACACATTTTAACACAGAAAGCGTATACTCTATTTTGCCTTGTGCACCAATCTAAACAAGTAAGATTTCTCTAGTCAAAACTGTTCAACTAGGAGATCCCCTGAACCCTTCAAAGAACTGAGATTCTTCTTCTTTCTTGCATACATAACGAGCAACACCCACACACACGGATCTACACATACAATTGGAAGCCTCTAGCTCAAACGGTGTACAATCTTCGCTTTAAATACAAAGTCATATTTTCCATTATTATCGATAAACATGAAATGAGATAAGTTATCGAACAGGAACAAATAAACTCATACTGCGACGAACGTGGCCAATCTTCTCTTAAAAGACGAAGTCATATCTTCTATTATTATCGATAAAAATTAAATTTTAAAAGTTATCGAAAAAATATCCCGAATCTTGTTTAAATAAAATATTCTATGTATGAATATATATAAATACACATAACGTATATCTAAAATATTTGAGGTATGTTTAGTAACCCAATTCGTTTTAAAAATAATTAGATGTTATGGTAAGAATTAGAAATGTTTAATATCGTGGTTGTCCAGGTCAAGAAGTATTTGAGAGAAAAAGCCCAAAATATAAACCACAAAAACAAAAGATTTTTTTGATAATTGCTATAACAGTTATAACGTTAAGTTTAGTTCGACTCAGACACGCAATAAAAGACCAGAAGCCTATCATGCCGATGGCTACAAAGTCGATTGATTAGTTCCCAAGGAAACTGACGGACGAGCTCGACTCGTGTATTGAAATTGATCGGAAATATATTTAAATTCAGACTAAAACTGAGACTATATGCTCAAAGTTCAAGAGCTAAAAAGTATTTAATATAAAAAGTGACTCCTTGGCAATCACAATTTGATAGCCACTGAGTTAGGTCGGACTCTTAGCTAATAGAGGTGTTCTTTCGATTGATTTGAATTGCCGTGTAGAACTTTATATAATATATATTAAAAGTTGGCTGAAAAATGGGTGTCAACATATGATGAAAGAAACATTCATTTTGCGGTGTGGCGGCAAACGGCCGTTAAAAACCAGAAATGAGAAATGAGAAACGAGAAACCAGAACAGAAACAGAAACAGAAACAGAACTTCAAAGGCTTACCAAAAGCTGAAACAGCCAACGGAGGGCGACGACTGTGAGCGTGAGTGAGTTTGGGTGCTGCTATGCCACTACCACTGTCTCATTTCCTCGGCCGGCAGTCAATTGTGCTGCACGAAAGGGTTCAAATTGTTGGTCGACGTCGTCAACCTCATTTGAATGAATGGCGACGACGAGCAGCGGCCAAAGGAGCATGGGGAGCAGCGACGACGTCGAGGATAACATCAGCATAGACGCCACTGACTGATTTTGCGATTTGTATGAGTATTCGCGTTGCCGTCACTTCCTTTAACCAACCCACACACACATTTGTATACAAATAGCCACCCATACACACACACACACACACACACATAGAGAAAGAGAGGGAACGTGCGTGAGTTGTATAAGCAGAGGCATCCTTCTAATGTTAATACGAAAACGCAGGCAATTGGAAAATTTATTCAATTGTTGGCAATTCAACTAAATCCCTCATTGGCTTTATGTGCGCTTCATTTAAATATGTATATATCTACATATACTTGGGAGTAAATTTTAGTACAGCGACTCTGCTCAACAGTTTATTGCGTGATTGTGTGGCGGCAGTCCTTCAACCACCCATTTCATTAGAATCGCATACCCCAATATTATCAGCACCATCATCATCAGCATCGTCATCATCATCATCATCGCATCATCACTGTCAACCATTTTAGTGGAAATAATTTGAAAATTTGAATTACTTTGTGTTTTTTTTTTGGCTTGATTAAAGGCATATTGCCATAGTCAGCAAACCAATGTGTCGGGCGCTTGTCGAATGGGGTCTTGTTGGTCTCATTCTAATCAGCCGCTATATTTAACGTCCATATATTACTCAACAAGCTAACAATAATATAGTCTAATTAATAATGAACTGACTGGGCCATGTGATCGCATTTCTATATGGACTTTTGCATAAATCACTTGGAATCATTTGGGTCCTTACACAATTTAATGAAAATAAATGGATAAGAGGGCTATATCATGCAACAGATATATACATGTACACATACTAAATTCTCGATCATGGAACCTATCTAACATCATTTTACTGTACCCTCCAAAATAGGTATTCAGGGTATATCAATGTATTTTTGATCAGATCGACCAGTTTACAAGATCTTGCCTTATCCATGCAGTACGAAGAGACAGTCCTTCCGTGCGCCTGTCCGTCCGCACATCTATCCAGTAATCTGTCCGTCCATCCGTCCTTCCGTTCGACCGTCTGCCAGTCCTTCTATTCGTCTATTTGTTCGCCTGGCCGTCCTGTAATAGCTGAAAACCTGCAATTTATGCGTAAGCACGCTCAAATTAAGTATGCTTCTAATCGATAACTAGTACCGTTAGAATGTAATCGATTAAAAATACTGTCAATTTCACGTAAATCAGATAGTTACACATTTTACACCGGCTTTTATGTTTATTGAATGCAATTTCGATTTTGCTTGTGTTAGATTGTGTTTGCATTTCCATAGCTTGGGTGCAGCGAAATGGGAAATCCGGATATGATGTTCTTGTAAAAATGTATGTAGCACGCAGTAGAAGGCGTGGCAGTCCCCATGAATTAAATAAAGTCTTGATCAGGCGACGAGCTGAGTCGATATAGCCTGTCCAATTGTGCGTCCATCTATCCATCCGTATAAGCGCAGAGATTACGTAAACCACAAAAGCTAAAGATATGAAATTTTATTTGTATGTTTGAGTTCATTTTATTTTTTCGATAACTCACCTCATTTAATTTTTATCGATAACAATAACTTCGTTTCTTAAGCGAAGATTATTCACCTTCTGAGCTGTCGACTTCAAATATTATTTGTAGTTCCGTATAATGGAAATGGAGGCGTAATTTTTAAATTCTATCACGTCCTTTTCGCCCCGAATTCGCAAAATTCGTTTTTAAAGACTTCGTTTTAGAGACATGAATTTTGCAATTATTACGTTCCGTATAATTCATGAAGATACTGCATCTAGAAATGCATTTTTAAGTGTGAAACAAAAAGCCCACACTGCACCCCAAGGCGCTGCATCAGCTATGCATGTGTGTGTGTGTGTGTGTATGTGTTGTTTTTTATGTATGCATATAAGAAGAATATCATTTCTTTGCAGGGTTCAGGGTATCTCCTAGTCGAGCAGTCTCGACTAGAACAAACTTACTTTAATAGTATACATATATCATAAGCTGAAAGCTTCACAAATGCAAAGCAAAGTAACACACACATACGCATTACCTCTATTAGTCCATTTATTCAATCCATTCTATTCAAAGAATCGTCTTAGCATTCTCATAAAATCACTTGATCGACAGAGTATCTACTAGTCGAGCACTATTGTCTGGAGCACGCTTACTTCTTTCCCTTGAAGACAACAGAACACAAAGTTTCAGTATTTTTTCTCTTCTGGTTTTATTTATTTTTCTGATAAAATACATAAAATGTATTATTTTAAAGTGTATAGATCTATAAAATTGATTGTGGCTGTGTTACATAATGGGAGTTAGTTCACATTGCAATTTTGGCTTGGGAAATACACAAAAGACTTAAAAAAAAGAAAAAATCCTTACAACGGTATCTGCCACGTATATAAAATGAATTTGTGTCTCCCTGAGTGCGTATGTTGCATCTCTCTCTCTCTCTTTCTGTGTGTGTGTGTGTGTGTGTATTTAGCTCAATGCGAGCTTTACTAAAAGAGTATGGTAATAATTGAGTGAGAGAATAATATTTTTTGTTATGTGATGAATCGTGAAATTTTGGATTTGAATTAAATAGATTTATCTGCAGTGTATTTTCCATTCTTCTAAAGCCGCTTTGTCCATTGCTCCGAGTTTTTGATATTAGCTCAGTTTAAAGACTTTGATTGATGGCAATTATTCGAGCTTGCGACGCTTTGAGACGAGCTCATCGACTTTCTTCCAGGTCAGTTCACGATTGCGTTGACGCTGCTTAACTCTTTGCTTTTCGCTGGCGTAGTTGTTCAACAGCTCGTTGAACAGTTGAGGATTCAAATCCAAAAGCATCTGCAGTGACACATAGGAACGCTTGACAATTGTGGGATGCCAGTGCACCTTTGAGACTTGCAGAAGTGCCGGGCACAGGATCGGCATGACACAGGTCGAGTAGGGCTTCAAGAGCGATATCATGTGCTTGTGGTTCAATATATTGAAGGCGTGCTCAGCCACCTCTAACTGAGGACTTTCCACACACTTGGCCATCTGGGTAATCAGTGGGTTCTTGATGGCATTGAACTGCTGCTTTGTAATTCCAATTATAAAGTCATCAATTTCGTTCAGAAACAGTACCTCCTTGTGGGAGCACGACTTGGGCCAGAACTTGAGGAGGCCGAAAACAATCGGCTCAATGTAGTTTCCGTCTTTCAACAGATACTGAAATAGGCTCTGCACCAGTGTAGGGTGAAAGTCCGACAAAGATTTGACCTTGTGCAGCGGCATCAGAATCCTCTCCAAATACTCTTCGAACTCGGGCTTCGAGCACCAGCTGTAGCTGCCGTTCAAAACGGTAGATACGATCCACAGCAGCTCAGAAATGCCATTAAAGTCCTCCTCAACGTAGATAAACTGATAAAAGATATTGTAGATCTGGGTACGTATGTAGCTACGTAGAGAATAGACTTTGATATGAATACGCAAGATGGCCCACTTGAGGTAGGTACGCTCATGGGAATTGGGCGAATTGAGCAGCATCAACAGACTCAAGACAAGCTTGCGATCAATCGTGTCATAGGCAATGCCTGAATCAAAGCCACGAGAGTCGAGTAGAGCGTGAAAGATAAAATAGACTAACTCCAGAAGGGGCCAGGCTGGGTCCAATTTTTGATCCTCCGCATCGGAATTTTCCCAATTGGAGGGTTTCGGCGGAAAGGTTCGAATGATGTTGCCAGAAATCATTTGAATAATTTGCCCATGAAGAAATTCAGTTAAAAAACCTTTATCCTCCTGTATGATCTTCAGTATTTCCTGCAGTGTTTTCAATTTGGCCTCCTTGCCCTTACAGTCAAATACATCGGCGCACAGTCGAAGTTTCCTTACGAATTGATCCTGCTCGGACTCAGGCTTGAAGCGAGAAGTCAAAAATAGGGGCAAACTATCTACGATACTACGTTTCTTGCCGGCATCAGCACCTTCGATGGCTGCCTTGGTCCTCTGTTTCCCAAATGGGTTGACTTTGTCCAGCAATGAGCCCAGAAACATTCTAAACATTTTCCGTAGAATTCGAGCCGGGTGGCCAAAATGATATGATGATTCGAACTTGTCCTCCAATTGATTGATAAAGCTGCGACTCTCGCACGTACTCGCCAAATGCAGGCAACTGTTCAAAATATAAAAAGCCAATGAACTTACAACTTATATGTGGATGCCAGACAGCTATGGTAGTTATCCTAATATGTAGATGTGCAAATAAATGTGTTTATTTAACGGAAATACCTATTTTAACAAATTTTTAAACGTATACAATGCCTACAGAAATTTTTATGAAACGTAAAAAAGCAGTCTGCGATTGAATTACAGCTCAACTCGCAAATGCCAGGCCAGCTGTCAAAAATATATCAGGTTGCTTTGACTTTGACTTTGACAATAGAAACTTCAAACAGCAAAATTTATTTCATGTCATTGTTTTCTCTTTCCTTTTCCCTTTCCTTTTCTATTTTCTAGTCTTTTTTTTTCATAAAACTAAATTTCCTTTTACTTTTTTTACTATTTGCAGTATAATTTTTTCTATTTTTTTAATTATTTTCTGCTTTGACTTTGAATATAGAAACTTTATGTAAAAATATTTATTTTTCATGAAGGAAAAGAATATCCTTTTTTTTCTTTTTTTCAAAAAACTAAATTACCTTTTATTTTTAGTTATTTGCAGTATATTATTTCTAATATATAATTATTTTCTGCTTTGTCTATAAAAACTTTAAATAGCAAAATTTATGTCATGTCATTTTTTCTTTCCTATTCTTCTTTTCCTTTCCTTTTTGTCTGTTCTTTTTTTTTTTCATAAAACTAAATTTTATAAATTTTAAGCTTTTTAAATTATTTGTTCATTCTTTTATATTTAAACCTGTCTATATATTTCATTTCATTTGTATTCTATTAGACTAAAAAAGAGTGTGTAAAAGTGTCTCACGTCAATGACGAGTAAAATTTTCACGTTAAATTATCTGCGTATGTCTTACCTTTATAGTCTGGTCACTAGCTTGTCCTGTGGATATTTGTCCCCGTTGATTTCGGCCAACACAAGATGTTAAAACTTCACTGAAGATTATTTTCGTTTGATATAATTCGTTGCTGAATGTAGTTTGACGAACTCGCACAATTTTATTGCAATTCGGTTGACTGTCGAATGAGAAAGAATATTTTTTGCCTGTTAGGTAGTCTGGTACACTGTCCAACACTGTTTGTCAAATGCAGACCTGCAAAATTTCTTCGTGAAAGTTCTAATTGAAAGTTCGATAGCTACTAAGTCCTTTTATTCATCGCTTCCAATAAAATACTGCAGCCGAGTAATGTCAAAGCAAATCAAAATTCAGACAACAAAATGTCTACATTTCTGCAATGCAAGAAAACAGTAGAATCTGGCTAAATCGACCCCGCTTATAACGTCCTTACGGTTATTGCGACGAACATGCTAATTCACAGACAAACTGATATGAACAAATTTATATGGTTATAGCGTATGACGAGAATAGCGGCTATAATCAGATTCCACTATATATATTCCTGCAATAACGGTGCATATGCTCAAGAATGTTGGGTCAGCATTGGATACATTGTAAATAAATACAATACATTATATAAAATGTATACCAAAATTTGTTTTAAACTTTACTTTTTGTTATAAATATTTAAAAATTGGTTATCCTTTTTTATATAAAATTAAAAAATTAATATATAGTCAGTTATAATAAAACTAGACAAAAAGATCAAATGAATCAAATTCAATGATAATAATCACACAAGTGTTATTATTTAATTATTTTCTGCTTTGACTTTGGCTATCGAAAATTCAAATAACAAAATTTTTGTCATGTCATTTTTTCTTTCCTATTCTTCTTTTCCTTTCCTTTTTGTCTGTTCTTTTTTTTTCATAAAACTAAAATTTTATAAATTTTAAGCTTTTTAAATTATTTGTTCATTCTTTTATATTTAAACTTGTTAAACCTGTCTATATATTTCATTTCATTTGTATTCTATTAGACTAAAAAAGAGTGTGTAAAAGTGTCTCACGTCAATGACGAGTAAAATTTTCACGTTAAATTATCTGCGTATGTCTTACCTTTATAGTCTGGTCACTAGCTTGTCCTGTGGATATTTATCCCCGTTGATTTCGGCCAACACAAGATGTTAAAACTTCACTGAAGATTATTTTCGTTTGATATAATTCGTTGCTGAATGTAGTTTGACGAACTCGCACAATTTGTTTGCAATTCGGTTGACTGTCGAATGAGAAAGAATATTTTTTGCCTGTTAGGTAGTCTGGTGCACTGTCCAACACTGTTTGTCAAATGCAGACCTACAAAATTTCTTCGTGAAAGTTCTAATTGAAAGTTCAATAGCTATTAGGTCCCATTATTCATCGCTACTAATATTCATCGCTTCCAACAAAATACTGCAGCCGAGTAATGTCAAAGCAAATCAAAATTCAAACAACAAAATGTCCACTGCATACAGTAGGCTCTGCAATTTCACCGAAATTGAAAAGACAAGTAAGAAAGCTGTAGTCAAGACTGCTCGACTACGAAATCCGCTGAGCCCTTCTTCGAACGAATCATATTCCAAGAATGCTTCGTTTCGATTCTCCACGCGTAAGAAGCTATACATGCAAAAACACGAGCGCACGCACGCTGATCTATGCTTGTACGCCTGTATGTGTGTAAGCATTGCAGGCGGCTTGCTGTCTTAAATTCTTTGATTAATAATTCTGTTTCTAGACGGACAATCGTATTGAACTGCTTAGATTATGATCATGACAATAATATCTATATGCTAAACTAAACTGCATGTCTCTAGTATTTGAAATGCCTTTTTCACACAATTGGGTGTGTAGGAGCGAAGTGGGGACAGGAATCCGAAATCTGACAAAAACCGAAATTGTATTAAATTAGTATCTATATATATGCAAAAGACTTGAAGACTCTAACTCTAAAGATGAATTAAATACAATTTTATAACTGATTCTCGATATATTCGTTTATCGATAACTTTGGAAATATACAAGTTATCTAATTTCTGAAACAAACTCGTACTGCGCGTGCAATATACGAAGCTAACACAAAAAGAATGAACTCTCTAGCTTTTGTATCTTCGGAAATCGACGCTTTCAAACATACGGACAGACTGACATGGCTATATCAACTTTTCTGGTCACCCTGATCAAGAGTATATATACTTTATGGGGTCTGCCCATAAGGAAGGCAGAAAGAGGCGTGTTCTGTTACATACATTTTCACAAAACCATTATACCATGACTTCCCATTTTCAATGGGTATGGGTATAAACACACAGTAGAATCTGGCTAATTTTATGGATTCGCAGATTATATTATTTTCAGATTTTGGATGCCACGCCCCCTTCGCCCCCAATTTGAAAAAATATTAGAGACTTGCAATTTGGCACATAGATAGCACATTTAGATACTCTTAATCTACTCTGAAAATTTCATGAAGATCGTCCATCTGGAAATTGAGTTATAAGTGTCCAGAGTTCAGCCCAACCCACCCGCCACGGCAGCATCTGTGCGGTTAGCAGAGCACGCGCTCATTGCGTTCATAAAGAAGAAGAGAATTAGATTCTTTTTTGCAGAGTTCAGAGTATCTAGTAGTCGAGCCGTCTCGACTAGAGCCTTCTTACTTGTTTCCTTTCCTTTTCTTTTATTTTCATAAAACGAAATTTCCTCCTTTTTAAACTTTTTAAATTATTTTTTTATTCTTTTATATGTAAAATTGTTAAACCTGTCTATATATTTAATTTTAACCCATATATATATATATAATATTTGTATTCTATTAGACAAAAAAAAAAGAGTGTGTAAAAGTGTCTCACGTCAATGACGAGTAAAATTTTCACGTTAAATTATCTGCGTATATCTTACCTTTATAGTCTGTCCTGTGGATATTTGTCCCCGTTGATTTCGGCCAACACAAGATGTTAAAACTTCACTGAAGATTATTTTCGTTTGATATAATTCGTTGCTGAATGTAGTTTGACGAACTCGCACAATTTGATTGCAATCCGTTTGACTGTCGAATGAGAAACAATATTTTTTGCCTGTTAGGTAGTCTGGTACACTGTCCAACACTGTTTGTCAAATGCAGACCTGCAAAATTTCTTCGTGAAAGTTCTAATTGAAAGTTCGATAGCTACTAAGTCCTTTTATTCATCGCTTCCAATAAAATACTGAAGCCGAGTAATGTCAAAGCAAATCAAAATTCAGACAACAAAATGTCCACTGTATGTAGTTGGCTCTGCACAACGGAGCACTATGGAGCGGCACGACTCAAAGAAAAAGATGTCTATTGGAAGCTAGAACACTAAAGACGAATTTATATTTAATATCTCTTGCTCCTAGATTTTAACTCCTGATCAGATCCCGTTCAGCATGGACATGGTTTGAAAGGAAATTGAAGGATTTTTAGCCTTTGCCAGCTGGGTCAGAAATGCAACAAGAAATCGAGACTTCATTTACTATAGTAAATCTAAGCCTATGTCCGTCACTGTCTGTAGAGGCAAGAGCGAATATTGGATTAAAGGACTCACATTCCTAGCCAAGTATTTAGCAATAATTTGATAATCATGCATAATTATATATAATAATGGAAATACAGATTCAATAATGTATATATGTAAATACTATTTAGAATTTCCACACATTCTATCCCCTTTAGAAAACGTTTCCTTGCATGTAATTCAATGTTCTGTAATATTATACGCTGAAACATGACGCTTTAACACTGTGCACTGAGTGTTCTCTAGCACATATCATTTGAGTACTGGCATACAAATTGGGGGAAAATTTGAAAATTCAAAATATATTTTATAGATATTTTAACATTATTAATCTACCATTTTCAGAACCAACTTCTTCTTTCGTCTCTGCTCGCACGTGGCAAAGGTACCCTGGCTTTGGCGTCTTGGCTGCGAACCACTGTGTATGTAGATCCACCTCCTTTAGAGTTTTTGATGAGTTTCCAGCTGTTTTGTTTTGTTGCCCCTGATATTGATCTCGCTTAAGTGATCGCGTACTAATACAATTCACAAAATAGGGGTGAAGTTGCATTTGAGAAAGTCATTTCCTATGCCAGCGATACGGTCGAGCCCTGGCTTCGGAATTAACAATGATTCTTTTCAGTTTGTAGCTATGCATATCACTTGCCGAATCTAGCCCTTGATTAGTTCCTTATGCTCTGGCACGTGTTGCCCTTTGCATAGCTGATTTTTGTATCTTTGAATAGAGTTTAAACTAAGGGCTAGGAAACAGTCCAAAGGTCACTGGCCAGAGTAATGCTACAGGTACATATAAGCATAAGATCGACAACTAGCTGAGCTAATCATCCAGTATATTTGTGCCAAGTACATATCTTACAAGCTCAGACAATCTAGAAAGTCATTCGGGGTATTTCGATTCGGTGAGCCAAAGACTTTGATGATGAAGTCTTAGCTGGAAAGCTTCTAGAACTTATACAATAGATTAAGGACATTTATAAACTTTTAAAGATAATTTTTAATTTGAATTCAAAAATATATATATAAATATAAGAATTACAATATCATGTTTTCCAGGTGCTCAGGCAGCCAAGCATGCAGCGCATATGTCAATCGATTTCAATCACGGCTACAATTACGATAGAGACGGTAAGACATGTGACATGTGAATGACTGTGTATATGAAATACTCTTGCACAAAACATTCGAAACATCAGCATCTTTTGGCGGATACACCGCTTTCCGGCAGGTGTGGCAACGGTGTTCGATTCGTCGTGAAATTCGAGTGCTGCACAAACGCTAATCAATGCGATTGCAGATATGGCAGCGATAGCGGGATTCAGGGTGCGTATCCGCTCATCGCTCAGTCGCACACTGAGTTGGCTAATAGAAGCGAAGGAAAGTGTCTCCTTGACACAATTGTCGCAGAATACAATGTGTTCACTTGAGTGCCATAGCCCCATCCCTCATGCCATTGCAGGATATGTCAGGGATATCCGCTGCGCAAAACGTATCAAATATTGGCGCGTATGAGCGTGTTTAATTTTTCCGCTGCCCACAATGATAAATGCCTTTCGGCCGTCAGCTTCGGTTGGTGGTGCTGCAGGAAGCCCAAGCTTGACACATAAAACGTCCTGTTCCTTGCATGAGGGTCCAGCGTACAAGAAAGTGGCAACAAAAAGAGAATTGACGAAGTTCATATGCTCTAGAAAGTCGTGTCAGCCTTAGAATAATTTTTAATAAAAGCAAAATTTAATCAGTTTTCAAGCTAGAAACTGTTGAAACTTGAATGCAGATCACAATTTATTTACATTGTAATATTAGAAAGAGTGCAATTAAGTAATTATATAAAATTTATAATTGTTTTTTAATCATTTTTATCACATATGTATAATTATATGACGTAAAGCTGGCATGGATACATTGTAAATAAATTCAATATATTATAAATAATATATACCAAAAATTTTTTTTACTTTTTGCGATAGATATTTAAAAATGGTGTTATCCTTCTTAATTAATTAATTAAATACATAAATAAAATTAATTAATTCAATAAACATAAGTTCAATAAAAATAAGTAATTAAATTAATTAATTCAAATAAAGAAAGACAAAAAAATAACAATAAAAAATTAAATAAATAAAATAAAATAAAGTAAGACAAAAAGACTTTATTTAATATTATATCTTACCTGATAATAATGAAGCAAAATTATTTAAATTTATATTAAATAATTTAAATTTATATTAAAAATTTAAATTTATATTAAAAATTTATTTATTTTCTTACTATGTATGAACCACTAGAAAGAAAGATTCAAATTCTTCCAATAAATAAAAATCAGAAAAGAATATTTTTTTATTAATATATCTATATTAAATAGAAGATAATAGAAGAAAGAAAATTATTTTATAAAAAAAAATGTCGAGGTGTAATTAGTAAACGACACTGGAGTAGAGCATATTTGACAATTGGTGAATGCGCTTTGCTCCGTTATTCGCCAGAAGAACGAAATGTTGCAAAAGGTTCCAAATAATGTTTGAAGGCGGTTTGAAGAAAGAGTTACACAGAAGCTAATTGCTGTGCGTGCAATCTTGAGTCACTGAGAGAGAAAGAGATCGCTTTATATTCTATTACAATGATGAGCATTAATACCACGCTGAAGACATTCAGGTTTCGACAGTGAAAGTGCACGAATGGTGCACTTAAGATTGTTCGCCATAGGCAATTAATAGACTAATAATGTCTGCCGGCCAAACGATCAATATAAGCATCAGCCCTGACATATGTATATATAAAAGAAATAATAGAAATATGGAATAAGAGAAAAAAAGGTAAATTTAATTTATTTAATATTTACGTATTCAATATTTATTTAATTATTTATACATTGATATACTATAAGCAGGAAGATGTCTATTTTATAAAATTAAATGTTTTATAATAAAAAATATAAAACAATAATTTTATTGAATTTATTTAATATTTAAATACTACTAGGAAAAGTAGTAACATAAACATTTTATTATATTATAAAAATAAATAAGAGAAAAATTATTGAATTATCATATATTTAAATATTTAACATTTTATATTTATTAATATTTAAATTATTTATATATTTAAATACCTAAAGGAAAAGTAAATCTATTTTAAATTCTTACAACTAAGACTCAAATATTTTATGCAAATTTACTAATTTTTTTAGATATTTACATATATAGCATTAAAAACAATATATAATACAGAGAAAAAGGTTATTCGAGCTACTACGATACTCTTTCAACTAATTTCCTAGAAAACTCCTTAATCTATTTAAATATAACGGCATTTTAATCGCATATAGCCTAAGTGCACCCACTCATGAGCAGCTCATGCTCAATCATGTCGGATATTCAATATGTTTTGTTTATTTCGGCTGAAGTTCTAGTTCTTTGTCTGTGCCGCTCAAGTGGGCGCTGACATTTTTTATGCATTTTTTATGTATATCGAGTAGATGAATTTATTGTAACGATGTACGACAAGTTCATAAAAAATGCAAACGCGCTTCTTCAAATAAAATGTTTGTATTCAGCCCAGTCGCCCCGCACCACCCCGCACCGCCCCCGCCGAGCCACAGCCGCCCATTGAGCACCCTCTCGATTGGCAGTGATTTATGCCATGCAGCGAGCACTTCTTTTTGTTGCCATTGTTGTTCTTGTTGTTTGTTGTCATTGCTGCTCGTTGTTTGCTGTTGTTGTTTGTTGTTGTTGCTGTTATGTTTGCATATTGGCGCCAAGTTCTGGTCATTGCTGGTTATCGCGCACGCCGCTGACCGGGCGGCATCCATTTCCGTTTCCGCTACCTTTTTTCCATCACATTTGGTGTTTTTTTTTCCTGCTTTTCTTGTTGTTGTCTGTTGTTGTGCATATAAAAAAGTTTATGCAAATTTTTGCTGCGAGGCCAGGCCATTTTTTTTGTTCACTGAATTGACGATTGTTTTGTATGTCAACATACAAGTAGTTTGTTTTTATTCGAGTGCTGAAGTGTTGTGTTCGAGTGCCTGGTAACAAGAGCCAAAAGCAAACAGGGAAAAAACATTTAAAAAATAAAATAAAAAACAAAATGAACGAACAACATTTTTTACAGTCGAGTCCGAGTAATCCAGCACTCTTCACTGCTTAAATGTAATTAAGAGAACAAAATAGAGATTCATATATTGATGATGATTACGAAATCAAAAAGCATTTGTCGACAGATTCTGTCTTCTAGATATTTTCAATAATAAATAGATCAGTGTATAAGGTACAAGTTTTATCAATCACACATACATACATAGCTAAACTCAACTGCGCACTTTATGCTGTGGAAGTGCTGGATGAAGAAGTTCCATGTTTTCGTCCACATAAAAGACTTTGGCAATTGCGTTCTCAAGCAAATTCTTTTATTTATTGTTCAGTTCTTATGCAATTTGTCTGAGCATATTTTCGGTGGTTAAAGAGGGTCTATGAAGCAAGCAAAGCGAGATTATTTATATTTTTTGCCAATTGCTAAAGCAATATATACTTACATATATAGACAATATGTTGTATTATAATCAAGAGTAAAATATTTTATTAATTTAATTAAAGCAAATATAGAAGTCTTTTGCATTCAGTCAATTTCAACATCATATGAATGAAACATATGAAATATATCATATGAATGAAACATTTCTATTTTTTATTTTTTTTTTAATATTTATTATTTTTTACTTTTTAGTATTAATACAAGTAAATTGTAAATGCAATTGTAAATTGCAATGTAAATAGTAAAATTCAAAAACACAGTAAATCTTTTCGAGTTAATTGTAAGGTAATTCATAAATTTAAATATAAATATGGCTTTGGGGAGCGATATAAATATTTATATGATTTATTTAATTAATTAATTAATTAATTATTTACTTTATTTATTTTTTATATATTTATTTATATATTTATTGATTTATCTATTTATTGTTTTTTTTTGTATTCTTTATTTATTATATTTATTTAATTATTTAATTACTTATTTATTTATTTATTTTTTATTTATTTATGTATTTTTTTATTTATTCATTTATTTATTTATTTATTTATTTTATTTTATTTTATTTATTATTTATTTAATTACTTATTTATAAATATTCTAGAAATTCAATAAATTGTTGCACAAAATAGAAAAACTTAAGGTCTTTTACCTACAGCTTGTTAAATGGACAGATACTCAGAGGGTCATATCTGTAACGAGTCGACTCGACTTCCTGATCCGGAATATATACACCTTTTTGCCACGCCCCCTTCTGACTGTTACATACATCTGCACAAAAACACCTATTACCCAGACTCCCATTTGCAATGCGCTTAAAGGTAGTATTATATATCAATATTTGAAGCTGCAAAAGCCAAGAAACCTTTAAGTCGAATTTCAGGAAAACTAGAAACTTCGCCATGGTCTGCAAAGTGTATAAAACTAAGACGGTGCAGCCCACACTATTGACACCTATGGCCCATTACCATCTCGCCGGCATTCTATCTGGCATGCACACACTTTGTATTTGTAAGTGTTTCGGTCATAAATTTAACCATATACTACTTCAATGTTGCTGTCGTGGCCGTGGCTCAACTTTTGTTACATGCATAAATCAAAATGTTGATTTATAATAATTGCAAAAAACACACACAGAAATGCACACATACACACGGAGTGAGAACACAGTCACCGAATGCTTTGAATTGTCGGCCACATGTCAACCGAGTCAAAAAAAAAATCATTTGGTCTCGGGTGGGAAAGGTCTTGCAGGCATGTAAGTATACTGAAGTACTGCGATCCTGAAAGCCATTCTCGTAATTATCGGTGCACACGTCAGGGCCAGACTTATTTTAGACTGTGGAGGCAACAACAATCTAACAAACGAATCACAACTAACCAAAACACAGAGCCAAATGAATTTGTGGCGCCAAAGGGAATAAATAAATACAGGATAAGAATACGTGAAAAGCAGGCGCAACAAATCGATTTACGACTAAAGGAACAAAAAAATAAAAAAGAAAAACAAAGAACAAAACAAAAGGAGAGCGAGAGAGAGGGAGGGAGATATTTGAAAGAAAGAAAGGTTGCCTGATTCCAGGAAACATCAATGAGTTGACTAAAAATAGATGATCCAAGAGTGTTCTAAGTGAATGTAAGTAAAGTAAAGTATATGCGGCAAAATCTATACAAAACTGTATCTTTTACAGTTTCAGTTATATATATACCTCATGGAGGCATGCCAAACCGGCAAGAACCACTTTTTGTTGCAATGCTTTGCCTCAGATTCCGTACTTACTTAGATGCCTTTCTATATCGCCTGACTGCAACATTTCAATTAAACACATATCTGAAGTAATAAAATATTCAGCTGGTATTATGTGTACTGTATATATATGTATTTATTTCTTATAGGAATCTTAACATTTTGCATATGTGTAATCTTCAAAGTATTTAAACATTAACAGTAAAGTAACATTCCTTTAATAACATTGCTGATTGCCAAGAAGCTAGAAACTAGGTAATTGAAAGCAAAGGAAATCAAGACAAGTGTCAACTTCTACAATTTAAACTACATAAGTTTGTCAATTGGCTTATAGACATAGATGTCCTCTGGATCTCTAGTGAATCGGTGAATTGCCAGCAGTTACTCATTATGATTCATTTCGATAACTATCTCTTTGTATGTAAAAATAAATTCTGTGTTAATGTAGTTTAGTTGGAATAAACTTCAAGTATGCAAAAAAAAAAATTAAAAAAATAAATAATTAAAAAAAAAAAAAAACAATTAAATTAAATCAAATTATTAAACAAAAAATTTAATTTTAAATAATTAAAATAAAGTTAAAATAAATTTAAAAATAATAAAACAAAATAAAAAATTTATCAAAATTAAATTAAATTAAAATAAATTTAAAAAAATAATAATAATAATAAATAAAATAAATAACAATGAAGAATTTAGAGCACTTATATACAAGCAAAATATAAAACTTAAATAACAATAAAAATATAATATTATAAATAACAAATAAATAAACAAAAATTAAAATATACATAAATTTAGATATATTTGGCAATTTCAAATTAATATTGTTTTTATGCATATGAAAAGAGTAAAAATAAAAAGAGAACAAAACATTATGAAATTTACAATTAGATAAGAGTAATATAAAGAAAGATTCAATGCTTGATATAATATACAATAATATCTGTGAAAACATTTAATTGATAATTTGCTCTGAATCAATTTGCTTTAGACTATGAGTCATTGGCTCATTCAAGACATTCAGCTATTATATATCTGACCCATTGTGTTTGTGAACAGCAACCACATGCATGACAGTGCAACCGCAATGCTATTTACCAATTTTGTAGCATAGTGTGAGTCGCTTCAGTTGATTTGGATATTTGGCTTCGTTGGCGATGAGCAGAAGGCTGAGGCATGGGCGTAGCCTATTAATAATGCAAAGCGCTAACTTTTCGGGGTAAGCAAATGCGCTAAGCGCAAAACAATTCAATCAAATTTAGTGCAACAAAGAGTAGAATTCAAGATCTTGCTGCGTAGAGCCCTACTACTATATACACACGCGTTCTTAACTCGCGTAACGAAGCGAAATAGTTGGCTGAAAGGTGCCAAGTCATTGTGGGGCCATTAGCGGCGCATTGCTGTGGCTCGTCCTTTTTGGTCCTGTTCGGCGCATTGTGTGCCGTCAGCATGAAGAAGCGGAAAAATTTATTGACTGCACATATGTCACAGTTTTCTTGAGCCGTTGGCTGGGCCCCTCGAACAATGTTGTAATTCCATAATAGCCAGCGGCACAAAATATATTTGAATTTGTATGCCACAGATGTCAACAATGAGGCATTTACTTACTGTCCTGCTCGATTGAGCTGTTGTTATTGTTGCTGCTGGTCAATTGGCCACTTAAGCAGCTGAATCGCCCCCTCCTTGAATAGCACACACATCCTTCCAATTGAAGTGTGACTGTTACGCTTAAATGTGCAAGACATTGATTGAGTCACGTACACGAGACCGGAATAACCGCTGCCCAGCGAAGGTGGATTGATTGAGGTGCCACGAAAATCCATTTTCCAATACATACTAAATAGGCTGATGTGAATATACATATATGCATAGACCAGAAAAGTGATTAGATAACGCCATCTAGCGGTCGTCTAGCAAGAGACAGAGTAAGATAAATAATAAATTATTAATTATTATCTATCTATCTACTATTTCTCTCTTAAAATAATAATAAATAATAATTAAAAACTAAAAAATAAATATATAAAATATAATACATTTTTAATTTATAGACTAATACTATAAATATATGTATATATATATATATATATATATATATATATATATATATATATATATATATATATATATATATATATATATTTATATAGGTATTTATTAATTAAATATCTCATTTATATTTGTATCATAGACTCTCAGACTCTCTCTAGACACTTGACACCCAACTCAACTGCAGATTCAAACATTACACAAAACCAATATAGTCAATTCCCCATCTTAAACGAGCGAGACAACTGCGAATTACATGGCTAACTCTTATGTGTACATTAATATCAATATTAAAGTGCCGAACCCCAAGTCTTGGGCAAAGCGTTTGCTCAAGCGAGAATTACTATCCGACATATGGACATAGGAAGGTTGGAATGTAAACCTTAAGCAAACCGAGCAACATGCTGCAATAATTTTTGTTCTTCTTCTTCTTTTTAATGAACAAAAAACCAAACAACGTCAACAGCAACAGAGCCAAAAGAGCACAGAGCAGCAACGACAACAACAACTGCTACAGAAACAAAGCGTACAAAAAATAAATAATTACCGATGACCATGTCATACACGCCCACCTTAAAAAACCCCCAACTAGGAACAAGTAAGTGTGTCCAGACGAACTGACCAGTGAATACCCTGTACATAGCCATCAGAAGTCGAATGTCATGAGAATATAAGTATATGAAAATATAAGAAAAGAAGAGCAGAAGAATGTAAGAATAAAAGAATATGGGAGAATATAAAAATAAAAAAAATAAAAATAAATTAAATTTAGAAATATAAAAATATAAAATATAAGATAAATATAAGAATATGTGAATATGGTAACATAAGAAGAATATTCTTCCATTTATTTTTTATATAAATAGTATAAAAATATTAAAATAGAATAATTAAAAAAAAAAATTTATAATATGTCAATGTTCAGCTATATAAGATACTTTCAGATTTCTTTAACGAGTCATAATGCCGCAGCATCTCAGCATCTTTAAAGGGTATACGGTTAGAAGTGATCTGTGGCCTAAGCAGCGATAATCCAAACTAAATGTGCAGAGTCCTAATGCTGCAGGTTGAAGTGGTTTAGGATCGTCCGCAAGGATCACAGCCTCTGGACGATGCTCTCCTCTCGCTCTTTCTCTTTCTGCCTGTGTAACTTCAAACCCGATTCTGTGGAAAAGGGCGGTACGGTTTTGTGAAAGATGAAACACAAAGAACGGCCGGGCAACTGTCAAGTGGTTGTATAACATTTATATTATTTATAATTTTGATTAAAATTAGAGCGATCACACAGTGCCTCTCGAGTCCACTTGAACAAACGTGTCACGGTCAGTCGATGCGGTTCGTACGGATCGCTCGTCCACGAACCAAGCACCGAGCACCGAGCACCGAGCACCGAGCACCAAGTACCAACTACATACATACATACATACATAGAAATATGCATATCGAGCTGCTCCCGTTTGCTAAGTACGTGTGACACAGTCCTCAAGAGCACCTTGACAGCCTCTAAATGTGTCAATTGTAAGCAAGTGGAGTGTCAGTTAGCGCCAAATTCCGAGAAGGTTTTCTCGTGTCGCATGCGAGTGGCACTTGATGTGCAGCCCAAAATGAAAGTAGTATGATAGATTGCCCTTAAAATATGAATATTACTAGCGGGTAGATTAGTTTTACATATGTGGTTCTTGGGCTACGCCTGCACTATAGCTGAACTGATATTATATACGATATTCGCTTTAGTTCACAGTCGAGCTTAAGGATCGAATATCTGGTAAAGTTTACCAGACTTGTGTTTATGATACTATTCTTGTAGTCAAGGCATTGTAAGCCTGTTGTCATAATTTGATGTTAGATTTAAGATCTGCGTTAGAGCCAGCTCCAATTATGAGTTAGATATAACAGTTTATATAGTGAACCCATTGAAAATGAGAAATCAGGATATAATTGATTAGTTAATGTGTAAAAGGCAATCATATATAGTATATAATATATGATCACCTTTGTCAATCAAGCTCTGTTCGTCTGTAAGTCCATCTTTCTGTCCATCTTCCGTCCATACGAATGAACTCGTCGATCTCTGCACCTTTAAGAACTAGAGACTTTTTTGTAGACTCCTACATATGTATATCACTTCTCTAGAACCAGTTTGTTTCGAAGAATCGATAACTATTATTTCTTTACTACATCTACAGATTTACATATCTATAGTATGGATGTAGTCCATAGTATGTCCGTGACGATTTTTATTATCATTTCAATTTGATTTGAAGGTAAATGATGTTTCTCAAATATGGCAATTTTCCCGATCTTTATGCCTAACACTGCATTCATTTCTTACTACTGAAACACGTCCATGTCAAATTAGGATATTTCAAAATAAATATAAATATAATATGGATAAACAAATATATATTATAAATATTCATTTATTCATATATAAATATATATTATATATATATATATATTATATATATTATATATATTATATATATTATATACTATAATAAAAATCCTTGGTATGTTTTCATTTATATAACACATTTGCTTCTTCTTCTTTTGTTTTTATTTTAATGATTTTGAAAATTATCATATTTTATATATTTATGTATATGTTTCGTTTGTCTGGTCAGTTGTAAACTTTTCAGCTTTGACTTTCTGTTTTGTTGCGTTGTTTGTGTTTTGTTTAGTTTAGTTAATGGCTCAACAAATTTCAATTTTGTAGATGATTAATTATGGAGCTGACAGGCGTGGCGGCTCGTTTACCGCTCATTCACACTGTCTCTATGAATTTCTTTTTTTTCTCGTTTTTTTTTTTTTTTGGTATAACTTAGCTTACATGAGGCACTAATTCAACATATGCATAAACATGATTTAGTCATTCACAATGTGGGTCTTACCTGGGTTTCGACTCTATAACACTTTCCAACTGCAAGAGAATTCGTTATGCAATTGGACCTTAGGCTATTATTATATATATATATTAAACATTTCTTTGTAAGACATTTGTATTTTTATAAATTTGTATTAAATATATTTAAGGTTTTTTCTTGTTCTCATTTTCTATAGATTCATAAAGTACAACCAATTTTCCTACCTTCCGCTAGACAATATTTATGAGATTTGCTGAATTATGTGAGGTTTCTTCTAGCTCTTCAGCTAAAGCCGTGAGAAGTCGAGGCACTGGCCATAAAAAAACATACATAAATTGTTAGCAGCAATGATTTTTTGTTGGAATATGCCTTTTGTGGTAATTTCAAATGGACGAAAATCTTCACTCTGTCAGTAGATATACTAAACGCATATTCGCACTTTCTCTAAGACATGAGCCACTAAAAAAAAGCTAGCAGACTTTTTGCACTATGTTTTACGGCCAATTCGTTTAATGAATAACTTTCATTATTTATTGCCCGATCGTAAAGCCTTGGAGATGCCTTTCGGTTATATACATAGAGAGAATTTATTGCTCAAATTTTTGTTTTCAGATGGGTAAATTATTCGAGTACCCAAACATCCCAAAAATAGAAGTTTGAAGAAAAAAGGTTAACTCGTTCTGTGCGTGATTTACGAGTATAAATATTTCAAATTTTTCAATTCCTCAACCTGTGCTAAAGAAATTCGACCAGCAGTAAATTACAGAGTTTTTAATACTATTATATTACAAAGGTTTGAATATATATATCCTTTAAATAGTTTATGGGGAGAGCAGGTCAGACTATACTCCCACGCGAAATGTATACAAATTATATATTGAAGCTTGATTCCAGGCAACCAAAATGCATCCATTTGAATATTTGTTCAGCAACAAAGAATAATACATCATATTATAGATATTAGTTTTAAACAATCTGTTCGTCTTGCATATCTATGCGTTCGTTCATTGAATCATCCATCCATCAATCCATCCGTCCGTCTGTCCTATTGATTGCTAGATTCTCGTGATTGTAATCATACTATAAAGAGTTCAGTTTCAGCCTATTCATCCACAAGGATCTGGGCAATAGCTGGTATAATAGCAATATTATTAAAAGTGCTAAAGACTTAAACATATGAGAACATATATGATATTATAATGATATAGCAAGTACAACATTATACAGTCGCAAATCTATCAGCCACAACTTTGTATATTAGTCAATTGAAATTTGATATAAAAACGGAAGCATTTAGTTCATTTATTGATAACCAAAAACTCTCTGAGGGGCGTGGCCAGTGGAAAGAAAAAGACGTCCTAGAGGTAGAGGTTTCAAATTGATCTCAGACTGCTGAGATTTGCTAATAAATAAATAAATATGATAAATAAAAAATCACCTTTTTGGAACTTGAACGAATATTGTGCAATATTCTTATTTATTTTTATTGGCTATGGTAGTATAGCTATTTACTAAACCTTACTCTATATAAGTAATCTATTTACTAAATAAATAAAAATAAGATAAAAAATCTATCAAAGTTAGTTTCGAAATTCTTATCACAATCCAAAAAATCTTTTTTTTTTTTACCCATAAATATAAGTATATCAAGTGACTATAAAATGAAATGAATATGTTACTGTAACGAGTTCCAACTACTATATTCCTATATATTCCTAGAAATTCTTTCTTTCCTCTCTTTTCTAGATACTTCATTGCTTGAGCTAATAATCAAATGAAACTCCCAAATGGTTCTTCCCATTACATTATATGATCTTTACCTACCTATATAGAGAGATATGTCTATTCTATTTCTTAAGTGAAACTAGAAAATCCAAGATATATTATTTTAAAACTTCAATTCAAAATCCTCAAAGTCGCGTTCCTTTCCCACAGAAATCGTTTTTCTGCAATTCCAAATCCTTTCCCACCTTTCCTATAGAGACGATTGTATTTAACCCAATTGCCAATGTATCAGAATAAATTCAACTTTCAAACAAATTTTCTTTTTATTACGGTACTCCGTTTTGTGTCTTTTATATATGTTTTGTCGTATTTTTTTTTTTTTCTTTATCTTAAAGACAGTTAACAAATAATTCAAATATAGTTTTTGATGTTTTGGATTAAGGTTGATTATTTACATACATGCAAAAAAAAAATGTTCACTTAGCCTAGGCAAAAAAAATGTGTTTTCTCTTAGGTGTATTATTGAATTCGATGCACACGCACACACACATATGCATATGTGTCTCTATGTGTGTGTGTCTGTGTATACATATATGCATATATACATAAATATTGAATTAGTCATTATGAGCTTAACAACAACAATTTAGGTCACTAGCGAAACAAAAAAAACTGAGGGATATATCTTCGAGTTTCGTACACTTCGCGGGATTGATTAGAATGAATTCTTAGGGTGACCATACACACAGTACATCTATAAGTATATGCATTATTTAGGTCTGCATATATGCAGGATTATGGCTGTTTTTTTTAATACTTCGCACTACATACAAAAAAAAAAATGTAAAAAAAAATAATAAAATCGAAAATATATATGTGTAGTATATATGCGTATATATATACTCTAAAATATTCGTTCGATTTTAATTTTTCAACACAACAACAAGGATTTAGTTAAGGTACCCGGCCGCAACGATCTCCTCAGCTCCCTAGGCAGTTGCATGCGGATGATAGGCGGCGGTCCACGCATTGTGATAATGATGATGATGATGATTGTGGGCGTGCGCGTGGGCGTGGGCATGGGCATGAGCGTGGGCAACATGATGATGCGCATAGCCATAGCCGGAGCCGCCAGCAAACTCGGCCGGATAGTTGCTAACATAGTCGGATTTCATCGGCCCCACCAGCCCGGAATATCCACCATTCAGATTATTGCAGCTGGTGCTGGTGCTGCTATCGCTGGCACCGCTCGCCAATCCGGACATGGTCAGGCCATATTCCGAGGCCAGCTGCGACTCGCTCTGCATGGCTAGCGCCGCATAGTGTTGCGTATGACTGTGACTGTGACTGTGACTGTGGCTGTTGCTGCTGCTGCTGTCGTTGTTGGTGTTGCTGCTGCTGCTGCTACTGTTGCTGGAGAGAGTTGGTCCAGTAACCGATGTGGGTCTAGCGTTCGCTGAGGTAGTTTGGTTTTGTTCCATGGCACGATTATTGCTATTGCTATTGCTGTTGCTGCTGCTGCTGGTGCCGCCGCCGGCGCTGGCCGTACACCAGGGCTCGTAGCTGCTGCCGCTGCCGCTGCTGCTGCTGTTGGGATCGCTCTGCTGGAATAGAGGCGGCGGTGGTGGCAGATTGCTGGCCGCAACGGCAGCCGCGGCTGCATAGGGTGCGTAGCCCAGGCTGTCCGGCTGCTCCTGCTTGAACTGCATGCCGCTGCTGCCGAGCATTGGCGCTGTGACCGCAGCAGCTGCCGCGCTGCTCTTCAGCGCTTTTTTGCTGGCGTTGAGCGCCTTCTCGGACTTCTCCTGCTTGATGGCCGCTGCCGCCTGCTCCTTGGCCTCGGCGGTAAGAGCCTTTTTCGATTTCTTATCCTTGAAGTGCGTTTTCTTGTGCTTGCTAAGGTGATCGCTGCGCGAGAACTTCTTGGAGCAGATGGGGCAGGCGTAGGGGCGATAGTTGGTGTGGGTGCGCCCATGGCGCTGCAGCTCGTCGGAGCGCGAGAAGCGCTTGCCGCACGTCAGACAAAGGAACGGACGCTCGCCCGTGTGCCAGCGCAGATGGGTCTTCAGGTGCGAGGCCTTGCCGTACAGGCGCTCACAGCCGGGTATATGACAGATGTGCTGCTTGCGACCGCGCTCATCCGGGCCGACGATGGGCGGCAGGCCGCTCATCTCGTTGGTGCAGTTGGGACAGGTGCAGCGCACGGAGCGCCGCTGGAGCTGTGTCTGGAAGGCGATGTCGTCGAAATTGAAGCTCGGATAGCTCTGCGAGGACCACGGCTGATAGAGGCGCTCCTGGTGGGAGAACCATGCGGCCGAGGCCGATGCTGCGACGCCAACTGAGGCCACGTTGCCGTACGTTGCATATTGCGCATACGGAAATTGAGTTCTGCAAAGGAAGAGGAAGCAAGCAGAGAGAAAAAAATGAGCGGAGGCAACAAATTAGAGCGTGTTAAACGTGGCCCAAAAGAGCGGAGAGTGTGAAAGCCAATGATAGGCGTATCGATATGTCGAATGGGTGAATGGATGAATGGATGAGGAACCTACCTTGTTGGCAGCGCCGTATAGGCAGCCGTATTCCAGCTGTAGGCACTGGCCACGGCCGCAGCGCCCAGGTCGGCGGCAGCGGCTGCTGCGACGGCTGCAGCGGCGGCCGTGGAGGAGCCATTGCCGGCTGCGGCTGGCGGACTAGTGGATATCGAGGCAAAGGACTGTGCCGGCGATGGGAATATGCTGGGCGACACCGATGCCGAGGAAGCGGCCGATTGTGATAGACTGGAGTTGGGCGATGCACTGCCCGTGGATGAGGCCTGTGGCGGATATTGCATTTCCAGCTTCATTGGCATCGGCACCGCCTGATGCGATGATGCGGTCGATGCGGAAACTGTTGGCGATGCATTGCCCTGTTTGCCGTAAAATGCCAGCGGAGAGGAGGCTGTCGAATCGCTGGCAGAGGCGGAGGCGGAGGCGGAGATGGACGCTGAGGCGGACAGCAATGTGGCGCTAATGAAATCATGACTCGGTTGCTGTTGCTCCAGCTGTTGCTGTTGCTGTTGATGTTGCTGTTGCTGCTGCTGATGTTGCTGTTGTATTTGCAGTTGTTGCTGCTGCTGCTGCTGTTGTTGCTGCTGCTGCTGCTGCTGCTGCTGCATGGCTGTTGTATAGGGATTCAAATAATTGCAGGTGGCGTCAATCATGTTGGCAATTTTAATGGCTGCTGTCGTTATTGGTGTTGCTGATTTAGCTGACTGCTGATGTATTTCGCTTTGCTTTTCCCTTTCTTTCCCTCTTTGCTTTTGTTTTTAGCAATTTTCGCACATTGCCGTTTATTGATTTTGTTTGCGTTTTTGATTATTGTTATTAGACTGCCCTCGTTTGGCTTCTGATGCTGCCGCTGCTGTTGCTGTTGCTGCTGTTGCTGTTGCTATTGCTGTTATAATTATGGCACGCTTTTCACTTGTATTATTTTATAGGGTGGCACCAACAACATACGCATATGCGTTCAAATAATTATAGCCTTAATGCGTCGATCGCCAGCTCTGCAATAATTTCTTTGCTGTTTCTGTTCTTGTTGCTGGAGCTGAGGCAGCTACTGCTGCTGCTGCTGCTTGTTGTTGTTTTCTCTTTAATAATTGCACACTGCGCTGACATCGAAGTCGCCGCTATAGTCAATAATAATTTGCGTTCAGTGGCAACCCACAAGTAACCGGGCACAACAAATTCGAATTTGGTTTCGTTATATTTCTCGTACACACAGACACAATCCACTGCTCACAATTGGTGAAACTGTTTGTTGTTCTTGCTGTTGTTGTTGTTGCTGCGTTCGTATTTTTCTTCTTTTTTTTTTTCTTTTTGGGTTGATAGGCGAGAAACGCGAGCGCGGTCTTCGTTTGCTTGTTTTGGTCAGTTCGGTCTTTTCTTGGCCTCAGTCGCAGCGCTCGAGATACAACCACCGGTAATTATCGTTGTCGACTGAATTCAAAACGCAGCGAGAGAGTCTAACAACGTACAAAACGAATCAGTGATGACGGCAGCAGGCAGCGACAGCGACGCCAGCAGCGACTCGTGCTGTGCTCTTCTAGCAGCAGCAATATGCGCCTTTAACATGCCTTGGTGGTTGTTTCCTCCGCGCTTGCCTCGCTGCTAGGCACCATCGACAAAACGTTCGTTCGCCTCTTTATCTCGCTCGCTCGCATGCTCGCTCATTAGCTCGCTCTCATTCGCGCGCATACTCTCTGCTCCAGTGTGTGCGTGCGTGCGCATGTGTGTGCGCGCGCGCGCATTAGTATAGGTGTATGTGCAGTGCAATGCTATTGTTGTTGTTGCTTTTAGCTCTACCAGCGCCCGTATAGGCGTTTTGTTTTAATTTCTATGTGTGGGTTTGTGTGTCAAAGCAATTGGGCGAGCCTTACTCATAAGTATTTTTGCTTGAAACTCTCAACGGCTGCGGCTTCGGCTTCACCCTGATTCTTAGTTATGATGCTACACACACATATCAGTATGTAGGTAAGCAGAACATTCAATACATATGTATGTATGTATGTATGTATGTACATATATGTATGTATAACTTTAAGTTTGTTGCTTTTTTGCGCTTTTAGTGCACGCATGTGTGTATGTGTCCGTCTATGCATATCGAACTGCATTCTATGAACTTGAGAATATCACTGATAGTATCACATACATACATACATATACGTTTATACTTTTAAATGTTCGCTTTCGTAGAACTTGTAATTTGTAATCCAAATACAAATAAATTTGACATGTAAAAGACTCATTGATTGTGCAATTTAACTCACTTAACACTATTCGAATCTCTAAATTTTATATAAGCAACAAATTTAAAAAAAAATTTAAATTATAAAAAAATAATTATATTTCACAATTACAATACAATTGATTAATAAAACAAAAAGAATAAACTTAAAGAGGCCAACAATCTTTAATCAAAAATAGATAAATACATACATACATACAATGTATGTACACATGTACATATGTATGTATGTACATACATGCAGAGACATATGTACATACATTCATACGAAACATAAGTCGCCGTGTAAAAGCCCAAGGGAAAAGTCTCAATGCGGCGCGCATAATTCAAATATCAATACAATAACAATAAAAACTAATAAATTTGTGGTCGCGGCCCAATGAAATAACTGTATTTAAAGGGGCGTTGCCCAAACACCACCACAGAGCAGCGCACCACAGCGACAAGAACAACGTCGACGACGACGATGACGACGTCGGCTGAGCTGCTTTAGCGCTCTTGCTCTAACTGCCCTTAACACACCACGCGTCATGGCTATGTGTGTGTGTGTCTGTCTGTGCGTGTGTGCGAGTGTGCATGTATATGTGCTTATGTGTGTGTCCATTGCATTGGCTTACAGCAAGCTGAGAATTGTGCTTGTATTGGTGGTGAGCGACTACGAACTGTGCCAACAAAAATTCCTCTTTTCTTTTTTATTTTGGTTAAAAAATAGATCAATTCGTTGGCTGCGTTGATAATAAACAATTAGGCAGGCGTTGCTGCTGCAAATGTATTAAATATTAATATATTAAACGTATGCTAATTGTTGACAATGAAAATATAAATAAATAATTAACAAAAATAGAAATAGAAATAAATAAGAGTAAATTAAAATTTAAAAAAAATAAATAAATATATATATATATATATATATTTTTTTTTTTTAAATATGTAAAATTTGTATAAAATGAAAATGAAATGTATGCCATGTTTTAAAACTAAGAAAGTTATAAACAAAATTTAAACTAAATCGAGCAATTCTCGATAACAACAAAATCATTTAATTGATTAATTATTTATTTACTAAAGTTAATTCAAGTTACATCTTAGGCAAGATGTATGAAAAAATAATAATAATTCTGTTTACGCTTACATACACTTATTTACAACACTTATTTTTACATATTGCGTATACGCAATGTTGTTGCAATGCTTTTTCAATTGATATATTCAATGATATAGCTGAAATGAAATTGGATATGTATACCATCCCTTACGTACTCTTGTGAGTACTTATGAACTTTAGCTAGAAGTTGATAAGCTATTTAAGAGAAGAAAATAAGTTTATTGTTCATATTTCCTATGCAAGAGGTAAAAAAGCTTGTTTAAATATTAATCAGAATGAAAAATTAGATTATATATAGAAAATATTGCGAGAATATAAAATTAAATGAAATTAAATTGACCCGAAATAAAACTGAAATATGTAAATACGAAAGAATTTGTTTAACTTTGATGTATTGACGCCCCTGACGACCATTCAAAATGTAAAGCATGCCAATTATCATAGCATGTCTATCAATATATTATATTTCCAAAGCTCTTTATTACATAGCAAAATCATGGCTCGCAAATAACAGTTATTCGCGTCACTTCTCTCACTCTACTCAGAAAGAAACATCAAGAAAGCAAACGCACATGTTTTACGTTTCTGTTAACGTCTGACAGTTTCGCGTTGAGCAATTCGCGTTATCTTCTTTTATGGAGACTTATTTCGAGAGTCATTCGATAGACACTTCATTAAGAACAGTTAAAATGGGTTATTGTGTGGGTGAATTATTCTTAGACTTCGGGAAATGCTCAATGGTGTAAAGCGACTCTGATAAAAATAAATATTTAAATAAAAATGTTGTAAATATTTTCAAAATCTGCTCATGTTTCAATTATCTCATCTTTTCTCTAATAATTTTTAATTGTAAAAACTTGTACAATAGAATATTATTAGGCTGATATTCCATATAAAAACGTCTGGGGCAGCTCCAATTCTATAAAACTTTGTTTGACATATCGAAAGCTATTGATAGATATCTTCTATCTAATTATCTATCTCTATCGTCTCATTCAACTCTTTATCTTTTCATTCTGTTCTATTTCTTGTCTCTCTCTCTCTCTCTCTTTCTATCTCTATATTCTCTCTCTTTCTCTGAATCTCTGTATGGTCTTTCTGTTGTTTCTCTCAATCTCTCTCTCCCACTCCCCGCACTCACTCTTTTCTCTCTCCCTCTTTCTCTCTCTCTGCCTCTCTGTCTCTCTCTCTCACACTCTCCCTCTCTCTCTCTCCCTCTTTCTCGCATCCACGATCGATATATTTCTTTCTTCTTCGCCTTTGCCTCTTTCTCTCTAGCTTTGTCTATCGATATATTTCTTTTTCATTCTTTTCATCTCTATTCATCATCTCTTCTTTTATCACCCTTTCTTTCAGCATTTCATCATTTTTTCATTATCATTTTTTTTTTCTATTATTATATCTCACACTTTAATTCCTTCTTCTTTCTATTTCTCTCTCTCTCTCTCTCTCGCTTTCTTTCTTCATTTGTTCAGTCTTTCTTCCGTTATCTCTTTCTATTAATCTATCTCTCTCTCTCTCTTCTGCCTGTCCTCTTTAACTCATTTACCATTTTCATTCTACAAGGAATCATCAGCTGTTCCCTCTGCAATAACTTAAATCTCCTCATATATCCATCTCTTCCGATCTCTGTATAATTTTCCAAGGCATTATCGATCACTCCCATCATAGCATTCCCCAAAGCTGTGCTAATCAATTGATTAGTGCAACATGCCCACCAAACATCGCACTTTAATCCCATGGCCCAAGGTAGAAGAACTTGAGCCGGTTTCCGAAAAGGGCTCCCGGGACCCGGGCTGACTGGAACTCGAGCTCGAAAGCCAGGTAGCCAGGTAGCCAGGTTGGTAAACAGGTAGTACAAGTTTTGTATTTTTCTCTCAATTTTATTTTTATTTTTGGCTTTTGCCTTTGACTTTTCCACGATTACCAACAACAGCCAAACAAACGAACAAAGCTTCTAGCTGGTCCACTTGGATTTTCAGTCAAAATGATATGCTAATCCCGCCAAGCAGCGATGGCAAGGATTATCCGCTTAGCCGAAGGTATGCTGAGGTCAGCTACCCGCTTAAGGAACAATTTGCACCCAACTGAGCAGATTAAATAAGTGCGCCATGATCTCTTTGGTGGTCTCGGATTAAACCGCACCCAGCCAGGTTGGCAAACGCGATTGGCTCGGACTCTGACCGGGTAGCCATGGATGGGTGGATGCGGGGGCCATAAATGCATAACCCACGTTTTACGATCGCTTAGCAGGAAAAGTCAAAGGCTTAAAGGATCTGCGGTAATCCGCAAGCAAGGTTGTGCATCTCTAGCCGTCACCCCTGTTCGATGACTATCAGCAGCAGCAGCAGCAACAGCAGCAGCAGCATCTCAGGTAGCACAGGAGCAAAAGAGTTCGCCCTCAATTGAGATTTCATTAAATTTGCATTGCACGCTCATGGGTTAGTCTCCTGGAAACCCTAACCCGTTACCCTTTACCCTCTACCCTCTATCCGATATGCAGCTTTCTGTAAATTGGATTTACGGGATTTCACATTTAAATCCTTTCACTGTCTGCAAATATTTTGCCCGCTCTGCTGTAGACTTTCCAAGATTACTACGTAAATCTAGTGGTTTTTTCTGCAGCAATTGCCTTTGAGCCCTAAAGTCAGAATACACAGATCCAAATCCATATCCAAATCGCACCAGTCACTAAGTCACCAAGTCCATGAATATAGACAAATACATCGACAGAGAGTTCGTTCTGTATGCATACTCAAAGACTTGCTCGATAGATCAGCTAACGTATTAGCTCTCAACTTCATATCAAACATAAATAAAAACATGAATTGGATTATAGAAGTGACATATTAAAGTGCTAATGCTCTACTCTACCACTTTTTTTTCAAACCCTTTTTCCATTAGATAGATATTCCCCTATCATAGACTTTTACATTTATTTGAATAATAATTACTCTCTAAATACTTTCAGAATCGTAGTAATACCTTAATGTTAAATACCGATTATAGAAAGTCTATTCAGATATGGATTATGGAGTTCTGGATTCGAATTTAGCACGTCAAATAACAGAAGTGGGCATAGCAGATCCCGCACAGTATTATCTTAAGCAGGAACAGCAGCCGAGTTGGTTAAGTGCCGTCCGTCTTTCCACTGTTTATCCGTACGTTTGTATAAACCCCTCGATCTCGAAACCCTTAACATGCAAAGACCTAGTACATTCCTACATATATCAAATCCCTATATATATATATGTATATCCCCATATATCAATCAAATTCGTTTCAACTAAGCAATCAATTTTTCCCGTTTAAATTAAATCTTTTGAAGTCGACTTGAGTTATTAAAACATATCTCTTTAAACATGTAGCTATACAGCTGAAGCTTTAAAACTCATTTTGTTTAGTTTCATTTATATTTTATACAATTCTGACAGACTTTCAATTTAAATTCAATTTCGCCATCATGGCAAAGAGATTTTTATATCCTGAACCCATTGAAAATGGGAATTCAGTGTATAATTGTTTTGTGAAAATGTATGTAACAGGCAGAAGGAGACGTCGCAGACCCCATAAAGTATATATATTCTTGATCAGCATAAAAAATAAGTTGAGCCCTGTCCGTCTGTCCGTCCGTCCGTCCGTCCGTATGAACGTCGAGATTTCGGAAACTACAAAAGCTAGAGAGCTGAAATTTTACATGAACACTCGTATGTTAGCTACGCAGTACGAGTTTATTTTGTTTTTTCGATAACTCATCCCATTTCCAAATTATCGATAAAAAATCGAAAATTCGTTTCCATTTTTTACGTTTTTTGGGCATAACTTGTACACCGTTTTAGCTAAAGACTTTAAATTTGTATATTTAGATATAGATATTATGGATACGCAGATTATGTTATTTTCAGATTTTGGATGCCACGCCCCCTTCGTGCACAATTTGGAAAAAACGCATTTAAAATACTGGCAGATAGATATTTAGATATTATTAGATATTCTTAATCTACTCTGAAAATTTCATGAAGATCATCCATCTAGAAATGGAGTTATAGGAGTTCAAAGTATAGCCCAACCCACCCCCAAGCCACGGCAACAACTGCGCGGTTAGCAGAGCTCGCGCTCATGCGTTCGTAAAGAAGAAGATAATTAGATTCTTTTTTGCAGGGTTCAAGGTAACTCGTAGTCGAGCCGTCTCGACTAGAGCCTTCTTACTTGTTTGAAATATAGTTGCATTTTTTTGGCAACAAATATGACATTATTTACTATAATTATTAAAATGATCGAAGTATACATATGTGTAGCTAAAATTTGTTTCAGAAGCTAATTCGAAAACGCAGATTAGCCAGTATTCAGGGCATGCCCTAGTCGATAACTCTCGACAAGAACTTTTTTATTTTTTTTTTTCTTAAAACCAAGAAAACTAATACAAGAAAGGCGAAAATGAGAGTTTCTATGAGATATTCGAATCTTAATACGAGAACATAAGAACTTAAAATTATATATATTTATAAATTGATATATTTTTTTTTATATCTGCATCTTTTTTATGTTCTTTTATGCTTGTTTGATAACAATTTTGCCTAAACATTTATTTTGTTTATTATTTCAGCAGGCAGTCGGCTTTGGTGTCGCTATTTGTAACTAAAAGAGAAGGAAAGGTAAGAAACATTTCACAATAAAGAAATTATATGTTTTTGATGTTATCTTATTTATTTTGAATGTTTGATAAGCATTTTCTTAAACTATTTTACTAGTTGTTCGCCCTTTTTGTAATTCATATTAAACTTAAATTATAAATTATCAATATTCTCGTATTTTTGAGTTCAGATTATTGGAGCTAAAATTTAATAATGGTTTAGTAAATAATCCATTCATTAAAAAAAAATAAGAATAATTTGTATTTAAATTAAATTAATTTATTTTGTTTATTTATTTTATTTTTATTTTTTTTGTTCTCCATATTTAAATTTTAACTTTACATATTTCTTTCTTTATCTTTACAGTTTATATATTTTAAATTAAAGTTAATTAACTTATTTTCTTTATTTATTGAAGTTTTATTACTTTTTTTTAATCTCTATATTCAAATTTTAACTTTATATATTCCTTTAATTATCTTTGTTGTCTAAATATTTTAATTTAAATTTATTTTATTTTAATTTTTTTTTTCTCTATGTTCAAATTTTGATTTTATATATTTCTTTATTTATCTTTATTGTTTATTTAATTTTTTTTATCTATATTAAAATTTTAATTTTATTTATTAATTTATTTTTGTAATCTCTATATTCAAAGTTATTGTGCCAGCTTAGCTTGCAATTGATAATACGCTATTCATAAACATACGCATATGAATTGTGCATTGCGTTTCCGATTTGCCACGCTGCCAGAGGGCGAGCGTTTTCCCTTTACATGCATACACACATACATATGTATATACAAATGTTTGTACGTGTATACACATCAGAGTGTGTACACATATTCTAAGAATTGCGATTTAATTGTGCGTTTTGCCAGAAGCCGCTATAACAGTGAACTTATTTAGGTTTAGCTAGCGATTACTGGGTCAGGGCAGTGGTGTTGGTGGTAAGTGCTATTGCTTGGCGTGGGTTCAAATCCCGCCGAAAGCATTTTTTTACCATACATGTTATTTTAAAATAACCTGAGTTCAAGTCATGCTGAATACCTTTTGTTTGTTTTTTTTTTATTGAAAACTAATTACTTTTATTTATTTAATTCATTAATATTTGTATATTTATGTTAAAATACTTTCTGCCATCTTAGTAATTACTACTATGCATACAAATAGATGCAGTTGCCCACAACAAACTTCATTACCGATTTGCCACGCCCCCAGTGGGCGTAGACGCATAATTTTTGTTCTTAGTTCTTAGAAAGAGCCGAGGCTAACATAACTGCAAAATTTGGTTGCTTACACTCCAAAAATGCGAAAATTACAGGGTATTTTTCGATATGCCACGCTCCCAAAGAAGCTGACAAATTATTTTTGGGTCATCGATAGAGGACAGGAGTAACTGAACCATTCAATTTTCAAGCTTCTAGCTCACAAACTGTAGGAAATATGAAACTCTTGCGGTTTGACACGCCTCCTGTGGGAGCTGTAATAGCGCATTCAGACGGACAGACAGACAGACGGACGGCCGGGCAGCAAGACGGACAGACGGACGGACATTGCACAAAACCAATACACTCTTTTTCCTTTTAGGAACAGAGTATAAAAATGCTTGCCATTTCGATCATATTCTTTGCATGGGAAATAGTTACTACTGAAAATCCAGCCAATCCATCCAAAACTTTAGCAGGTATAGATCTCTTTCGAAATGACCACGCCCACTTATGCTGAATGAACAGAGTAAGTAGTTCCCCTAGAGTAGGTAAACTAACTTCGCAACTTGATTTTATGTCTCTAGCTGTAAAACTGTCACGTCTTCTCCCATGGGCCTAGACATACACACATATATACATATATATGTATATACTATATAGTATATGTATATTATACTTAATATTATTGATCTGATGGAAGGAGAGTTCCAAGCAGAGTATATTTCACTCTTCACTTACAGATTGAATTTGGTAATTGAACATGAAATCAAAATACATTTAAAATAATTAATAGGCATCAATATGTAAGAAATTGTGAAATGTATTTTAAATAAATTTCATGGCTTATGGGTAGAAGAAGCATAGAGAGAAGCACCTCTCCGTCCATCCCGAAGGTGACCAAATAAAAAATAAAATAACAATTAAAAAAAATAAATAAATAAATCATGCGAGATAATTTGATTTAAATAATTTAAATTTAAATTTGCATTTAGCCATTATAAAGAAAATATATAAAAATAATATATTTATTTATTTTATGGAACTTTTTATTTTGAAGGGAATGTATGTAGTACAACAGTAAGATGTGTTGAATTAAGAGTATAGAATATTAATTATTTAATATTTTTAAAATTTTGATAAATATGAAATGTAAACAAATAATAATATAAAAAATAATGATATTCTTATTAATTTTTATATCATTTGTTTGTATTTCATATTTATGTAATTTATAAAATATAAACAAATAATAATTAAAAAATTTATATTTATATTTATATTAATTTTTTTTTGTTTTTTATTTATTTTTTTTTTAAAACAGTTTTATAAGTGCAAGATCTAGTTGTGAATGCCTTGTGACACGCGCATTGGCTTTTAGCTCTTGCAAAGTTGTGGACTAATCAGCCCTTAGTTAAATTAAAATAACAAAATTAACGAGGGGTGTCACATGACTTAATCGTCGTGAGCTAACTGAGTGCTCAAATTACTTCTTTAGAGTGCCCAGCATCTGTTGTGCGCATTAACAAGTTAACTGGAAAATAAAATTGATTATATTTAAATGACAAATCGTAGTGAATATTTGGCTATTTATGTTTGGTAGAAAACTTGCATAACGACTGAGTTTGAGTTCATGCAAATAGCATTCCTCTTGCTGGGTCGCTCTATGAATGCATGAGCTCTTACAGGGTATCTGACAGTCGTGCTGTGTGTGGGAATTTATTATAAATTGATCTTATCAAAGTTACTCGTGTAGATAAACTGCATTTCTATATAACTCAAATGCTTCCCATATGCATTCCCTGACTTTTTAGCCCTGCGTAACTTTCTAGAAAATCTCGAATGCAAAATATTTGTAGATCAAATCAAATAGACAATGGTTTCTAATGACAACATGCTATAAATTAAACATCTTGGTCGGCCTTTACCTCTCTCTCTCTCTCTCTTACACACTCACTCTCTCTCTGTCTCTTGCTTTGCGGTTATGGGCAAAGGGCACAAGTGCGCAACGATGTAACAGAAACCGCGAACAAATGATTAGAGAACAGTTGGTCTAGCTCTAGCTCTAGCTCTAGCTCTGGGTATATTCGATTTCTCAGATGCGAAGCATGCGCACTTTACACTAAAAATGTCAACAGCATTAATTTACAGCCATATGGCTGCTGCTGCTGCTGCTGCTGCTGCTGCTGCGAGTGCCGAAAACAAGAAGTTTTCTAACACATTCCTGGAAATCACTTGACAAAAATATTTAAAAAGAAGAAGAAGAGGAGTAGAGTAGGAGAAGAAGAAGAGCTCGCTCGTGCACTTGATCGGCGCACTAAACCAAATAGATCACGACACAGACTGAGTGAGAGGGAGAGAGAGGGAGAGCGAGAGCGAGAGCGAGAACAGAGAACGAAATGCCGACGTTGGCAATGGCACTGAAATTGGGTGTCGAAATGATAATCAGCCAGGCGCCCCGCAGTGGGCGGCATCTCTCATCTGGCACCGCACGCCCCGCTGTGCCGTTGCCGCTGTTTGGGCCGCAGCGAAACGGTGGCAGTGGCAGAGGCAGAGCGCCTTAGCCTGCTGCCACAGGCGATGTGAAAATTGTAAATTGAAATCGTTTTCGTTTTGTTTTTGTTTTTGTTTTTGTGTTTTTCTTTTCGTTTTTCTTTTCGTTTTTCTTTTTTATTTTTGCGAAATGCTGCAGCAAGTGGACGACAAATCAAAAAGGTAGCACGAAGACAATGGCCACATTAATTGCTCCAACTACAAATTGCGACGATTTTTGGTTCATTTTGATTTTCTTCTTCTTGTCATTTTTTGTTTTCTTTTTGTTCCCTTTGACGTTAGAACCTGCCGCACGCAGGATTCAGTTTCACTTGGGCCTTTGTCGGCTCGCAGGCGGCATTAACTAAATAATAATAGCGAATTGTCTGCGACTGTGAAATCGTTTAAGCCCTATTTACCCTCATCCAGGCAGCATTACGCAATTGAGATATAGATATTGCATTCTGGACAATCGAGTAAATCAAGTACATATGCTGCTATTGGAGATTTCTGTTTTCACTCTTAATCATTGTACTCGCGAAACATTGTATATTCAAATTTGCTTCAGCTGTCTACAGTACATGAGAACCAGTATTGCCCATTTTTCTTGGGCCGGAAAAAAGCTATTTTAAGTAGGAACACACTTTCTAAAAAAAAAACCGAAATTAAAAAAAAAAAAAATAAAAATAAAAAAAAAATGATTATTTTAAGGTTTTTTTTTCTTACGAATAGTCCAGTGTTTCGTCTTATTCATAACAACTATTGTCTTTATCGCATTCTGCACTAAATGTATGTACATATATGTTCCACTATAACTCGAGAGCGAAATATATCAAAACGGGTATATAGGTTCTCATCATTGTTGCCAAATCAGCTTTTTCCATTGCAGTGTTGTTTTTGGTTGAGTATAAACAAAACTGCCGGGATGTGTAGCTTAACAGCCAAGAATTCAAATTCTGGCTGCAAAAAGACTTAAATTAATTATTAATTAATTAGACAAGAATATATAAATTGCAGTCAATGCAAATGTGGAATTGCTGCCAGTTGGCTTGAAATATTTCAGTAATAGATTTGGGAGTTCTGTGAAGACTCTGAAAACAAAATGTTCAATCATTATTGGCGATACAAAATACAGCATTCTGATTGACGAATTAACTTATATAAGTGAAGTAGAAATGCTGTCGCGACGAGTTGCCAAAAAAAAATATATATTAAATATGATTGGTACTATGGCAGAATACGATAAAGATAGCTTTTTTTGCTCAAGAAAAATTGGCAACACTGATCTGTATAATATTTTACATTATGTCTCAGAATTGAACAGAAATTTAATATAATTTGAACTCAGGCCGAAGGTCCTAGTAGCAAATTACTGATTATGAAGTTTTATATAAATAAATTAAATTCATTTTAATTTCTCATATATATATATAACATTTGAATTTTATCAATTTATTTAATTTTACCATTTTTTTGAGCTCTTTAAAAAATAAACTTGGTATATATATATATGAAAAATTTAAGGTTAATACTTAAATTTCGATGCGAAAATCAATATACTGTAAGAAAATTGCTTTCCTAACAATATCTAATTTTTTATCATTATTATTATTATTTATTTATTAATATTATAATTTTTTTTCGCATATCTTATTAGACAAGTTTTCTGCTACCTTCAGTGGGAATTAAATGCAGTTTCACATCAAAATCTAATAAAATAAATTTTCAATCCTCACAAATTGAGTGAGGTTTGGTTCTAATTCTATGTACATATGTACTAAATCTGTCTGTACCGCTTCTTCACTTGTTAAACCAAATAAATAAAAATAAGATAAAAACGCGCATAGTTTAAAATTTTGAAGCATACTTTTTTGCTCTACCTCAACGCATAAAAGCTAAGTGATACGAAAGGGCTATCAGCTGAAATATTGCTATTGTAGCTATCAATGCAGTGCCCACAGATGGCGTTTAACTATGACGAATTGCCATTGCTTCAATCTAACTTTGTTTGCTATGAATCTTACACATTAAACGTGAAAATTTTGCTTTTCCTGTGGTGCCCACAGATGGCGTTTAACGATGACGAATTGCCATTCCTTCAATCTAACTTTGTTTGCTATGAATCTTACACATTAAACGTGAAAATTTTGCTTTTCCTGTGGTGCCCACAGATGGCGTTTAACGATGACGAATTGCCATTCCTTCAATCTAACTTTGTTTGCTATGAATCTTACACATTAAACGTGAAAATTTTGCTTTTCCTGTGGTGCCCACAGATGGCGTTTAACTATGACGAATTGCCATTGCTTCAATCTAACTTTGTTTGCTATGAATCTTACACATTAAACGTGAAAATTTTGCTTTTCCTGTGGTGCCCACAGATGGCGTTTAACGATGACGAATTGCCATTCCTTCAATCTAACTTTGTTTGCTATGAATCTTACACATTAAACGTGAAAATTTTGCTTTTCCTGTGGTGCCCACAGATGGCGTTTAACGATGACGAATTGCCATTCCTTCAATCTAACTTTGTTTGCTATGAATCTTACACATTAAACGTGAAAATTTTGCTTTTCCTGTGGTGACCACAGATGGCGTTTAACAATGACTAGGATTTCTCTTGCATACTTGCCAAATAAAGAGTAAAATTATTAATGTAAATATATGAATTGAGCTCATCATCCAGTTATTTATCAGTTATTATTAACTAAATTTGTTGATTATTTAGTATAAGACAGATTGCAAATAAAATATGAATTAAACTTATAAATTAATTTTACCACTAGTCCGCTTGAGGGGGTGAAATGTAATCACTTCTTTAAATTTAATATTTAACTTTAAGTTTCACAACGTAGAATAATTTCTTTAAAATATATAAAACAACAACAAAACAAAAAATAAATTTCTATATTTTTTAAACTATGCAACTAAGATTTCTTTAGAATCCAAATTAGATTTTAAAAGTCAGCCAATTCTTGCGCACACTTATGCTAAAAAATGGTTGCTTTCATCGATAAAAGTTATCGATATTACCAATCTTTGCAGACCTAATTCGCCAGGCAAATTAAATGCCAAATAAATTGCGACGAGTAAAATGTTTAATTATGTGTATTTATTTTGCTATATCAGCATAGATTTTATTATACATAACACATTATGCTCTCTTTCTGCAGAACACCCATCACATGCCAAAATCTTCAACGACTTGGCCACCGAATGCCAACACAGCATTCGCGATAAGAGCTTCTTATCTGTTGGCAGTGAAAATGCAATGCGTGAGCGAGAGACTTGACAGTTTGAAACATCATAATTTGTTACCTACTCACTTAGTCTAGAAGTTTCTAACTACAATTCAAACAACAATGGAATAATAATTCAAGCCCTCACTCCAAGTACCATAGAAATTTAAATTTCATGGCATTTATTACATTTTCGATTAATTTAAGAACTTCGAACTGCAAGCTACAAGAAGGGTCAATGGAATGTATTTTACCCTGAAATTCTGTTTTAAATAGTTTTTATGCATATGGATATCTTGATATTGAGTGATTTCAATTGAACTTTTTGCATATACATACATTATATAAAGTTGAGCGTAGCCTAATTTATGATGAGTCATTATACTTTTTAAATTCAAAAATTGAAAAAAATAAAATAAATAATAAGAATAGATAGAAATTTTGATTCAGCAAAATTTTAATGTAAAAAGTTAGAAATCTAAAGGAAATTTAGCAGTTTTATGTACTATTTAGCTGGCTTCCTCTTCACTTTTAAAATCTCAAGAGAGACCTTTAGATATCGATCTCATTTATGTATGTGTTTAGACTACACTACATTATAGTTATGCATCGCAAAATTTAACTGTAAAAATTACGTTTTCATCAAAATAACAATTCAAACAAACAAAGTAACAATTATTTCAATCTTTTCAACACTCTCCAGATGGTAAAGCTATTTAGTATATACATAGATATCAAATGCTCGCTTAGATAAATCATATATATTCGCCACAGAATATAGAATATACAAATTATAGATTTTATGAGATTAAAATTTGAATTATAATTATAAATTTTTGGTAAGCAAACGTTCACTTAACTGGTATGGATAGTAAGTCTATTTCAATCTTAGATTTCCCTTGAGAAAGCTTTTTTGTATATATGTACATATGTACATAGATCTTATCTATCTATCATATCATCATATTCATATGTATATTCATCACTAAGTTTAGCAAAATATATATATTAATTAAATGTTTGTTCGTTTTCATCCTAGGCTAAATTTTACTTTCGATTCTTTTCGATGAAGTTGGTTTTGTGCTATGCTCAAAATAACTGAATCGCGTTATTAATTTACAATTAGTTTAATACAAATTTGGGCTGCGCGTTTTCAAGAAACAACGATATACAAAATTGCAAATAACGAGCTCAAGATCGGACAATTAGGATGGTTGCCTAACTATTGCAAATTCTAAATAAAGCTGATATGGATTCGACTGCGTCTTTTTTTTGCTCATAATAGTCTGAATTACAAGTTTCATTGTTTAAGAAAGAACTTTCTCTAACTTATTCCTTATAGAACTTTGAAGAAAATAGTAGTAATCATCCTGATGTGGAAACGACTCCTGAGGAAATAAATTAGAATAATTAAATACAATTGAAATAGATGAGAAATCATTTTTAAACATACCTCTCTCTTTAAGCTCTAATCGATTTCCAAAAAGTGCTAAATAATTTAAAAAGAAAAAAAAACTACTTTGAAATATGCACAGGATATATAAATAAGTGTGTGTATGTATGCATATGATAGGTATATGAATCCACATGCACCGACAGGTGTATGTGCATACATTCATATACGTATTTATATACACACTTTTTTTATAACTCATATGCAAATATACCCACACAGCGGACGGACATGTACACACATATGTACGTACATACATATGTATATGTGACGGCTGCATACAAATTTCGTTGCAAGCGCCGTTGATGTCTTTTCGAGCAATGCAATTAAGAAATAATTATCCTCTTCTAATTCAAATAAATGATTATTACTATTGTTTGTCAACGCAGTTCCGTAATCCAATTTCTATTTCGTTTTCCACAATTACTTTTCTTTCCGTCGCCGGTTTTCTTCACTTACATCTTCCTGCATATTTGCAATTTTTAAAATATTAGTGCAGGGAGAGCAAACTATTGACATTTAATTATCGAATCTATCGATATTTGAATTAGTCAAATCAAGGAATGATATGCCATCAACATGCAGTTAAAATGCCTGAAATAGGAGCTAGTAACTTGTTAGACAAATAAACAATAAATTCAAATTCAGATTTGATGAACATGCGTTTTTCTGCGCTTTGGTTTTATTTATATTAAGAATAAACATATTTGATTACGAATACTGGCAAATGCCAAACAAGACTTTCATTTAAAAAAACAATATACAATCGAAAAATATGACTATAGTTATATTTTGCATATTTAAATAAAGAAATCAAAGCAATTTTGTGAGGAACATTGAGAATGTGATAGATAACATGATTATATAGATCTTTACAATGATTTCACACATACATATCTATATAAATAATTGACAATTTTATATATAGAAACTGATAAACATAAGAATATACATTTACAAATTTCTTTCTATGACATATCTATATATAAGTTTAAATTTTACAGATTTTAAGGTGTTTCAATGAAATTTATGGATATAAGTTATTTATTGTACAGATTTATAGAATTCCCTATGTTTTACCTAGATACATATATTCCTATGGGTAATTTTTTACAATTTAAATTCGATGAATAATGCCAAATTATAAATCGATTACGCAATTATTAAAGACAAATATACATAAAAAATAAATTATTATCATTTAACAATTATTTCAAAAATAATTAACAAAATTTTCTCATATTTTATTTTGGCCAAACTTAATTTTTTTAAATAATTTATTCATATATTTCTTAATAACAATTGCAATTATACTGCTTGTTCTAATTTTTGTATGGCTTTGCACTTTAACTAAATTGCTTAACAAATAGCTAGCTCATTTTAATTCGTAGTTTGTTCAAATAATTTTGCTGCCCTTTACTAAATAAAAAAAAAAAAAAAAAAAAAAAAAAAAAAAACAATAATTAAGATAAACACAACTATTGGCTGGTTCTCTTTCTAGTTAGCGCAGACTCATTTTTGATGCCGCTTTGTTATTTAAAATTAACACTCTTCTTATCGTAATTGTTGTTTTTTTCCTTCTTTCTTCATTTTACTTGCTTAAGACATTCCGGCTGCCTCCGTTCCATGCAGAATATATGTATTTACCATAATTGTAGTACCAAGCCCAGTAGAAATGGTTAAAAAAATTGGCGCAATTTACAGAGTCAAGGTGATGCGTTAGTTGTGCGTATGTGTGGGCAAGCATTCATCTGTAAATACACGCATACATACATACCTACATACATGTAATTGTTTTTTTTATTTATTTTTTGTATGTATATGTTGTCGCATGTGCATTTCGCCGGTTAAAGCCGTGATAAACGCAGCACACAAATATTTATTTACAAATAGTACTATATATATTTAATACGTCTAAGAATTTATACAATTGCCGCTTCGAAAATGCCCACAGCGAATGCATTTAATGCCACTACACTACACCACATTGAGAGACGGGCACTCGCTAGAGTCTATCGTTGAGAGCGGCCCTCGCCGTTTGTCCCGCTTTCACTTCGGTAATACCTATATTACGTAGACTCTATCTGTCTCATTCACATCTATGTTGTCTCATAAATGTCGTCTGTGTTGAAATACGTACATAAGAACGAGTGTGCAACAGCGCGAAACCATTTAATAATAATAAAAAAAAGCATGATAAATTATTAAGTGCTCAAAGTTTTTATTTTTGTTTTATAAAATGATGCATAAATTTATATTGTAGTTTTTCTTCAAAAATTACAATTTTTTTAATACCATATTATTATGGATTTGTTTGTGTCTCAAGTTGCCAGTGGCTGCCTAGCGGCCAGACAAGGACAGCAATAGTGACGCTTCCTAATACGACGATACAAAAATTGTTTTTCGAAATACAGATAGTTGCGCCGAGTGTTGCCGCCACGGCTAAAAACATGAACATGAACATTCACATTCCACACTATGCAACACTGCGGTCACTCGCTATATTGTTATTTAGTGACGCTCTCTCTCTCTGTCTCTCACTCTCTCTCTCAGCAACACATACTAATGCATGCTGCCTGAAGCAGCCAATTGCTTTAGACACTTGTACCGTACTCTGGCACTGGCGGTGTTTCTTTCTGGTGAGCAAGCGTGCGCTCTTGCTCTCTGTCGAGTACGCTTACACTCGTCGTTGCTGACACTAGCTGGCGTTATTGGTCGATGTAGTCGTCGTCTGACACTAACACACAACACAGAGTCACAGTCGTTTCAGCTTCGGTCTTTCTTTCTAGTTCTGTTGCTACTCGTTCGCGAAATCAGTTGACTTTCTGCTGCAACACAAGCGGACTGAAAATTTTTGTTTTAGTGTTGCAAAAAAAATTTGTTAAAATTTTCTTAAATCAACGAAAAATGTGAAAATTTTTAGGTAAAAATCCGAAATTAAATAAAAATCTAAAAAATAATTAAAAATTAAAAGTGCCGCAAAAAAATTAATTAAAAATTATTAAACCAAGTTTTAAAATTGGCTGCAATTTTTTTTATATTTTTCTTTGGAATTTTTGCAAATTTCGTATTTTGTGCAAAAAATTTAATAATTTTTTTCCACGACGCTATAAATCAAAAATATGCCTACAACACAAAATTTCTGCAATAGAAAACTTTGATACGACATGAAGAAGAAAACGGACGAGCGACGACAAAAAAAAGGAATATATTTTCTGTCGTCTGTTTTTCTTTCTTTTTCCAATGCTGCTCGCACTCGTTGGCAGAGCCCGTGCTGTGTGTATGCACACCAGTGTGAAAAATACCAATACCACCTCAAACGTTTACTGTGTGCTCTCGCTCTCTACTCGCTACAATTATTGTCTCGCTGAATTTTATACATGTGTGCAGTGAAAACGTCGCGCGTCTGGGCGAGACACAAAATAATCGTACGTATACACAGACACACACACAGAGACTCATACGAATTAATACACATTACATATATAGTGTGTCTACATGAGCATGTGCGTGTGCGTGTGCGAGTGAGCAAGCGCTCTGTGTTGCGATGTACTCGCTAAAATGAAAGAAGAAAAAAAAAAAAGTCAGCTCACTAACATCGGCAACCGTAGCGGCGGCAATCGTTTCTCGTAAGCAAAAAAGCTTAAAAAGCTTCAGCTGCTGACTGCTTCGAGACTCTGGCATATTCCGACTATATTTACTCGCCACTCATCTCTGGCGCAGAAAACAACTGCTGTTCACATGCACGATGAGGCAGCGCTAACATGCGGAAGTAAAAAAAAAAAAAATAATACAAACTATGAAATTTATAAAATGCGCGCTCCATGTTTAATCCCCGAGCTCAATTGCAGACAAATTGCTGCCACTGCTATATGTACGCATAAATAATTACAATTTTCAAGCTTTTATTGCTTGCCTGATTTTTCCAATTCAATATTCACTAATTTTTGCGCGCAATTTTGAAGCGGGTTGCCGCCGCACTTGTGCACGCTGCTGGCCCATTTCGTGCGTGCGTGTTGGCCAAGTAATATTGCCCGCACACACACACGTACAAAGAGAAAGAGAGACGCACACACACATGCTTGCACACTTAATTATGACACATATGTGTGTTGCGTGCGCTTGTGTGTGTGTGTATCTGTGTGTCTTGTCAGTGAGAGAGAGTGAAACACGTAGACGAATGCGAGATGGAGATAGAAGAGAAATATCAGCGAGATGGCGAATACTACGACTAACAACAAGACCTAAAAACAGAAAACAGCGAGTTGTTTTGGTGAGCAGGCGGTAGCGGCAACAGCAACGGCGCAACGGCAAAGGGAACGGTAGCCGCATTCGAAAAAAAGAAGAAAAACGTTGGAAAATAAAAACTCATTTGCAATATGCTGTTATAATATATACATTATTTGTCTTTTACCGATGTGCGTGGTGTATAGGAAAGACTCCTCTGTGTATCAAATGTGAATCTTATAGGTCATTTAATTAATACGTGTGCCTGTGCGTGTTTGCGAGTGTGCGTGTGTATGTGTGTTTGGCTGTGTGTGCGTTTGAAACTAACTTTTACTCTAATCTCAGAGCATTACTTTATAAGATTTTTACAATTATGTGCAATGTTGTATACAGCGAATGTAAACACGATAACAACAACAAAAGCATCAACAACAGCAGCAACAAGAACAACAATAATAACAACAACAGCATCAGTCAGTCATAGAAAAAAGAAAAAAGAAAAGTGCAGAAATGTGAATGCGTTTCTTCAGAACATCAAATAAAACAATAACAAAATGCTATGAACATTATATCAAATCAAAACAAGTTGCAAATAAACAAAACGATACATCAACAATTCGCAACGATAACATGTTACAGCAGAAAAAATAGAAACAACAACAAACTCACAACAAACCGACAGAATCAACAATAATAATAATAATAATAATAATAATAAAAATAATAATAATAATTATAATAATTATAATAATAATAATAATAATAATAATAACAGTAGCAGCGGCAAATGCAACATCAGACGCATTTGCTAGCTGGCTTTAAGTGCTCTTTCTTCTTACACGCCGTCTTCTTTTACTTCAAATTTCACTTGCAGCAGCTGTTGCAGAGGATAGTGGAAACCACTTCGAATCCTAGCCAAGGCCGATTTATTCGAGTTCGAATTCGGCCAATTTGGTGGATTTGGCGCCTACCCACAAAATGCACTCGTGCGCATGCTGCTGTATGACAAACAACATAACCAGCATCAACATCAATCAGCAGCAGCAGCAGCAGCAGGAGCAGCAGAAGAAGCAGGAGGAGCAGCAGCAGCAGAAGCAGGAGGAGAAACAGAAATATCTAAAGCTTGGGCAGTCAACAGTAGCAGAGGCAGGAGCAACAGTAGCAGTAACGGTACCGTTGCGTCTGGAGCTTAGGCGCATATCAGTAACGACGTCTACTGGCGGCGCATGGGACGCCAGTAGTAGCAGGAGCAGCTACAACAACGATCTCAACGGCGAGCCAACGGAGTCAGCGACGTGCTCAGCTGGCACGGTCGCGGTGACGATAGCGCGGACGGCGTCGACGACGTCTTCGTCGCAGCGGCAGACGATAATAAGGGCAGAAGACGAAGAAGAAGAGGCAGACGAAAAAGAAGTTGCCGCAGTAGCAGCAGCGTCGGCAGCAACAGCGCCAGCGGCAGCAGCAGCAGCGAAAACAATAACAAAGGAGTTGCAACAGCAGAATTTGTTCACAACTCCCGCTAGTTTATGCAAAATTTTACTAAATCAATTCACTGAGCAAGTGTCGTCGTTGTTAACTGTCACCAAGATTGCAAATTTATAAACGAAGCCGAAGAAAAGAAGATAAGCAAAAAGCATAAAAAGCATAAAAAGAAAAGTAAAGGAAAATACCAAGCAAAACAAAGAAACGCAAAGCAAAGCTGAGAAGCAAAATTGAAAAGTAAGAAAAAAAAAAAAGAAGAAGAAGCAAAATCAAACATCCGTGCGAAAACTGTCAAATTGTGCAGCCTCCAACAAACGCAAGCAATCAAAAAAAATAAAATAATAAGAAATAAAATAAAATATAAATACAAAAATATATATTATTTTTCACACCAATCCCTGAACACTGTGAAACATCATTCGGAGTTGCACACATCAATATATTTTTGTTACTATATATTTTTTACGGACTTTTTCGTGCTGCCAAGCGTGCAACCGCGGCAGACAATATCAATCAACATCAAACAACGTGAAACTGAAACAACACAAACAAACACGCATATATTTATTTTCACAAGGACGCGTTCTGCTGCCCAACGAAGGCTAGCAAATAATTATATATATGATGGCCGATCATTTGGACGAACCTCCTCAGAAGCGGGTCAAAATGGATCAAAGTGAGTATTGAAGACATGTGCATTAAGTGTGGGTATTAATTGTAACCATTAGATATATGAAATGGCCGCTGAGACAGTTAGGACTTCTGCTTCTTTACATACATATGTCATTGGAGTTATTAAACGTCAAATTCTAGTAGAATTTCTCTCAGGCAGCTGAAATTGATTTTAGAGTTCTTGTCTCTGGGATATGCTTAGATATTTCGGTTTAAATAGTTTTAATAAAAATTACATTATTTATTTATTATATTTAAATTATATTTCAGATTATATTATATAGAATTTCTCTAAACATTTTTTTTTTTTAAATATTAAATATCAAATTATAGTAGAATTCTATTAGGTGATTATATTTATAATTAAATTCGATTTAATTTTTAACAAATAATTTTGTATAATTTGATTTATTTGTTGAACTGATTTTTATTTTTCGTATACAATAATTTTAATAATAATTATTTATTGCAGCTTAGCAATATTAAAAAATATTTATACTTACATTTAATCAATTTCGTTTAATTTGTTTTCATAGCGGATCTGTACTTTCTGGAAGACAATCTGCCCGATGAGCTGGTGTCTTCCAACAGTGGCTGGTCGGATCAGCTGAACACTGGCGGTGGCGGTGGCGGCGGCGGTGGCGTTAGCGTTGTGTCCACAGCCAGCGGAGTCGTTGGCACCGGTGGACCAAATAAACCACCTTCTCAGGGACCTGGTCCGGGTGTGGTGCCATCGCAGATGAATGGAGCCGGTGGCGGCGGTGACGATGGCAGCGGTAATGGCGGCAGTGGTGCTGCCGGCAGCCAATTGCGTCAACTGCAGCACCATCAGCATCTGCAACAGTTGCTGCAACACCAGCAACAGGGCAACAAAGGCGCTGGCGGTGGTATGGTGGTGCCGGGCATGAATCAACTGGGCAGTAAGTCGCCCAACCTGCAATCGCCCAATGCGGCCGGCATGCAAGTGGCTACACAGATGGGCATGGTGAACTCAATGCCCATGTCCATATCGAATAATGGCAACAATGGCATGAACTCTATACCAGGTGAGCTATCTATCATCGACGACAGCAAAATCAGAATTCAGGAATGACATTCAATTGAATTCCTTCTCTTGCAGGCATGAACAGCATTGCGCAGGGCAATCTGGGCAACATGGTGCTAACGAATAGCGGCGGCATGGGCACCATTGGGGGCGCTGGCCTGGTCAACACACTGAAGCAGCCGGGAGGGGCGTCCATGATGAACGCCGTGCCCGGCTCGGTGGGCGTGAGTTCGGTGACGGGCGCAGCGCCTAGCCAGGGCATGCACATGCAAAATGGTCCGATGATGGGGCGTATGGTTGGGCAGCAGCATCTGCTGCGTGGCGCGCACCTGATGGGCAGCGGAGCTGGCGGTGGCAATGGTCCAGGTGGTGTGGTCGGCGCCGGCGGCGGGCCTCGCATGCAAAACCCAAACATGCAGCTGGGTAAGTGAATCAATCAGCCACATAGCTTCTCATTCTCATTCAAATTTCGTGCAGGTCAAATCAATAATATGCCTTATGGAGTTGGTAACTACGGTGCACCCGGTAGCAACAGCACGCAGCAGCAGCAACAGTTGCTAGCGCAGCAAATGGCGCAGCGCGGCGCCGGTGGCGTTGTTGCGCCCAACATGAGCGCCGGCATGCCCCAGGGGAACCGACCAATTGGCACCGTGTTGCCCATGTCCAATATGGGCGGAGATGGTGCGCCACCGGGTGCCGGTGGACTCGTTGGCAACCCACAACAGCAGCAACAACAGCAGTTGGCCGCGGCAAATGCACAAATGAATTCCCAGCAGCAGCAGCAGCAACAGCAGCCTCCGGGCGTGCAGCAGGGCGCACTGGGGCCACGTGCGCCGCAGCCGAATCAACTTTTAGGACATTCTCAGCAACAACAGCAGCAGCAACAGCAGCCCGGAACATCTCAGCAACAGCAAGCAATAGCGTCGGGTGTGTCGTCGTCCGTTAGTGTGGCGGCGCCAGCACCGGGTAGCATGTCGGATGAGCGGAAGAAGCAGATACAGCAGCAGCTAATGCTGTTGCTGCACGCGCACAAGTGCAACAGGCGCGAAAACATGAATCCCAACCGTGAGGTGTGCAACGTCAACTATTGCAAGGCCATGAAGGCCGTCCTGGCGCATATGGCCACGTGCAAGCAGAGCAAGGACTGCCCCATGCAGCATTGCACGTCGTCGCGCCAGATACTGCTCCACTACAAGACCTGCCAGCGCTCCGATTGCATCATTTGCTATCCTTTTCGACAGAACAATTCGCTCTTTCAGAATGCCAGTGGCGGTGGTGCTGGCGGTGGCGGTGCCGGCGGTGCGACTGGGGCACCAAATGCATCACCGCTGCAGCAGCAGCAACAGCAACAGCAAGTGCCGCAGAATCCAGCTGGCGTTGGAGGGGTCGGAGTTGGAGGCGTCGGTGTCGGTGTCGGCGTTGGCGTCGGCGGCGGCGTTGGGGTCGGCGTGGATAGCAAACAAGTGGCGCAGGGCGCCGGAACTTGCGGTGCACCAACAAATACAGCAATTGTTCTGCCGCAGCAGCAAACGGCCGGCGCAACGAACGTGCCTAAGGGCAATACAGACATGGGACAACAACAACAGCAGCAGCAGCAACAACACCAGCAGGTGCAACAGCAGGAACTGCGACGCTTCGAGGGAGTGGGCAGCATAGGGCAAGTGGGGCCAGTTACGGCCGGCATGCTGGGCGCGCCTGGGCAAGGCATGGCGCCTGGCATACGGATGCAGGGTGCGCCGTCGGTGCGTGTCCTGGGCGTGCAGCCCGGTCAGCCAGGCAGCGCTATATCTGGTGGTGTGCCAGTGCCTGTTCCCGTGCCCGGCCAGAACGTGCTGCCAGGCGCCAATGACGTCGGGAATCTGCAACAGCAGCAGCAGCAGGCGGCAGCGGCGGCGGCTGCAGCGCAGGCCGCACAGCAGAGCGGACAGCTGATGCTGCAGGGCTGTAACACTGGCACTGGGCGCAGGCGTGCGCTGCCCAACATGGTCGAGCAACAGCAGCAACAGCCCAATGCGCAACAGCAGAGCGTGCAGCAGCAATTGGGCAACATTCCAGCGCCGCTCTCTGTCAACGTTGGCTTCAACAATGCCAACTTCGTTGGCGTCGGCGACAAGCAGCAGCAGCTGGTTGGCCAGTCCGACCAGATGACCAAGATGAAGTTGCAGGCACAGGCGCAGGCCCAGGTGCAGTCGCACGTTAATGTCGGCGGGTCTGGCGGTGCACCAGGCACCGGCGGCAACAGTGCATCCGGTGGTGCTAGCGTCCTGATGCCAGCGGATACAACAGGAAGCGGTGGGGGCGGCGTCGGCAACAGCGGCACAACGACCGGCTCAAATGCGGCAGGAGGTGCTGGAGCGGGCGCGACTGGTGGTGGTGCTGGTGGTGCAGGTGGTGCGGGTGGCGGTGGTGCGCCAGGCAGCGGCAACGACAGCGAGAAAGACTGGCGTGAGTATGTCACAGCAGATCTGCGCAATCATCTCGTGCACAAGCTGGTGCAGGCGATCTTTCCCACGTCCGACCCGACCACAATGCAGGACAAGCGCATGCACAATCTCGTCACGTACGCCGAGAAGGTGGAGAAGGACATGTACGAGATGGCCAAATCGCGCTCCGAGTACTACCATCTGTTGGCCGAAAAGATCTACAAGATACAGAAGGAGTTGGAGGAGAAGCGGCTCAAACGCAAGGAACAGCACCAGCAGCAGCTGCTTCAGATGCAACAAGGCGGCCCCAATGGTGGCGCCGGCGGCGGCGCCGGTAGCGGTGGCGTCGTCAATCCAACGTCCGTGCCCAACAATGCTCTGCAGCAGCCGGTCCAAGGAGTGCGTCCCATTATTAGTCCAATGGGTGGCGGAGGCGCCGGCGGCGGCCCAAGTGGCATGATGCAACAGCAGATGCGTCCCCAGGCGCCTGGCATGGGCGTCGGTGTGGGTGTCGGCGTCGGTGTTGGTGTCGGCGTCGGCGTTGGCCAGCAACAGCAGCAGACAGCGGCCGGCCAGCCTAACATGGTGGCTGTGGCGGCGAGCATGCGCAGTCACTCGCCCGGCGGCAACATGCTCGCCATCCAGCAGCAGCAGCGCATGCAATTCCCGCAACAGCAACAGCCCGGCCAGGGCAACATGTTGGTGGGTCCGCCGGGTCCTAGTCCTGGTGGAATGGTGGCGAATCCGGTGCTGTCACCGTTCAACACGCAGCAGACGATGCAGTCGTCGACGTCAGTGGGCGGTGGCGGCGGTGTCGGACCTGGCATATTGACGAGTCCAGTGCCCGGCCAGCAGCAGCAGCAGCAACAACAACAACAGCAGCAGTTCATCAATGCGAACGGCAGTTCTGGTGGTGCGCAGAATTCTCAAATCAGCGAGATTATGAAGCAGCGCTTGCTGCAGCATCAGCAACAGCAACAACAACAGCAACAGCAGCAGCAGCAGACGAATGCAGCAGCCATGCTACTGCCTCAATCGCCCTTCAGCAATGCCACACCCATACAGCAGCCGCAACAGCAGCAGCACCAACAGCAACAACAGCAGCAACAGCAAACGAATGCCTTCAGCTCACCCATGCAGCAGAAGACACAACCTCCTGGCAGTGTGCTTAACAACATGCCGCCCACGCCCACAAGTCTGGACGCCTTGAATGCGGGCGCAGCAAGCGCGGGCGCAGGCAGCATTGGTGGCGGTACAGTGGCTGCGCCGAGTCCCTCGCCCAGCTTCATGTCCAATGGTCCTATTGGTACGCCATCGAACAATCCGCCTTCTGTCAGCAGCCTGATGCAGCCGTTGAGCAATCGTGCAGCAACTCCGCCATATATACCTACCTCGCCGGTGCCGGCTACGAGTGCCTCGGGCCTGACGGCCAGCAGCACGCCCGCATCGGCAGCAGCAACCTGCTCGAACAGCGGCAATGGCAGCAACATCAGCAGCACCAGCAGCTCAGCCGTTGTCACCACGACGACAGTGACGACGACGGTGACAACGCCGCTGAGTTGTGCCTCGTCCTCGGGAGCGACGCCCACATCTACGACAACCTCGACCAGCGGCAATGGCAGCGCGACGCCGGCCAGCAGCACTCTGCTGCAGATGGCGCGCAGCAACAGCGAGAACAGTGCTCCCGGCCGAGTGATGAGCAGCTCGAGCAGCTTATCCTCACAGATGGCGGCACTGGAGGCGGCGGCGCGCGATAATGATGATGAGACGCCGTCGCCGGCGGGAGCGAATGATACGAATGGCAGTCACGGGGGCAGTGGCGGCGGTATGTCATCCAAGGGCAAATTGGATTCCATCAAGCAGGAGGACGACATCAAGAAGAAGTTCATGGACGACAGCTGTGGCGGCAACGGCGACAGTTCACAAATGGATTGCTCGACTGGTGGCAAGGGCAAGAATGTGAATAACGATGGCACCAACATGATAAATATTGAAATCAAGACGGAAGACGGCGTGGTGCCTGATTTGAAGACGGAACCAATGGATGTGGATGAATCGGCCGTTTCCAGCGGCATTGCCGGAGGCGCCAATGGCGATAGGACAATAGGTGGGGGCGGTGAAGATAGCAAGGACGACATCAAGGGTGCTATCGACGGCGTCTCCTCGGGACTTGCTGCCGATATTAAGATCAAGACCGAGCCGAAGCCCCATGTTCCAGAGCCAATTGCACCCACTGCTGGAGACAAGAAGAAGAAATGCCGTAAGTGCTTTCAATACACTTTATATTATACTCTTGGTCTGGGGTGGGAGAGTAGTGTGACACGATACTGACGAACTACATTAAATAGAAAGAGATGGCAATATTGAGATCGTTGCTTACCCTTTGAAGGATATGTTTGCATTATTTAATTTGAAACGGGGATCACTCGATTTACTCCATTGTAGAATTCAATCCAGAGGAGCTGCGCACTGCACTGATGCCTACGCTGGAGAAGCTGTACAGGCAGGAGCCGGAGTCGGTGCCATTTCGTTATCCAGTCGATCCTCAAGTACTGGGCATACCCGACTACTTTGAGATTGTGAAGAAGCCGATGGACTTGGGCACCATTCGTAGCAACATACTGAATGGCAAATACAGTGATCCATGGGAGTATGTGGACGATGTATGGCTGATGTTCGACAATGCGTGGCTCTACAATCGCAAGACGTCGCGTGTTTACCGTTACTGCACCAAGGTAACACTATATTTTTTTTATAAAAATTACCGAAAACGAAAACAAAAACTGAAAACCAAACAAAAGAAAAACTCATCCATCACTCATCCACACTAAAATGTTTATAAATTTGTCATGTTCAAATTAGAACCAAATGCGATTTCATTTTGCATTTTTCATTAATCGATTAGAAGGAATCTAGAGTGCAATCCATTGTTACAAATTGTTTGCAATAAAAACTAAACGATTTTCTTTGTTTTCACCCTCTCTTCTGTCTGTCCCACAGCTCTCAGAGGTGTTTGAACTCGAGATTGATCCCGTCATGCAGGCGCTGGGCTATTGCTGTGGCCGCAAATACACCTTCAATCCGCAGGTGCTCTGCTGCTATGGCAAACAGTTGTGTACGATACCGCGCGACGCCAAATACTACAGCTATCAGAACAGGTGCGTTTCCCCTAATTGTGCAATTGCCAATTCTATTTGCTAATTGTAAATACGTATATAACATATATATACTATACATATATAATATACATATACATAGATGCGTTCATAAACAGCTGTTGTTAATATCCTTTGTCGAATCCCTAACTAGTGTGTCAAATCAATTGGGTTATATATCTATATCAATTTAATAAACATTCAATTTTATTTAAAATAATTTTTTTTTTTTTTTTTTCATTTTTTGTTTTTAAAATATTTTAAATTATATTTTATATAAATTTCTCATTTCATATATGTATACATATATTTTTTAAAATTAATTTTTATATTTAATACACAAATTTAATTTAATTTTAATTTTAAATAAATTTCTTACAAAATATTTTTCATTATATTTTTATAAAAATTTATGACATTCAAATTCTCATTCTCACGTATATTATGTATATATATATATTTTTTTTAAAATGTATTTATTTATAACTATATTTTTTTTTTATTAAATTAAGCAATCACATAAAAATTTACTTTGAAAACATTTTTCATTATATTTCATATAATTTTATAATATCTTCAAATTGTCATTTAATATATATTTTTTATTTATTTATTTTTTTTATATATATATATTTTTTTTTAAATTTCATTAAGAAATATTAAATTATTATGGTTGACTTACATGTATCCATATATGTACTCCCATTGATTGGCACACATAGTGTTCCTATGATACTCAATGAATAACTAACAAAATATGAGCACAGCTTAATGAGCAATTGTTCTGACTGATCGAGTTGTCAACAGCTGGAAATACAGATGCAGATACACATACATTTATACATAGGTAAACATATATAACAATCGTTGCTTTAGCCAAATGTAATTTGATTTTTTTTTTGTTCAACAATCCAAGAATTTAATAAGAAGAGTGTAAAAATAAAAAACGCAAAGGCATATTGAAACAAAAGCGAAAACACTGTTGAAAATCACACAGAGACAGCCGTAGAAAGAGAAACAGAGACAGGGTAGCAGTGATAGAATGAGCGAGACAGAGACATTGTGAGAAAGGCAGAGACAGGTATATACAGTGATAGAAAGAGAGTGAGAAAGAGAGAGAGGGAGAGCGAGAGGGAGAGAAAGAAAGAAAAAGAGTATGATACAAAAAAAAGATTATTTTATTTTAAATTTGTTCAAGTTGATTTGGGTAGAACTTGATATGAATTAAATTTGTGGTTCGGATTAACTCGTGCATTTTGATTGCATCTCGAACACACAGAAATACATTTATCAAATATATAACCAAATAAAATAAAAATATAGTAGTTAAAACAAGGAAATATGTTTCATATATACCGACACGCTGCTATCGCGCCCCTGAAAACGGCTTTCCACATCAAGCGATGACAACAGCACATAACACGGCCCTCATTCTCCATTAAGTTGCTTCTTCGGCACATTAAGATTAAGTAAGAAATTAGCTGAAATTAACTGCAATGCGATGCGATAATGCATATGTCTGTCTGTCTGTGTGTGGGTGTGTGTATGCGAGGGTGTGTGTGTTTTTCTTTTCATTTGTGTTGCATCGACTCATTTGTATACAACAATATACAATTCAACAACAATTCGCCAAATCACACACATGCATTGTAGTGGCCAAAAATCAAATTTGACAAAAAAAAAATTTAAATTAAAAAAAAAAAATAAACCACACACACACACACATCAAAGCTTTTGATGTCCTGCGAGTCTGCCTGGTGCATGCTGTTTGTCTGAACTATAAAAAATAATATAAAATTTAAAATAAAAATATGTACACATACAAAATATCCATTTGCCAAGACATTAAAATACAAAACTATTTGTGACTTGCTTTATTTAAATGAAACTCTTTTTTCTGATTCAGTATTTTGATTGGTTCAAATCGAAAAAATATGAATAATAATGAAAGGAACAGTTGAGACTGCCTGTAAAGCGAAAGCTTCTTCTTATAGTTGTGATTTGAGAGCTATCAAAATCCACTTTCTATGTGTGTATCCTAGCTTTCATTTCATTTGCTTTCAATTTGGCTCGCTTTCTATATATATATTCTATATTTGATAAATCATCTGTTATATATATGTATAAATGTGTATCGATGTGTACGATTCTGCAGAAATCAGTTAACAATGCTCATTAGCACAATGAAAATCATCTCATACGGAGAGATTATTGTTAGTTAAATCACTTCATTTTCTCTTCTTAATTGTATATTATTTTTAAACAATTGTATATTATATAATTCTAATTTAAAATATTTTTTTCTTATTTTTATTTATTTTCATTTCCTAAACATTTTTCTTTTGAAATCTACATGTAATCGACACTACTTTAATGTACTTTAACGAAACTCACAAACGAATTATTAAAAAAAAAAACACACTCAAACACAACCAAATTAATGCACAAACGTATTTGGCCACTATTGAAAAAAAAAAAAAAAAAAAAACGAAAAATAACGAAAAATAACAAAATTATAATATTGTTCATATACATGTACATGGAATACCTCGAATATTATGTACACCTTATGTACTTGTTGTTGCTGTTTGTGTGACATTTTTCGTATTACTTATGCTGCCTTCGGCAATCTCATTTCGTATATATCGTACGTGTTATATCAATTGTCCAATTGTTCATCGCCTATCGCCATTGCTCATCGCCATCAATTCGTAAATTGTTGCCATGCAAATCAATCAATCACCACAGTCTAAAGGAATACGGTGTCGCCTCAAATAGATACACGTTCTGCCAAAAGTGCTTTAATGACATACAAGGAGATACCGTGACGCTGGGCGATGATCCGCTGCAGTCGCAAACGTGAGTTCAGAACAAGATCAAATATATCTATCTATCAATGCTAACACTTTCTTATTCCATTCAGTCAAATCAAAAAGGACCAATTCAAGGAGATGAAGAATGATCATTTGGAACTGGAGCCCTTTGTGGACTGTCAGGAGTGTGGACGCAAACAGCATCAGATCTGTGTGCTGTGGCTCGATTCGATATGGCCGGGAGGCTTTGTATGTGATAATTGTCTGAAAAAGAAGAACTCCAAACGGAAGGAGAACAAATTCAATGCCAAGCGCCTGCCCACCACCAAGCTGGGCGTCTACATCGAGACGCGCGTGAATAATTTCCTCAAGAAGAAGGAGGCCAGCGCTGGTGAGGTGCACATACGTGTGGTGTCCTCGTCGGATAAGTGCGTGGAGGTGAAGCCGGGCATGCGACGACGCTTTGTTGAGGGCGGCGAGATGAATCAAGAGTTTCCATACCGGGCGAAGGCCTTATTTGCCTTTGAGGAGGTGGACGGCATTGATGTCTGCTTCTTCGGCATGCACGTCCAAGAATATGGCTCCGAGTGCCCGGCGCCGAATACACGACGCGTCTACATTGCCTACCTCGATTCCGTGCACTTCTTTCGGCCTCGACAATATCGCACGGCAGTCTACCATGAGATCCTGCTGGGCTATATGGACTATGTGAAGCAGCTTGGCTATACGATGGCGCACATTTGGGCGTGCCCGCCGTCAGAGGGCGATGACTATATATTTCACTGTCATCCGACTGATCAGAAGATACCGAAACCGAAGCGTCTGCAGGAGTGGTACAAGAAGATGCTGGACAAGGGCATGATTGAGCGCATAATACAGGACTATAAGGACATACTGAAACAGGCCATGGAGGATAAGCTTGGCTCGGCTGCGGAGCTGCCCTACTTTGAGGGCGACTTTTGGCCCAACGTGCTGGAGGAGAGCATCAAGGAGCTCGACCAAGAGGAGGAGGAGAAACGCAAACAGGCCGAGGCAGCCGAAGCAGCTGCAGCCGCTAACGTACGTTTCGCTTTTTTTTTCCAACATAATTGTTAACAAAATAATTTGTGTAACTTAACAGCTTTTTTCAAATGATCTGCAGCTCTTTTCTATTGAGGATAACGAGGTTAGTGGTGATGGCAAAAAGAAAGGCCAAAAGAAGGCCAAAAAGTCAAATAAATCGAAAGCTGCGCAGCGTAAGAATAGTAAAAAGTCTAATGAGCATCAGTCGGGCAACGATTTGTCCGCCAAGATCTATGCGACAATGGAAAAGCACAAAGAGGTCTTCTTCGTCATACGTTTGCATTCTGCACAATCAGCAGCAAGTCTGGCGGTAAAATCCATAAATCAAATATAATTAAATTGCACTTGCCTCATTAAATTGTTATTGTGTTGCAGCCAATACAAGATCCGGATCCGTTGCTCACCTGCGATCTGATGGATGGACGTGATGCATTCCTAACACTTGCCCGCGACAAGCACTACGAATTCTCATCGCTGCGGCGGGCGCAATTCTCCACTCTGTCTATGCTGTACGAGCTGCACAATCAGGGCCAGGACAAGTTCGTTTATACCTGCAACAACTGTAAGACGGCGGTCGAGACGCGCTATCACTGCACCGTTTGTGACGTAAGTTCAATTTTCAATTCGCAATTTCCGAGATTACCTTTTATTGAATAGCAATGCAATGTTTACTTATATATAATTACCATTTATTTTTTTCGGAATCGCAGGACTTTGATCTCTGCACGGTGTGCAAGGAGAAGGTTGGACATCCGCACAAGATGGAGAAACTGGGCTTCGATTTAGACGATGGCTCGGCGCCGGCCGATCTCAAGCAGGCAAATCCACAGGAGGCGCGCAAACAGTCCATTCAGCGTTGCATTCAATCTCTGGTGCATGCGTGCCAGTGTCGCGATGCCAATTGTCGTCTGCCTTCCTGCCAGAAGATGAAACGCGTCGTCCTGCACACCAAGAATTGCAAGCGAAAGACCAACGGTGCCTGTCCCATCTGCAAACAGCTTATCGCCCTCTGCTGCTACCATGCCAAACATTGTCAGGAGCAAAAGTGTCCAGTGCCTTTCTGTCCCAATATCAAGCACAAGCTCAAACAGCAGCAGCTCCAGCAAAAGTAAGTAACTGAGGATATACATATTATGCATATTGTATGTAGTATGTATATTGATGTCACTGGACTACTTTGTCTTCGAGTTTACATCTAATGATTCTTGTACTCCTTGATTACAGATTGCAACAGCAACAGTTGCTGCGTCGCCGCGTCGCTCTTATGTCAAGAACCGCAGCGCCCGCTGCGCTGCCCGGACCCGCGGTTAGCGGTCCTGTGGTGGTGAGTGGTGCCGTTGGTGTCGGTGGCCCGGTAGTGGGCATGTCCGGTGTGGCGGTCAGTCAGCAGGTGATGTCGGGACAAGCCGCCATTATGCCAGCTGGTGGTGGTGGCATGAGTCCGTCCACGGTGACGGTGCCGTCGCCGGTGGGTGGGTCTGTTATGGCCGGCATGACGTCGCCACATCCGCATCAGCCGGGCATTGGTATGAAGCCCGGAGGTCACTCGCCGTCGCCGAATGTGCTGCAGGTTGTGAAGCAGGTGCAGGAGGAGGCAGCCCGTCAACAGGTGCCGCACGGCGGAAGTTTTGGCAAGGGTGTGCCAATGGCGCCGCCTGTCATGCAGCGACCCATGGGAGTGGGTGTATCGAACCAGTGTTCTATGGGTGGCATGGTGGCCAATGTGGGCGGGAATCAGCTTGCTGGTAACGTGGGAGTGGTGCCGGGAGGTGGACAACTGCCCAGCGGGGCGAACTGTAACAATATACTGAACGCCAACAATCTGCTGCCCCTGGAGCAATGGGGCGGCGGCGGTGGTCCCGGTCAACAGCGCTATGCGAACAATGCGCCCAATCAGCCCGGTATGCGTCAGCCCAACCAGCTGATGCAGCAGAACCTGCAGCAACAGCAGCAAATGATGGGTATGCCGCCCAATCAGCTGGGCGTCGGTGTCGGCGTTGGAGTCGGAGTTGGAGCTGGTCAGATGCCAGTAGTGGGCACTGGTGTGAACATGGGTGGCGGCGGAACGCCACATGGCATTGGCTTGGGAGCACAAATTGGCGCCGCAGCCTCTGGTGGCGGTGTACGGCCACCTGGAGCCCAAGGCGTGGGTGGAGGTGGAGCCGGTGGCGCTGGACCCAACATGGGCAATGGACCGCCACTAAACACCCAAACACTGGCGCAGATCATGCAGAAGATCAAGAACAACCCGACCAACGAGAGCAACCAGCACATACTCAGCATACTGAAGCAGAATCCCCAGATCATGGCGGCTATGATAAAGCAGCGCCAGCAGAGCCAAATAAATGCCGCCGCCGGTGGAGCTGGTGGACCTGGTGGTGCACTGCAGGCGGGCAACGGACCGCAGACGCCGCAGCAGCAACAACAACAGCAGCAGCAGCAGGTGATGCAGCAGCAGCAAATGCAGCATATGATGAATCAACAACAACAGGGACCAGGCCCTGGACCACAGCAGATGGGACCCGGCCAGCAGCAGCAGGTGAGCCTCATGCAGGCCGCTCAACAGCAGCAGCAAGGACCTCCGCATCAACGCATGGCCAACATGCAGAACACGGCTATGATGCTGCCCAATTTGCCGCCAGGGTCACAAGGAGGCATGGTAAGTCATTGAAAAATTGCGAAATCGTAATGCTTTAGCTAAAATGTGTGTAACAAGCAAAAGAAGGCGTAGGAAATACGATTTAGCCATGCCACTCTGCAGGTCAGTCGATCTAAAAAATCTGAAGAAGCTAGAAAATTCTATGGTTGTTTCTTAACTATTCCCGTTTAAATCTTAGAATTTTGAGTTTTGTTATATTGACTTAAAATTTTCAGCAAAATTCTTGCACTTGAAGTTCAGTTCCAAATATCATGAATACCTAAATGAGTTGGAACTTTCTCTAAAATTATAAGCATTCTATAGAATAGTTCAGCTGGTAAAAGTTTCAGTAAAATCCATTAAGTATTATAGAATTTATTAAACATGACATTTGGCTGCATCGCCTCGATTTTACCTATACGTCTGGACAGATACATTAAAATGAATCTCAAATGCGAATGAGTTGTGTTTGAGTGCTTAGCAGGTTCTTTAGTTTAGATATGAGAGTGGTTTATGGGCAACGATTCGTTGGATTTGTGGGCTCGAAACTCGAAGATGCTGTGTGTTATCTCTTTTATTTTTAACAAATATATTTGATTGTGAGTTTGCGAGTTGGGAATGGCGCGCAGAATATTTAATGTTTAATCGGAAATTGTTATAAGCTTACAAATGCAAATGCGAATATTGAAGAACCAAGATTGTTTGAAATTCAGGGATTCAGATGATTCTCTTACTCAGGCAACCTGACTAGAGTTTTCTTATCAGTTTTACATTATGCAGATCAAGTCTTTAAATATAAATGGTAATAGTAAGTAATTAAATTTGAGTCTCGATGCTCTTCTTCCCATTGAAATGGGAATTCAGGGTATAATGGTTTTATGAAAATGTATGTAACAGGCAGAAAGAGACGTCGCAGACCCAGCATATATATTCTTGATCAGCACAAAAAATAAGCTGATATAGCCCTGTCCGTCCGTCCGTCCGTCCGACCGTATGAACGTCGACATTTCGGAAACTATAACAGCTAGCGTGCTGAAAGTTCACATGAATACTCGTATGTTTATTTTATTTTTTTCTATAACTCAATCCGTTTCCTATTTATCGATACAAAATCACGTTTTCACGTTTTTTTGAGCATAACTTCTACATCTACTTCAAATGTGGATGTCACTCCTCCTTCGCTCCAATATGAAAAAATGCGTTTGAAAAACGAGGTTAGAAGGGTATCAGGGTATCTCGTAGTCGTAGCTGTCTCGTCTAGAGCCTTCTAACTTGTTTAGTATGTAGTATGTATTAGAAGTAGCGCAGCACACCATCATGCTCATGGCTTGACCTAGTTCAAGGTGCTCTCACTTCATCGAATGACCCATTTTCTGATTAAATGCCCATATCTTTTGCACAGGTGCCCAATCAAAACTGGAATAAAATGCGCTATATGCAAATGAACCAATATCCGCCACCGTATCCACAGCGCCAGCGTGGCCCGCACATGGGTGTGGCTGGGCAGCCGCCGTTTCCGGGCGGTACAGGTGGCAACTTCAATGCTGGCGGCGGAGGAAACGTCGCCGGACTACCAGTAGCCGGCGCGGCTGTGGGTAGCGGTGCTTCCGGACCCGGCTCTGACCAATACTCCATGGCCAATGCAGCTGCCTCGAACATGCTGCAGCAGCAGCAGGGCGGCGGCGGCGCTGGTGTCAAGCCCGGCCCGCAGCAACAACAACAGCAGCAGCAGCAACAGCAGATGGGTGTCATGCCACCAGGCATGCAGCAGCAACAGCCCATGCAGCAGCAGCAACAACAGCAGCAGCAAATGATGCAGGTTGTCTCCGCCGGTGGTGGCGGCATGAGTAGTACAAATCCTCAGAACACGCTGCCTGGGGGCGGTGGTGGGCCTAGTGGACCTGGCGCCAATGTGATGGGACCGCCAACGCCGCATACGCTGCAGCAGCAGCTGATGCAGTCTGCACGCTCCTCTCCGCCTATACGCTCGCCACAGCCGACGCCCTCACCGAGATCCGCGCCTTCGCCGCGCGGACCATCAGCATCGCCGCGTGCGCAGCCCTCACCGCATCATGTGATGAGCAGTCATTCGCCGGCACCCCAAGGACCACACGATGGCCTGCACAATCATGGCATGCACCATCAGTCGCCGCTGCCCGGTGTGCCCCAGGATGTGGGTGTGAGTGGAGTGGGCGTCGGTGTTGGGGTTGGCGTTGGCGTTAATGCTGGCAATGTGGGCAATGCTGGTGGCTCGCTGCCTGATGCCTCTGATCAGCTCAGCAAGTTTGTGGAGCGGCTCTAGTGCAACAACAATGCCAATGGCATCGACACTGACCTCAACAGCAACAGCAACAGCAACCTCAAAATCACCAACAACAACAACAACAACAACTACAAATACAATGAACAGAAACAGCAACAACAACAACAACAACAGCCATCGCAATCATCCCATTATTTTTGATGTTTGCTCTTGGCGTTTTTTCTGCGGGCAATACGGAAATGCTTGAAACAAAAACAAAAACAAAAAAATGTGTGTTATCGTTATGTCCTTTCTTATGTAGAAATATGTTTACTAACAGCAATCGGCTGTCAACTATTATGTAATTTAGTTTATTTTTTGATCTGCTCCTCAGGTGGTGCTATTAGCACATTAACCTGCATCGGCAGGAGGATTACGATCGCGCGTTTATATACAAATATACACCTTTAATTATAAATTTAGTTATTGAAAAATGCACAGACAGCATCTGCAATTGTAAAGCAGCAATTTTCATTATGATTCAAATTCTTATGTACCATATGCTTATTATCGCTATTATCGCAGAAGCGTAATCATATATATACATATATATATATATATACTTTATACATTTTTTTTTAATATCTGCGTATTATTGAAAATCTTTTCTATCAATGTTTAGTGCAATCGATTGGGAGAGTCGCTCGCAACTGTGGCAGATGGGTAATATTATATATTTCGTAAACGTAAAACGTTAAATTATGTTTTCTCTTTATTATGCAAAATATATACAAAACAATATAAATATATATACATGTATATATATATATTTATATTTCTGAAGATGCTGAAAGTAAAGAAACAAAAACAAGAAAACAAAGTATAACAGAAAATATGGAAGAATAGTACATTATAATTATATTATTATATCTGAAAAATAGTTCATACACAATTTTTATTATACATTTTATTTATTTAAGTCGTCTATTCTACGTAAATGCGATTTTACCTATATGTCTTAAATCGAACATTTCAACGATGCAAATAGTTTTGAAGCTAATTTATTCTTATTTTAAAAGATTAATTTTTTTTACCTAACTTGTAAGTCCAAACAAAATATCATTCTAAATCAAGAGACACGCAACAAAACAAAACTAAACACAAACAAAAAGCGAAAACAACAAAAATAATAATAATAATATTAATAAAAAAAATAATAATAATAAAAAAAAAAACAAAACAAAAAAGCAAACATGTGTTAGGACTATCATACCTATGGAAAGAATATAGACTATATAAAACGCATGCGTAATAGTGTTTTATGGCTATCAATTCTAAAGCTTAGTTGTTGGCGATCGTCAGTTTATTAACTGCTCCTTATAGGAGCTTGAATTGGGAACACGCTTAGAAATGTTTTTATTTAGATACCAACCACCACATACTATACATAGACATGTATGCACGCATTTATGTAAATATGTATATATATGATTGTTTATATATACATATATATGTGTGTGTGTATATATATATGTATATATGTGCATCATATACATGTTGGAACGTTCTTGAGAAGTACACCAAACAAACCGACAAACTCTCCATTTTATATCAACTTCCAATTGACATACAACAATAAGATTAGTAGAAGAAGTGCAACTTGCAACCCGATAACACCAACGACCAAATAACACTCACTTGAAGCAATTAAAGCAATAGTCAAATGCTTTCATTAACCAATTAGAATTGTACAAGTTATTCAAAATAGTACAGCCTTACATACACATATATATATATACATCTATATATATACATATATAAATAACAATGAAGGATTCGTTAACAGATTTTGATTCATTTGACCGTTTTGCTATAGAGAAAAGATAACTACACGTTTTTTGCCACCAATTGTAAATAACTAATGTAATTTATTTAGTATTTCATTTTGTGATAGCTCAAACAAAAAAAAAAAAAAATAATAATAATAGAAATGAAAACATCGCTCTTAATTTCACAACTATCATTTAGTTTTAATTTAATTTAATTTAATTTTTTTTTTGTTAACTTTTTTCAATTTCTTTGAAAAGATTTGTCTCAAAAACAAAAGCATATGCAACAACCAAGGCAGAATATACCATGTTAATTTAATTGAATATTGAAATTTTAATAATTGCTATTTATTAACGGTAGAAATATACATTTTTAGATTTAGGCAGCTAGTCGTAAGGCGTACACTATTTACTAGATGATTAGCATTTAGATTGTAGTCTACAACATTTTTTATAAGCTTTGGAATACGCCCATATTTTTTACAAGAGTTGCCGCCGCCCAAGAATCGTGTATAGACAGAGGTTAAACAAAGCAAAAAATAAAAATAAAAAACAAAAACAAAAAAGAAAAAATGATTTAAGAATTAAGAAAATTCGAATGGAAAGTGGAGTGTAAGGGAGATAGAGCTATAAACATTTTGTAAATTACATATACATACAACAAACATGTATTCATATTATACACACAAAAATATATATATAAATAAATATATATATATACATGTATATTAGTAGATACAGAGTATATTATTAACACTCATTTAAGTCGAAATGTAACTGCGCATAACAAATGCCTTCATATAAATGCGTTAACAAACAAATTGAACATTTATTGTAAATAAGCATACTGTGGCGCTTAAGCTTCGTATGTATATTGCTATATGGTACGTATAAAACAATTGTAAGTCAAATCCAATGGCCTAGTTCTTAGTATCGCATATATCTATACACATGTATAACCATAAATCCATTCACATATATATATACATATATATATGAACATAAACAGTTTGTGTTTTTAAACCCCATAGTTTGTTAATTAAATAATTATTAAAAAAAAAAAAAAAAACGTTTAAAAAGAAAAACCACAAAAAAAAAAACAAATTTAGCCAAAAGAAAGTAGTGCCCGTGCCTGTGTGACTGTCGCCCATCGTCCGTAGGCGCCGCACAATCAAAAAAAAATAATAATAATAATAATAATATAAACACAATTAGTGGCTTAGGAGGAGTTGCCGCCCAGCTCCTTGGGCCCTTGTAAAAAATATATTGATACAAGTAAAACGAAACGGAAACATGACGCTGCCTTTAAACAGCGGTCGCTATGGCGCGCTGAGCGGCACGCCCACAGGCACAGTCAAAAAAAAAAAAAATCTATAAAAGTTAAAAAAAAAAAATAATTGAATAACCAAAAAAAATACATAAAAACAAAAAAACAAAAAAAAAAAAAAAAAAAAAAAACAGAAAAACAGAAATCGATATGATAGATCCGATGTTGGCTATAAAACTGTTTTGTTATATGGGCCCTTCAGCAGCAATGAACAAAGTTTTAATGAGTTTTGCGTGTGTTGTGCGTGTGTCCATGTATGTGTGTGTTTGCGTGTCTTGATTTGTGCATGGGATAAGTTATATAAAAAACAACTCTAATTTCTAAAGACAGCATCTATGTAAGAGATAGAGAGGGAGAGCGGGTGGGAGAGAGCATATTCCAAAACTATTTGTGATTACAATTATAAATGAAGAGAGGAAACAAAACACAAAACGCATGCATTAACTGTGTATATCGCGAAATGAGAGTAATAACATAGTATCTAAGTCTTAGCCCTAAAATCAAGCGACATCTCTATTAATACTTATATATATATATACACATATATATATATATATAAACATATGTATGCATATACAAGCAGCGGACTAGTTAAGTACGATTGTAAATTTAAAGCAAAAAAAAAACCCAAATCATAATTTAATCGAACGGCAAGTGGAGACGATATCTCCGCATTGCTAAAAACGTTTATTATTATTATTATTATTATTATTATTATGCATACAAAATGCAATTTCTCTTAAACTGCTCCAAATAGCAAAAAGCAAAAAACAAAATGAAACGACAACAACAAATATTAAGTAAACAACAACAACAACAAAACCACGAAAACAACATAGTTAAGTCAAGTGTAAGCCAAGCCTTAGTAAAACTAGTTATAATTACAACAACAACAAACAACAAACAACTGCAAAGAAATACTATAACTTATAATCTATACAATGGTTACAATTATATATATATATATATATACATATTATGTATATATAATATAATATTTACTTGTAAAATAGCTCGAAATGTATCTCTGCATACAAGAAAAAAAAAAAAGAAGATAAACAAAGAAAAAAAAGCAAGAAAAAACCATTGCGATTTTGTCACTTATAAACTAATTTTTTTAATTAAAATTTTTTTTTATCTTAATTGTTTTACCAACCCTGTTTTTTTTTTATATTGATTAATTTTTTGTACTTTGTAACTTAAACTAAATATATTTAAAATGATTAAACTGTAACAAAAATAAACATAAATCACACCAACTGCAACAACAACACCCACACATTCACACACACACATTGTAATTAACAAAATACTTTGCTAAAAAGTGTAAAATAATTTAATTTAAATAAAAATTATGAAATTTAATTTGTCCAGAAAATGCATTTTTTTTCTTGATTATTATTAGGTGATACAATAATCTAGATAGAGGTTTACAATAAATAATGCTTGGGAATTATTCAATAATGTTCAATGTGAGGGATTCAATTAAATGTCGTTGGAATAGACGACATACTGGTATTGGATATCGGCTTTATATACATATATGCTTACTGAAAAGACTCCTTTGGTACACCCAAAGTCCCATAGTCCGAGCTCGAGTTGTTTTCTAGAACATTGTTGTCTAGAAAATTTTCTAATATATCTAAATATATATATAAGATAATGGAAATCTGCATTTAACAGACCCAAATATTTAAGCATTATGTTAAAAAGTTAATCATCATTACATTTATTCCAATCTGTTTGAAATTTGTCATCTATTGCAATTTATTACAATTTCAATATTTATAGCTATATTTCTATTTATATCTTTCGTTAATGCAATTGAATATGTTGATCTTCTGATATCTTTCTGACCACATTTGTTCAATTAAATTTTATAGCGAAGACTTTACTGATAAATGGTATATATTGAAGTAAATTCGATGTTATATCTTTTTGTTTCTTATTTTCCAACCCAATAGAGCTTAATGTGGATAAGATGGAGATGGAGAGGGCAGTGCAGGGAGCAGTGCAGAAAATAGAGTAGCGTAGCAAGCAGAGCAGTTGAGATAACAGTTAGGTGGAGGGTGAGCTATGTGGAGAGCAGTGCAGAGAACAGATCAGACAGCAAATCAGATCAGAGAGCAGAAGAGAGAACAGATAACAGGACAGAGAGTAGAGCAAAGAGAAATTGAGAACATTGTAGAGATCAGTATAACACACAATAGCTCTATTGAGCCCAGCAGTATTTTAAAGTTGAAAGCAGTTCAAAGCAGTTTAGAAAAGTTCAGAGCGACTCGAAGCAGTTTTAAGCAGTTTAAAGCAGTTTACAGCAGGCAACATCCGTTTAGAGCAGCACAGATCAGAGCAGAGCAGTGCTGTACAAATTTGAGGACGAGCTATAGACCAGAGACTATAGCTATAGAGAATGAGTGTAGATCAAAATAGTATGGAGTAGGACACTATAGAGCAGAGAACAGATTAGCGAGAATCGTGTACCGCAGCACAACAGTACAGAGCAGTGCAGAGCAGTATAGAGCAGTATAGAGCAGTATAGAGCAGTATAGAGCTGTATAGAGCAGTATAAAATCGAATAAGGCAGAATGGAACTGAACTAAGCAGTATTCTTCACAAGTAGAGTTTTTCCACGGATATCTAAAACTATTGAAAATATTCGATTACTTATGCACATTAGAGTATAGGATTCCAATGGTAAATTGAATTCTTCAAATCGGTTCAATTGTTTTGGAGCCTATTCGAAGTAAATGCATAATCAAATCTTTCCTCTACCAAAGGCTATATTCCAAATATTCGCTGCGGCCATGAATTGAACTAAAAAAAAATAAATATCTTTAATGCCAAGGCAAATTCAAATCGTCGGATTGATAACTGACTCGTGAGGTTACTGTAAAATAATAGTAAAGCAAAATGATATTTTGAATGTATTATTGCTAGAACTTATTCTCTGTATATTCAGTGTTGAGTGGGGCAGTAGCGAATGCATAATACTGGTCTACGGACTAAAAGCAGATAAATTCTATATAATCTATTATAATAATCGAATATTTGTTGATCTATCAGTAGGGGAGATAAACTGTGAGATATATGAGTAAAAACTATCAGCTTCATTTTGAGAAAAATACAATATTCTTTCTTAATTTTGTCAACGATTGTAAAACTCGTAAGGGAGCAACGCCATTGTTAAGATAAGTGCTAAAGATTAGAGTACTCGGAATGCTCTATTGCTCAGAAATTAGGTCTTGCCGTTCCCACGGCATTTATTGGCTCCTTAGTATACGTTTATGGCAATCGATTGCAGACGTGCCCCTTAATCATAAGTAAGGTGGCAATAGACTGTCCACCTGAAGTGTATACTCTGTATACTTGAATGTCAAGCCCTATGAGGAAATCTTGTAAATCATTATAAACTATTAAAAATGGCACCCGATTCTGGAATACCCTGTACTAGATCTTAAATCATGATCAATCACAAGCAAATTGAATTCGATATCTATTGATATGTCAAGACAGTGCTAGTTTTTAATGAACATAACAGAAATGTATTGCCTGATCATTATATTAGTTAGTTAATCGCATCATAAGGTTCAGCTATGATAGAGAAACATATTTAATTGAACTTTTTTCCTGAGACCTCAAATGTCGCTGATTGCACGGTATCTTTGAGTCTGGCTAAATAGAACAAGTATTTTGAGTCGATTATCACTTTCGCTGTTTCTATGCCAGATCAGCGAGCACTGAGTTTGAGATAGGTTCGTATTACGAATACAGTTAATGAAAGAAGGTCGACTTTACCTCTACTTCAAAGCAACAATCGATCATAAATTTAATTTAATTGTAGCATACAATTTTATTTGTTAGTTTATAAGATTTATTATGATACATAATAAAAGCTCGCTATATTATAGAGCTAGTTTGTTGTAAAACAAAAAGAAAGATTAGTTTGTTTTTTTTTTTTGCAGGGTTCAGGGTATCTCGTATTCGAGCCGTCACGACTAGAGCCTTCTTACTTGTTTCATATATGTCGAATCTAAATATCAAGCAGTGCGTCTCTTTTATAGATTCATTTCTATGGCATTTGTCAATTAATCACACTATATTTCTGTTCATTTTGTTTTATTTTTTTTTTTGCTCCAATGTAGCAATAAAATGTATTTCTTTTCGACAAAGCGTTTCCGTTTGTGGATCGTAAAAACCTATTAGAGATAAGGTCAACAATAGCTGAAACGTATTCAGCCTGAAATACAGTATGCATATAATGGATCTATTTAAATCTAATTAAATATGTAATAAAGAAAGCTTAATTTTTTTCTTTGAGCAAACCTATAAAATCAAAGAATTTGTCGACCCATTTTCCCATTTTCAATGGGCTCAGGGTATAAAAGCACATGCATTTCAAATACTACACGAAGATCGTTCATCCAGAAATGGAGTTAGAAGCGTCCAAAGTATAGCCCAGCCACGACAGCAACTGCTTCAGGGTATCTCGTAGTCATCGTAGCTGTTTCGATTAGGGCCTTTTTACTTGCCATTAATCAGTTTTTGGCTCTAATATGAATGGTTAGATACAAATTCGGCTCAAATGATGTAGATATTCAATAACTGAATAGATTGATGAGAATTTATATAGAAGTTGTGGAAGACTATTATTCTTATTTAAATTAATGTACATTTCTATTAATTTAATTTAAAGAGATTTCGCAGATTCTGTCAAAAACTAAATATTTTCTATACACCGACTAACGAATTGTTTAATACAAATTTTCCAAAGTGTCAGTTGAAGGATCCATACATTAGAACATTGTATTAAATTTATATTGCTTTCACTATTATCGCTATAGAAATGTCCAAATGTATTAAAATAGTAGTAGGGAATTTCTTATAGTCCTAGTCCTAATTTTCCCTCTGAATATCATTTCAATACATATTTGGATATTTGTATGGCGATAATTGATCATCAACTGAAACAAAATTATAAACAATATAAATTTGTTAAAATCTGTAATAATTGGAATAGGAATTGGAGGAGGGAAAGCGGTATCTAATATCTAAAATAAATAAAATCAGTACAGTAATTACAGAAAACCCCAAAATACATTCGATGATTAAATAAATATAATTTAAAGCCAATTAGTCCTTATTTTCAACAAAAAAATTGGAATCGTTCTTCGCTGGGTTCAGGGGATCTCCAAGTCGAGTAGTTACGTCTATGACACTCTTTATTTGTTTTATTCGCAACTTGACTACATCAAAAGAATAAATCATCTAATTTAATGTGTGAGTTTCTGTAATAAATATTTAATATATTTCCGATTATTTTGGAAAAACAAATTCGAGCATGAATACTGAAAATGGATTATCGAATAAAAACTTGTATTGCATATAAAGAATTATACATATATTACAATTTTCAAGTCTTTAGCTTTTGTGGTTTACAAGATAACTGCATCCATACAGATGGATAGACTGGGGGATGAATAATCTAACTGGACCGATATATGTATGCACAACTATGCCTTGACTTTCTATTTCCGATGGGTTCTTGGTAGATATAAAGAAAAATGTCCGCTCTTCAAGATAAAATACTTTACCTTAATTAAAACAAAAATATGCTCTCTGTCCACAGATTTTTCACTTTAACACTTTTTCTGCGGAACGAAACTAAATTAATTTCTTAACAATCAAATGTTTCCAGCTTAAGATATGAGAAGGCCGTCACAGACATATGTCCAGGCATTTCTTGTATGAATATGATTTACTAATGTCATGTGTGTTCAAATGTGAGGAGATTACTAAATTACTCGCACATTTCATGTTCATGAACAATATTGATAATGTGGTGATCAAAGGGTAATTGCAACTACAAAAGAAAAAGAATAAGCAGAAGCAGCAGGAGCTAAGAGAGGTTTACTCACATACCTTACCCACCTCACAGGGCGATCAAAGTTCAATTGTTTAGTGTGTTTTCTTTTTGGGCTTTCCAGCAATTTAATTGGCTACATTCGGCTATAAATCATAAACGGTTTATCTGTACACTTTTAAAGGCTGCTTTAACATAATTTACACCTGTGGCATGAACACGGGCAGGAGTGCGAGTGCGACAAATCCCAGCGAAATCCGCGCTGGTATGGCGACCTAGCGAGAGAGATAAGCAATTGATTATACAGTTGCTTATCACTATTGTTTTTTTTTTCTTCTTTAGCCAGCAATTGCATCTGTGTATTATTTATTTATATTTATAAATTTCATGGGCAAAAGCGTTTGGTCATCGCGCCAGCTCCAACGCCCACTGAAGTGGACACTTTAGGCTATAAAAGCAATCGTACGGATTGGTAATAAACTTAGTTAACCGCGCGCTCAAAATCGCATACATCATTAATTAGCTGGCGATCGGGCCGATCTTACGCGCAAAAGGATAAAGAACAGTTGGAGCCGTGGGAATTATGGCGCAGCTTCAACGGCTGGCACTGCTCACAGCAGCTTTGCTGCTGCTGCTGTTGTTGCCCAATACGAGCGCGACGTACTCGAATAGCAACAAAAACCTACTCACCGGACACTCGACGCCCATGGAGAGCAGCTTGGCCTTTCAGTTCTTCGACCTGGCCGTCCAGCAGGCGGCCACAGCAAATTCCACTGACGTTCAGATTAATAGCGTGCCGCGCAGCACCCAGGACGATGTCCTGTGCGACAGGGATGTGGCGCGCATACGCGATGCTATTCACAACATGGAGGAGTGGGCACTCGAATGTAAGCGATCCACAAATTTCTCTCTACTTTATAGCCAGCAAATGGATACAAATGAAGGATAGCGCCAAAACTACTACTCAAACATTAATAAGAATTATGTTTTTTTTTTTTTTTTTTTTTAATGAATATTTTACTTACTTCTAGTGTGTGATTAAGTATTAGAAGTTGAGTTATAAAAGTTAGAATTTTCTTACAACTTGCTAACTGGAAGAAATCTATTGAACGTATATCAATTCGTGAAGTGAAATATATAAACGACTCGAAATGCCTACAGTTCTTACAACTTGAATATATTTGAAGTAAGAGTGCTATAATCGGAAGTATCGCTGAAATATTTAAAAAAAATCTATAAAATATTGGTTGTATAAATTTCTATTTATATATCAACCACAGAGTGAACAGATAATATTGAAAATAATTAAATTGTGCTAAATTTTGCATAATCAGAAGAGAATTTAAAAAATTTACAAATTCAATTCGCTAGATTTTCTGATCGCTGTATTTCTACGGAGAGGGAGAGATATTATAAGTTAAGTTAAGCAGTACTCGATCTTATCAAATACTATGTATGTGACACAAAATTGTTCCTAGCCACCGAAAGAAACCCTTTGGATATTGTACCGAACTTATGATTATATTACAAAGTGCATGTCCTTTCTCTCTTGGGTAGAGGCAAGGCCCATCATAGCTTTTGCTAACAATAGATACAGCTTCGAGGTGTGATCCAACTCCACCTTGAATTGCACCTTTTTGGTATCAACTCTCACTAAAGGGCGCCAAACTTAATTGTGCTGGCGTAGCATCGCTCACAGTTTTAATCGCCTATTCTCTTTAAAGACTGTTTTCTATTTCGGGTTCAAAAAACCTGGAGTGGGTAAGCACCTACGATAATCCGCCAAGAAAGAAAGTCTATCAACTTAAGAATTTTGTTAGTTCTCCAAAAGCATTCGTCTCCTACACAGAAGACATGGTTAGTTAGAACGACTAAAGTCGTCACCCTAATATATTATATACATATAAACACCTGCAGTCAAAATAATACTAATAGTCGTAATACTTTAGAACCGAAATATAAAATAAAAATCAGTATTATGAAAACTATTTGAAACAAATATTATTATTAATATATTGAGTTATTAATTTAGATGTCGATATTGTGTTACTAAGTCGCTAAGTTTTATTACCCAACATGCTTATTCGCACTGCTATTTGTATGATCGTATCTGTACCTTATGCCATATATATTAAGAAAAAATAAAATACATAAACTTCATTCCCATATGATCTTCAATAAGTATTAGAATTACATATTTTGTTAGCCAATCTAAGAGATCTAAAATTTATTTATCGATTTTTAACAAAAAGTCAAAATGAGAGTGAATTTTGATGAAAAATTAAGCAAAGATATTTGTTTTATTATTTTAATGAACCCTACAATATTAGCGTATAGATAAGTATATATCTTTTATCAGTTGAAATTTTAACATTAAATTGTCGGTGGATCTTTGGGTACACGAAAGGCCATAAACGGATCTTTACTTCAAAATACATATATATAACTTATACGGTTTATATTTCAATTGAATCATTCGTCATTCAGTTTCATTGTCATTTCCTGATGCCATGACAATAGACAATTTTCTATATATACTCTATATGACCTATAAAGCTAGATTTTCAGAATAATTTCGTGTTTGGTGTTTCACAAGTGGGGCACATTTGATTATACATTTTTCTGACTACCCATTCGTAGGTTTTATGCTGCATCGTAAATCAAATTGGAAATCTAAATTGATTGCACTCGTGTGTATATTTTGATATACGATTAGATTTCAGTAATTAGATTATGATGCAAGATTTTCAGCTGACACTTCAAGCGACAAACAATCATAACTCATGATTGAGTGATCAATTATGTGAATGGATAGGCACACTGCGAGGCAATATTCAACACTTCGATTGATAAATAGATCGTAGCGCGAACACCCTGTACACAGTCAATCAATCGCATCTGATAAGCGCTTCTCAAATAGCTTCGGTGTTTATTTTCCGACCCCTTCAAGAATAGCTCTATACCAAAAATAACATGAATTTTCGCCCCCTGTGCACCTTTAGAAGTGCTATTAATTATTGATATAGAGAGCAAAGAATTGGGGAATTTGTTATCTGTCCACATGCAATAGATTAAATAACGCTCTATTTATTTATATTTTTGTGGAGGTTGGTACAAAAAATAAAGCGATTATTCTTTTATTTTTCTAAACTTTGTTTTTATGGCAGATGAGTTATCTTGTTTATCAACTTCAAAGTATTTTGCATTCAATGCCATTTCCAATTCTCGAATTTGTTTGTGATCTTGTTCAGATTCTTCTTCTTTTCTATTTTTTAAATAATATTATTATTTATTTGTCTCGTTCTTTAAATTATTTTATTGTGAATACAAACCCATTACACACTGATTACCTATTTTCAGGATATAATAAGTCTAGGGTTATCGATAACCTTTTCTACTTTGATATTAATACATGAATCCTGTGGTAATTTAAAGATAAATAATGGTTTTTGGGAATGAAAAAATCCTGTAATATTTTTTGTGTATTTACATACATTGTCTCCAATGCCAAATTTTAATTTATTTATTTCAATTTGTTTTATCTATAGTACTACGTTACTTACTTTAAGTTATTTTTATAACTTTTTTATATTTTTATTTATTTATTTATTTTTATTTGTTTTAGAAAGCTAAGACATTATATACAGATAAATTTGTTTTTATTTTAGCGTTCTAAAAAAAAAATTTTGTAATTTCAAACGGTAACATTTCTTCTTATATAAAGAAACAAATAACAATTCAGATTTTGAGCCTCAACTCAAATCGGTCGAAAAAATATATATATTTAATTAATTATGAATTATCAATTGTATATTAATTTTAATATTTAATAATATTATTTATAGCTTTTTAGTTAATATTAATCAAAAATCAATATTAATAAATAAATAAATTAATCTAAACTGAATTTATATGTCTTTCAAATATATTATATATTTTTTATTTTTATGTATTTTTTTTATTTTCTTATTTATATATGTATACATTTATTTTTTATATTTTTGTTCTTTTTACAAAACAAAGCAATACTTTATTAATAATGCAAACATGCATATTTATCTTTGTCGTTAGACAAACTAAACTGTTATAACGATCTTATAAGTTTCTGACTGCCTTTTCGACAAGATTTTTAGATATTAAAAATTTATTAAAAAAAAAAAAGCAAGTATGCTCTTCATGTTTTCTAATCTCGAATCATATAATTTGTTTTACCTGCAGTTCCAGACACATGGGGTCGCCTGCCGGTTGGCTTCTTCTGGGGCCATCTGATTAGCATGGGGCAGTATGAAGAGTGCGTTGCAGCCACAGCCACCTATGGCGATGCTCTTAATGGGCAATACTGTCTGGCACGGCTGAACATCACTCGGTTCTACAGCAAGGTGAAGCGTCGACATGAGGAATTCTCTCGCATCAGCTACAAACAAACGGATCCCGAGATCTTTGAGTTGGGAGTCTGTGTGCCAAGCACCTGCAGCGCTGAGAAAACTGATGCTCTGCTGAAGTACGCAATTGCCCATCTCTATGGCAACGATGTTATCGATCTTGATTTTAAGATGGTTCAGGAGAAATGGTGCAAATACAATGCGCCCGTCGAGTTCCGCGGTGTGGATATATTTGCCATGTGAGTGAGGCATAAGAATGAGATCCGAGATGATATCATAGTCTAGGATTCTTAGTAATATAGAGCTAATAATAATTTTTCCCTTTCTTCACACAGCGTTTTCTTCTCGCTGATCATATTCTTCCTGTTAGCCAGCAGCGTTTATGATTTCGTGCAGACCCGAAAGGGCGGTAAGTCTATTAAACATTTTTTATACCATGACCCATTGAAAATGGGGATTCAGGGCAAATTGGTTTTGCGAAAATGTATGTAACAGGCAGAAGGAGACGTCGCAGACCCCACAAAGTATATATGTATATTCCGTATGAACGTCGAGATTTCGGAAACTACAAAAGCGAGAGAGCTGAAATTTCACATGAACACTCGTATGTAGTTACGCAGTACGGGTTATTTTGTTTTTTTTTCGATAATTCATCCCATTTCTAAATTATCGATAAAAATCGAAAATTCATTTACGTTTTTTGAGCATAACTTCTACACAAGAGCTAGAGACTTTAAATTTGTATATTTAGATGTATATTTTGGATACCACGCCCCTTCGCCACCAATTTGAAAAAAAAAACGCATTTCAAATACTAGATACTTGAAATTTGGCAAATACACACATTTGGATTCTATTAATATATTATGAAAATTTCATGAAGATCATCCATTTAGGAATGGAGTTATAAGCGTCTATGTTATAGCCAACCGCACCCCCAAGCCACAGCAGCAACTGCGCAGTTAGCAGGTTATAGCCAACCGCACCCCCAAGCCACGGCAGCAACTGCGCAGTTAGCAGGGTTTAGGGTATCTCGTAGTCGAGCCGTCTCGATTAGAGTCTTCTTGTTGTATCTAAAAATATAGTGAGTCTAAATAAATTCCCCTATTTTTGCAGCACCCAAGAAACCGCTTTTCTTGGCCTTCTCGGTGCTGCACAACGCGCCGAAGATCTTCACGGTCAAGAAGGTAAACAATCCGAATGTCATCCACTGCCTCAATGGGCTGCGCTGCTTCAGCATGATGTGGGTGGTCTTTGGCCATGGCTACATGACGTTCTACGACTTGCCGCATATCAATCGCAACAAGTACTACACGTGGCTGCAGACGCCCTACTCAATGCTCGTGCAGAACGGATCTCTCTGCGTGGACACGTTCTTCTTCATGTCCGGCCTGCTAATGTGCTGGGGCGCCTTCCGTGAGATGGAGCGCACCAAGGGCAAGCTAAATATACCGATGATGTACTTCCATCGCTACATCCGCCTGACACCAGTTGTTGCCGTTGTTGTTTTGTATATCATGTCGCTATATCGTTACTCCGGCGCCGGACCCATGTGGTTTAAGCTGGGCACACAGGATCAGCGCTGTGCGGACACCTGGTGGGCCACGCTGCTCTATGTGCAGAACTACGCCTTCCCATACAGCATAGTAAGTGGAGCATGATTCAGTTTGCTTTTTATACCTTGAATACCTTGAAAATGGTATATAACAGGCAGAAGGAGATGTGGAAGACCCGATAAAATACTATATATAATCTTGATCTAGTCATGTCCGTCCGTATGATTGCTCAGATCGTTTACCTTACGCAGCACTAGTTTATATATATTTTTGAGTAACTAGTCCCCTTTATTGGTTATCGATAAAAATCGATAATAGGACTTTGATTTAAAGGCGTTGCTTGTAAACCGTAAGAACTAAAGGTTTCAAATTGAATACTATGTCTGTAGATCTCTGAGTTTACAGTGTGAAGTGAATACAGAACTTTTGTAATTTCATATTTTAAAAAAATACGTATTTCAAATAGTGGGTGCTTCAACTTTTACAAATATACACATATCAATGTCAATATTGCTTTCTTAAAATTTTATCACAAAAGTCTATCTATAAGAAAAGTTATATATGTACATATGTAGCTGCTCAAACTCAGTCGCTGCGTCAACTGCGCAGTTAGCAGAGCGTATGTATGTACATGTATTGTCTGCAATGTATGTATCCATAAAAAAAGAGTAGAATAATTGGAATATGAGTTTCTCGCAGAGGTTCAGGATATGTCTTAGTCGATCAGTCCCGAGTAGAGCACTATAGCCATCTTCAATATTTGCAATTACAGTGCGTCTCGCAGTCTTGGTATCTGGCTGTGGACACCCAGCTGTACTTCCTCTCACCGCTGTTCCTTATACCCCTGTATAAGTGGGGCAAAAAGGCGCTGATACCCATTGGAATATTTGGCATACTTTGTCTGGGCTGCACGGTGGCAACATTTTTGCATAACGACTTCACACTGTTTCGCGTGCAGGACGATCATGTGGATCTGCGGCAGCGCTTGACGTACTATCCGACGCATACGCGCATTCCGACTTGGTTAATCGGCGTCATCTTCGGCTACTTCCTGTTCACGCGCAATCGCGGACGACAGATCCCATTGGCCACGCACTGGGTGATCACCGGCTGGGTGTTGGCCTTTGGCACGATGCTAGCGGACATGTGGGGTCCATTCTGGCGCATTCTGCCCGATACGCCCGACTCTCCGCTCATCGAGGGCGCCTTGTTCGAGCCGCTCAGTCGCAGCTCGTGGGCCTTGGCCATAGGCTGGATTGTGTGGGCCTGCTACAATGGCCATGGCGGTCTTATCAATGACTTCCTCTCGTGGGGCTTCTTCACGGGCTTTAGCCGGCTCTGCTACTGCATGTACGTCATACACAGAATCGTGCAGCTCGTGAATGCCGCCAGGCTGCAAACGGATACACACTTCTCCGACTACGATGCGGTAAGCTAGCTCCCATTCTATATATTATAGCCTCTTGATGCCTAACGCCTGTTTGCTTGCAGATCTTGCGCTGGTGGCACGACTTCGGCATCACTTTAACCCTCTCCATCTTTGCGACGCTTGCCTTTGAGGCCCCCATTCTGGGCATTGAGAAGGCCATCTTCGGACGCGGCAATCCCAAGCCGGCACCCAAAAAGCCAACAGCCGAAGAAAGCGAAAAGGCTGCTCCAATCATCGAAAACCCCGCCGAAATAGCTCCAGCCACGATTACGACTGAGCAAGAGCCAGAAGTTGAGCCTATAGCCAGCAGAGCTGAGGATCCATCAAAGGCCTAATTGTAAACTCGCCAACTCAATTTTTCGTTAAGAATGCAAATATTTTTTGTATATATTGTTATTTATAATATACCAGAAGAAGACATTACCCGGCGTTGGCTGGGCTCACGGGTAACTTAAATAAAAAGAAAATTTAATATATGTACATATGCGATGTTGCTCCGATGCTGCTTCCTTGTATCCCGCTGATCTGATGATCATGAATGTTACCTAGATCCGAAGAAATACACGTCTTGAGTCAACTTGAAACAAAGCCCAATTCAATCTGGCGAAATGTCCTGTAAGTGTTTATCAAATTTATTACTAGGCCCCAACAGCAATAACAGTTATATGTTACCATAAACAAACGCTTTAGACATAGATAATAAAATTTAGCTATACTGTTGCTTACTCTATAACATTCGCTAATGCTATTTAATTAAAACTATCAGGAGTTGTAGATGCGGCTATTCTTAATATCCACATTAAAGAGTCGTGACCAATCCGTAATCGTATCGAACTGCAATAGAACATGAATCATTAATGGAGATCAATTAAATATTCAATTCTGACCTACGTCATGATCCATGAAGTTGTCACAAAAGCTCAAATCCAACAATTTCAGTTTTGGACAGTGCACCAGAATGCTGCAACCAAATTTATGACAGATATAGCACATAATTATAAATATATATATTCTATATTGTTAGACTTACTCATAAATGCGCTCGTGGGTTATATTAAGAATGCCCATCAAGTCCAACTGCTCTAGATTTTTCCCCAGTGTTGCGATATGCATTAGATCACGTTCCGTGATGCCGCGCATGGCCGACAGAAAGAGTTTCTTCAGTTTGGGGCAGTTATAGAGCAGCTGGTAGAGGCTATCACCCAAAGTGGCTTCTCGCATGCTGCAATAAAAATACAAATAATTCTCTATTCTGAATACTGCTTGCAGTTAACTATTGTAGTCATATTTACTTACCACCAGCCCAGATCCAATTCTTCTAGCTGTTGGCAGCGAGCCAGTGATTGAAGTCCACGCGCGGACAAAAAGTGTGCTTTCCACATGTCCAGAGACACGAGTTGGGTGTTGTATGTACCAAGATGGGTTGCGACATTATCCATGTTTACCGAAACACCACAGAAGGCTATCGAACACGTTATGTAAGCAGTTACATACAAATTTGTGGTAATCCCTACCTAGATTCAAATGTTTTAATTTGCGATTGCTTTCTAGCATGCTCAGTAGCAACTCCGACTCAAAGGCAGTTTGAAAGAGATCGAGTCGCTCCAGATTCTTCAGATTGGCTAAGCAGGAGAAATTGAGTAACGGCGGGTTGGTCGTGCAGTTTCGTAGGCTCAATTCTATAGATAATAGAACAAAAATGATGTACACCTTATATAAATACTTTATATATAATGCAATCTCGACTTGCCTATCAGATTATCACAGACTATACCGACAGTCTCAATACAGCTAGCATTGAGAAACTTGCAGGAGTTAAGGCGCAAATGGGTGATATTGTCACCGCGTTGGGTTAGAAATCTGTGGGGGAAACGAAACGGAAAGTACTATACAAGTAGTAGGTGGCTTATCGTTTAGTTTCTGCAGTCTATTCACTTTTTGAACTCTGTGGGTGAAACTTCTCCGAACCCGCCGCACCATGACAAATCCAGTTTCCGCAACACCGTCGCCCGTCGCGCCAGCGTACAGAGCAGCTCGGAGTTAGCCAACTGCCAATAGGGCTTCAGGTTGATGTCACAATAGAGCAGCGGATGGGTGGAAATATCGTAGAACCGATGCGAAACTTGACCCATGCGAAAGAGCGACTTTAGGTCCAGATAGCTGAGTATTTTCAACAGGATTTCACACTAAGAGAAAGACTTTACATATGAGATGAAGTGCGCAGCTGATTAAACAAATTGGTAGGCCAACCGGCAGATCCGTTAGACAGATTTGTGTCGTGCTGTTCTGCCTTTGTTGCTCAGACTCCACATGGTTGTCCATCAGGAACTTGCTCAGATCGTTGTTAATAAACTCGTGAAGTTTAACAGCAGCACTCTCCTGGCAGCTGGGCTGGAACTTCAGTGTACGCAACTTGCAGATGATGGGCCCATTTCCACTCTCCTCTCCAGAGCCACCAGAGCCTAGACGCTTTGCAGCGGGCGCAAGCAGCTGGTGCATGCAACGCATGGGAACCGTCCGGCCGCACAGCATAATAGCATCTATTTCGGTGTAGTAATTTAGTCGACTGTGATTGAAGTCAATGCGCAACGTTCTATGCAAAAGCAAATGCATGTTAATTAGGTATATGAATACATATGTATGTAGCTCTAGCTGATGCAATCTTACTTTGTAATGATATTCGTTTTTCTTAGAGGCGGTGCAAAACGGCGAGAATCGCGCGGCACGTGAATTAAATCCTTGCCTGTGGCTTCCCATAGACATGTCCAGCGTTTTGTGATGCTGTAAGCCCAAATTCGCACAACCCCGCCCGGATTGAATGTTTCGAAGATGGCGACCTCTGTTGGCACCACAAACTTTTCGAAATAAACAACTGCAGGAAGAAAGAAAAGCCGTAAAGTTAGTTGATCCATCTTATTCACAGCTGAACTGCAAATGCCCCACTTACCTATAAAATCATGTGTGGGCAGAGCTGACAAATTCTGTGCCTGAATTTCTTGAGTGGCCGATGGCGCTTGCTGCCACCAATCACCGTAGGTACGCTGCGTGTGAATGCAAAGTCAATCAAATTGATGTAAATAAAAATATTTCAGAACTCTAGTCGAGATTGCTAAAATACGAGATACCCAAAAGAATTTGAAGAACTGATATTCCAAGTATTCTACGTTTCTCTTCTGTATTCCTAAAAACATATGCACGCACACATACAGCCAACAAGGGGACTACAGTATGGGCTTTGCTATGCGAACATCATCTTAGCTTTGGATGTTAATTAAATTTGTTTTTTTTGCTAAGCTACTTAATAATAAAACTAGAGTTAAATTAAAAAAGAAACTAATAATGCGTAGCAAAATAATAAACAAAACTAATATTATACATTTTTGAAGCTGTATATAAATATTTGAAATATATATATACATCTATACATACATAGAATTGAATATCTAATTAGCTAAAATATTCATAGATACAGAGAGTCTTGTAAACATTCAAATTAAAAATATATTCGGCGCTAAAGAGTATGCTTATGATATATAATATTATACTTAAACATGTTATCTTGTTGAAGACCTCTTCTGTTTTTTTGTACATATCTAAGTATGATGACATTCTAGCTAATATCTAATAATAATATACACCATATAACTCATATAACTCACCATTGTGAAGGTCTCTGGGTAGTCGCCGTAGGCAGGAAATTTGGTTGGTCTGCCAATCACATTAGCAGCTGTGTAGGATATGCTGTAGTCGATGCCGTACTGAGAGCTAAAGTCCAGCACACCGAGCACATACTGCCCAAGGTAGTAGCCGTGGTCCTCGTGAGACTGTGACTGCAGCTTGCTTCCGCAGCTAAACCAACCGCCATTGCACTCATGTTTCCGTTCCATTAGCATGGCTGTAAAATCAATAAGTGCATCGGGCTCGGTGTCGCTGGAGCTACCGTCTTCGGTGCCGCCGCCGGCGCCTCCACCGCCGCCGAGGGCCAGCAGGGACATTATGCACTCCTATTGTGTGGTGCTGTACTTCAGTCTATCACCGTATCGCTGGATCGTGTGAATCGCAATTGCAGCGTATCTTTTCCGTATCCAGACGAATGTTTCGCATAGCGCGCCCTGGCGCTAAATACAACTCAAGGCTCGTTCAGCAGACAAATAGCCAATGACCACAGAACGTCGGTTGGCTTCAGTACTCGAGTGCTGGAGTTGCAGAGGGCAAGCAGATGTTACCTTGACCTTTATTGCGCCGTAACTTGTTCTTCAACTTGTCCTAGAGAAATGTCGAAATAAATATAAATAAGTTAGAGCGTTAAGTGTTGCACCTTTTCAGGGCCAAGGTTGGCACTGAGCTGTGTATAGGTAAAATAAAAAGGCGCACCACTGACTAGCGCTAATTCAATTAATGGCTAACGCGAATTCTTCTTTGATATCTGCGGGACGAGGTGGTGTTAGTGCTGCCGTGTCGCCAATTAGTTAGTGAACACTTTCAACGTGCTGGCATTAAATTTGGTAAGATTTCTGATCAATATTGGAAATTCCCTTGAAGCGTTTAATCTGTTAAGTTACTATTGAATTTTGACAACAAACTCGAAACAAAGTTTGGATCATATATACAACAAAAACAGTAGCAGAGTTGCAAATAGGCACAGATTTCAACAATATCGATTTCTTTGTTTTGTTATTTTCGCTGCCAATGCAGCTCTGTAAAATTTTGAGGGTCTAGCAACGTATCGATTACATGATGTGTTATCGTGTTAAAATCGTCGGAATCTCTTCAATTTAAATATTTAAAATATATATGTATCGATAATATAAATAATCATTTGTATTTCACACTTTTTTAAGCAGTTATTTTTTAAATTTAAAGAGTCTTGATCGCCGACAGACAGCTAAGCTCGCCCACTCAATTTTTTGCCCGCCACCAATTATATGCACATTTATGGATTGAGGATATATTTTAATCGATTATCACCATCATCAGCGCAGTCGTTACTTTAATGCAACAGCTGATTCGTGTTGATGATCTTACTTCCTGTTGCTTGCAGCAATAGAGTGGATTGACAATCGGTCTGAATAAAGACGTATTATTTGTCATGCAACAGCTGTGCCGTCTTAATGTCTCGCTTTAAATGGTTGCCTTTCTTCAGTAATTTACCACTATTAAAAATGAAGAAACAACCTCGTCTTGACTATAGGAACAAAATAATTTTAGCGCCAATGGTGCGTGTGGGTACATTGCCCATGCGACTGCTGGCTCTCGAGATGGGTGCTGACATCGTTTACACCGAGGAGCTCGTCGATCTGAAGTTGATCAAAAGTTTACGACGCCCGAACCGTAAGTTGGTTAATTTAAAAATTAATTACAACTAATCGAATTGTTTAATTTTGCAGCCGCCCTAAACACAATTGATTTCGTGGATCCCTCTGACGGCACAATAGTGTTTCGCACGTGCTCTCGGGAAACATCCAGAGTTGTACTTCAGTTGGGCACCAGTGATGCAGCACGAGCTCTGGCTGTGGGCAAGCTAGTGCAGAACGATATTGCTGGCTTGGACATCAATATGGGCTGCCCCAAGGAGTTCTCTATTAAGGGCGGCATGGGAGCAGCGCTGCTCGCTGACCCGAAGAAAGCAGCACATATACTACGAACGCTAACCTCGCAATTGGACATACCGATCACCTGCAAGATTAGGATACTGCCCGATACCTTGGAAACCATAAAGCTGGTGCAAGAACTGGCAGCCACGGGTATAGCTGCTATTGGCATTCATGCGCGCACACGGGATGAACGTCCTCAACATCGTCCGCATCCCGATGTTTTACGAGCTGTTGCCAGCGCCGTAGACATTCCTATCATAGCCAATGGCGGATCTCGGAATATGCACACCTACGAGGATCTGCACAAGTTTCAAAACCTGTGTGGTGCCGATAGCGTCATGGTGGCGCGTGCTGCCCAGCTCAATGTGTCAATATTTCGTAAGGAAGGCCTCCTGCCAATTGATGATGTGATTACCAAATATCTGCGATTATGCATCGACTACGATAACGCGCCGCACAATTCCAAGTACTGCGTCCAGAGCATCCTCAAGGAGCTTCAGGAGACACCGCGCGGCAAACGATTTCTGCAGTGCCAGACACTGCAACAGATCTGCGAGATATGGGAGCTGGGTGAATACTGCCGGCGCAAGCAGCAGGAACTCAAAGAGCTCGGCAATGGCGGACGAGCCAATGTAATACTAACAGAATGTCTGGCCAAGAGGCAAAAACTCGAGCTGGCCGAAAATTTATCGGACGAGTACGATGGCGTCATTTGCCGCAACATGGCTTTCCTCCGTTCCACCTACACAAGTGGTAAGAATTGCCATTGCTATTGCCTCAGAACATCCGGTTCTATCTCTCTATTCCCTTATAGACACGCAGCTGCCTAAGATGGTGCTCTATGTGCTGGCGGGCAAACTGGGCAAGCAGGCGCCCAGCTACGAGACGCATCAGTGTGACAAGCTCTTCCGATCCATTTGCAGCTATGATGGACAGCGCTTTAGCAGCAGCTTCTGGGAAAAGAACAAAAAGCAGGCTGAACAGGGCGCCGCACTCGTGGCGCTCCTCCAACTGGGACACTTGAAGGAGCAAACCCTGTTTGAGAACGGCAGTCTGATAAGCTAGAATCTGATTAAAGCAAACAGAAATCGTTTATCTTATGCCTTGGGTGTTTATAAGAAATCCTCTTGTGTCGTTATTTAAGGCATGAGCGAGTGTTACGATGCTATTATGTAGATCCATGTTTATTAGAGTGCTATGGACTAGCGTTAGATAATCTAATGACATTTTATTCCTCCTCTTACATTATAAATTTCGTTATTATGCTCTGTTCCCAAATGGAAAAATAGTATGTATATTGGGTTTGTTCAATGTCCGTCTTGCTGTCCCTCGGTCTGTCCGTATGAATGCAATATTTTTCGGCGCTATTAGAGCTAGAGACTTGAAATTTGGAATTTCGTGTAGGGGCGTGGCAAATCGGAAAACTTTTGCGCCCATAGGCCAGTATACATACTACTATTCATGATGAGCTAGAGAGCTGCAATTTGGAATGTATACTCGCGGTGGCAACCCAAGTTCAAAAAGCTATGGCGGATTTATCTACGCCCAATGGGGGGCGTGGCAAATCAGACCTGAATATATAGTGATTTTTCAAATTGTGCTACATACATACATATATTTTGAACACTATTGACACTAGATACTTGAAATTTGGCATGCATACTCGGGTTGACAACCCTAGATCAATAAGCTATGGTAGATATATATACGCCCATAGGGGGCGTGGCAAACCGCAAAAGTTTATATCTCACAGTTTTAGAGCTAGAAGCTTGAAAATTGGATGGTTCAGTTACTAATGTCCTCCTCTATCGATGACCCAATAATAATAAGATACCCTGTAATTTTCGTATTTTTGGAATGTAAGCAACCAAATTTTGCAGTTATGTTAGCCTCGGCTCTTTCTAAGAACTGGCCACAAATTATGCGTCTACGCCCACTGGGGGCGTGGCAAATCGGCAAAGAAGTTTGTTGTGGCCAACTGCATAATTCATGCATACAAATAGCTCAGTAGTAATTGCTAAGATGGCAGAAAGCATTTTAACATAAATATACAAATATTAATGAATTTAAAAAATAAAATTGATAAGTTTTCGATTAATAAACAAAAAGTTTCCAGCTGGACTCGAACCCAGGTCATTTTAAAATAAAATGTAATCGTTAGCTAAAACTAAATAAATTCACAGCTGACCAGCTGATCAGCAGTTTGTGACAAAACAAAACAATACAATCGCAATTCTTGGAATATGTATACGCACTTGGATGTGTATACACGTACAAACATCTGTGGACACATACATACATATGTATGTATATGCATGCATAGAAAAACTGCTTGCCACACAGCGTGGCAAATCGGAAAAGCAGTTTCTAGTGCTTAAATGCACAGTTCATATGCGTATGTTTATATGTAAATATCTTATTATCAATTGGCGCTGGCAGCAAGCCAGTTATAATAAGTATAATGATATAAAATATGCTTGCTTCTGTTTGTATGTATAGGAAAAACGTTTGTTGCTTGCCAGGTACGTTTGCTAATTGCCGAAATATCTCGCAGTTAGTTGCGCCTAACTGCAACGTTCTTGTAATTTATATCATTCAAATATAGCAAATTTAAGTTACAATGTGTTTGAAACATAAAATTAAGAAAAAACGAAAAATGCTTTTTATCAAATTTCAATTTCAGCAAAGATCAGGAAAATAAGCAGCTAAACCTTGTGAATATTGAATACGGTCGTACTGAAGCCAGCTAGGCTGCTGCCTATGGACTTTTAGTTCCTTGCTCTATGACCAACGATTCGTCCGCAACGATCTCAAACTAGTATTAATATAGATATGTATATATATATTAATATTAATATATATTTATATATTCAGTTCACTAAAGCTCATGCAATTGACTAATCAGGTATGCTTAGTTAATTTGATTAATGTTTAGTTCAAGATAGTTTGCAAATAAACCATGAATTTACAAGTTGCAATTAAAAATGTTTTTCTTTCTATTGACATCATTCTTTTATTATGGTTTATTAATTTTCTAATGAGTGTGTTTCAAGGATGCTATGTGGTGGATGTGTTGTTGAATAGGATATAGCTGCTCTTAGCATAGCTAACGTCGCTGTGCTGCTGGCGGCGGCATCATTGTATGATCATCACGGAAGCCGAAATTTGAAATGAAACTTAATAGGTAGTCCTTGGTAATAGGATGCTTGATACTCTCCACGACGGCTGCCATAAGAAAAAAAATACATTATCTTAATAACTTTAGCAACTTCGTATAGAGTAAGGGGGTTAAACACTTACAGACGGCGGTGTTGAAGCTGTTGGGCAACTTCTTGTCCGTACGCTCACGCATAAAGTCCCAGTTACCATATTGATTCATCGTACATTCCACAATCTTGTTATCCAGCTCACGCACTTCCTTTGTCAGCTTTTGCAAGCGACCGAAGGCGGCATCATGGCCGCCAACAAAAAGGAAGCCAACCTTCTTGGTCAACAGCCTGGTGAAAGCATTACCAAGTGATTAATAATCAATGGAATATACATATATAGATTATCTATATCCATGCAGTATATTAACAGTTATGACTAAGCTATAAACAAAAGTAGTCTAGACAACTGGCAATGGTTAGCCAGTTCGTAATCGAATTAAAAATAAAATAAAAATAACTATATATAATTGAGAGCAGTCTAGACTTATATATATTTATTTAATGACTATAGGTCTGCATGAATGTTGAGTGAATGAGTGTGTTTGCTTAAGACTCGGCTGTACAATATTCAAGCGTGAGAAAACGAATAAAACAAGTGGAAATGCGGGTAGACGATATGTTACATGAGGGATTATTATTAGTATTCAAACCCGTTGAATTGCGCTCACTCGCTCAACTCAATTCAATTCGAATGCATTCAATGTGATGTTTGTTGGGAGTGAAGGTGACCATACCAAATATTGCATACTGCACATTAATTATAAAATGACAATCTTATACCCTTCGCCACGCTCTGTTGTTATCTTTAGTCGAAAGTCTACAGAGTTGAGCTCATGCGGCTTCCATTTAAAAACATCGACGCAGACGCCCGGTGTGTAGGGCTGCTGTGAGGGTTGGAAGATGAGGCCGTCGGGCTCGTGAGCCAGCGAACGTGAAAACTTCTCACCCAATAGACGAGCCGAGGTGCGTATATCCCAAAAGTCCTTATTTCGCACGCTAAAGGGTTCCAGGGAACGGTTAATAATGCCGTGCTTCATGGCAAGGATGCGTGGACCTGCGTCATCAAAAAGTTTGTATAATATAAAATATAGATGATTCCGGTCTCGTCCTGCGTACCTATAACATCATTCTTAATATAGTCCAGTCGATGTGGGAAGAATGGTTCCTCCCGCACATCACGGCCTTCCAGGCGAACAATGTCATAGACAAGAAATCGAGGCGTGACGGTGTCCCCAATCTTATCCAGCACCATTTCCTGCAAATAGAAAGTGATGTGAATATGGCTCTGAGATCTCATAATCTCTTGATTTCTTAATCACTTACGCCATCCAGCAATGTGCCATCGAGATGTTCATGAAGATTTTTGCCACTCACAAAGGACATGTTCTCTACCTGGAAACAGGAGTGATTACGATCGAAGAAGTATATCTCCTTGCGTCCATCGATGAGCATCATGTATCGCGTGCCATCTGCCTTCCACGAGACCCTATACGGTATTTCGCTGAGGCGCTTGATGTTGTGACGGTCCATAGATACGGGCTGGGATCCAGGAAAGCCATTCTTCTGCCAGTGGCACCAATCTTGCACGCGGCGCTGTAGCTCCGTGGCACGGGCCTTATCTGTCACCTGCCGCACGCCAGGCACACCAGCCATAAATGCTGCATTTTTGATAATCAGCTCGCGACGTCGCTTCTTCTTTTGTAGGCCATCACCGGAGGCGCCGCTGGGGTCTTCACTATTTGCATTCGGTTCGCCTGTATCCTCATCGTCGTCCTCTTCAACGGCACCAGCCGCAGCCGCTGCAGCCTGTTGTGAAGTAGAAGAACAATTATCATCATAGCGACGTTTTCGATTGTCGGTAACGACATCGTCGTTGCCATTGCTATCGTCATAGTCTAGACACCAATTGGGCTGCTGTGGGGCCTGGGGTGCGTCCTCCTCGTCCTCATAACGCCGGAAGAGCTCATTAATGTAATCCTGTTTATATATGCCAGGTGGTCGGGACTTGGCAAACACAGCCAGCGCCCCTTCCACAGAGCAATCCATACGTTCTACCATATACGAAATGATGAGAAAACCTGTCCGGTTAAACCCGTGTGTGCAATGGACGGCAATGACATCCAAAGGCCGCTCACTGATGAAGTTGTCCACCAGCTCAATGAAGCTGTGCGTCTGCTCCGGCGATGGGGTTTCGCCATGACCACGACACTGCAGCTTGATGTACTGGGCGCCCCGCTCCTCCACAATGTTGCGGTCATAAAATCGTTTTGTGTTTGTCAAGTCAATCCAAAGACCCAGTTTGAGCTGCTAAGCGTACGACAGACAAAATTAATACAATATCTTCTTAAGCCATCACGCCATCGCTGTCAAATCTTACCTTAAGCGTCTTGCAGTAGTCGAAGAGCATCTCTGGACGAAATGTGCACTCGATGGGCATCTTGTCTTGGAAGGACTGGCTGAGCGGCGTTTTGAAGGCGAGGAATCGATCCGCTATGATGGAGTCACATTTTCGTGGACAGTAGAGCCAACGGTTGGGTAGTGGGCCTGAGCCCCGTTCACGCTCGAACTGTGACATCCTGAAAGGGGAGACAATGGACTAGTTAGCTCGATATATGAAAAAAACTGCGAACGAGCTTGGCATGCGAATAGCGTCTCGTAAATGAGTTCGTTTTCAAGATTGCTGCCAAGTCGATTGGGAATCGCGTTGAATATCGCGTTTCGACTGTGTTATTAACTTCTTCACATCATCTTCAGGACAGCGCAGACAATTTCGGAAAGTGATTGCTTAGCTTGATTGCCCGTGTGTGTTAGTGTGCGTCACGATAAATATTGCCAGATTTCGCGCATGAGCGTTACCATTTATGATAGTGTTGCAAAAAGAAACTAAAACATCGATATATGAGATTGCATACATGTAGTTATTCGCGATAAACGGTTCAATTACGGCGCTAAGCTATAAATAATATAAACACAAATAACAATCTTAATATTCTTAATTATCAACTAAATGGCAAAAAATAAGCTCTAATAAAATGAAAACAGCACCGCATTCTTCTGCTCTATGATTTGTACATCGTTTAACACAGCGATTAGTATCTGTATGCAATAGATGTCAAAAAGAAAGCTCCGATGAAGTTCCAGTTCCGATAAATGGTCTAGTTCATTACACTCGACTCGCACTTTTCGATATTCAACCTGAGGTCTGTTAACGCTTGGATTCAGATTCAATAAGTCACTTGCTGAAAACTTGGTCAGAAGAAATTTGCAAAAATGTCGGTAGAAATATATCCACGTGCTTTTCGTAGCATTATGAAGTCAACTTCTTTAAATAAAGAACTTCGTGGTGTATTCAATCGTCTTGAAAATGCGCTCAAGGAGAAGGAAAACCTCAAGACAATGAAAAAAGGTACGTTAGCCGCCATTATTAAATATGTGATATATGTTACTTAATTTTCAGACCTTCGCAAGGAAATGCAACTTATGGGCGTCGATCTAAGGATGGCGCGTCGTAGAAAAGTTGCACGTGACTTGGAAATTAAGCAGGTGCAATACGTTAGTGACATGCTAAACCAATCTTACAATTATCTACTGCAATTCATCACTTTGTTTGACGAAGAGAAAATAAAGAAAATGATAAGCTTCGGGGTGCTGCGCAAGGAGCAGGAAGTGCAGCAGAAAATTAAAGAGATTCAGATGCAGCAGAAAGCCGAGCTGGAGACAAAAACTCAAATGGAATCGCGTATTATTGGTTTGTGCATAATAATAAATTTAAATAATTAAAAATTAATAATTGTTCGCATGCAGTTCAGGAGTTTCGCCAATTGCAGCGTCAATTAATGAACGTAGAGGAGCAGCACTCAAACGTTTCCAAAGAGTTCGCCCAAATGGAGCGCCATTGGAAGGATAAGCTGAAGCAAGCCACTGAGCAGCGTAACAAGAAGATTATCTCTTTGGTGGAGCTGAGCATGAAAACCTCAGAGGTAATCATAAGGGAAAATGAATGTCGCATTTAATTTTCTTTTTCACAAGACTTTCCACACTTTCCACAGCACAAAGTATCATTCGGGCACAAGATCGATGCTGGCAAGACCAAAGCTGAAGCTCTGTCCAAGAAAGTTGAGCCGATTGTGTTGCAATCGGCAATGGAGTTTGTCAACAGGTATGCTGAGGTGAACAAAGTCGCTAAAAATGCAACCGCCATGGATATTTTACCGGACGCACCGTTGCGCTCCATATTAGTAATGACTCGCTCGATGGATAGCTCCAATGAAATGGAGCAAACAATTTGTTCCAATAAACAGGTCCATTTTGCACCTTTGCCATCGCCAGCTCACGTCAGCAGCACCGAGCCTATAGTGTTGAACGATCTACCAGTCGATATGGCCGACATGTCCGACCTGAACTCTGAGTCGTCGAAGTTGGAGGATGTAACTATGTCCGATTCGAAATATTTTCCTGATCGCCCTATTATCGAGACTGTAGAGGCGTTGCCGAAACTTTCCTTTTCAACTCCCAAAGCTATGAATCCATTTGATCAGACCTTTAAGAATATATTCCAATCTGACGATCCTATGCCGCTTCAAGACTTGCGAAGTGCTAATAACGAAACTGAAAATATGAATTCAAACAATTCGAATAATATTTCAAATTCAGAAGATGCCTTAAACATGATGGACTTTAACTTCGAAAAAGACTTTTTCAATGATCAAGATAGTTCACAGCAAGGAGGAAACAATTCATATGATCTTTAAGGTCCCAAGAAAAATTTAAGAACTTTCCTGTTCGGAATAAATAATTTTTTTGTATACTAATTTTATTATACATATTGGTAGACTGAAAAAAATTCAATTTAATTATTAAAAAATTCAAGAAAAAAAAAAAGAAATTCGAAAATTTAAAATATTCGGAAGTAAAAAATTTCGAGTTTAAAAAATCAACAAAAAAATGTATAAAAAAAAAGAGAATTAACTTTAATTAATCGTAAAAAAAAAAAAAAATTTAAATGAAACGAGAATAATTTCAATCATTCCTAAGTTCCGAAAAAAAAAATGTCAATTTAATAGATTCTATAAAATCACAAAATCAAAAACAAATTTTTTAAAAGAAACGAGAATTAAAATTATTTTAATGTTTCACAAAAGAAAAAAAAAAGAATTTGAATTAAACGAAAGTTTCGAAAACATCGAAATATGTCACACCATCTTCAATGTTGTGATATTAGACTGAATTGAATTTGAATAACAAACATGAAATGTACTTATATATATATAAAAAAAAAAAAACAAACAAAAATGAAATGTATTTATATATGAAAACTGAAAATATTTTCTGAAATTTAAATGTCAATAAAACGCTATTTCGTTCACATTTACGAAAAATTATTTAGGACTCGCTGTGCGCTAGCATTATTTACGACACTTCGTCATATTATTCCAGTTGTGTATTTTAGCAGTATTTTCTCTTACATCGAAGGCAAGTCACATTGTATTTTGACTGTTGGTTATCTCTGGTCACACTGAGAAGAGTGTTACGCGAAGCACAAGAGAGTGAATAGACGAGCTCGTCGTCGTCTAATTAATAGAACTATAACTGAAACAAAACATGGGTTTTTGAAAAAAAAAAAAAAAAAAAAAAAATGCAATCCGATTGCATGATATCGTGGGCATAACACATGAGACGCATGTAATAAAATTTAGTAGTTCAAATTGCCATTGATTGTCGGTCGCGGACATCTGTTTTTACGTTCGCCGTTTTTATCGATTAAATTGTATATGTACGAATAGATGTTGTAGACTAGTGCTGGCGCGCAAACACACATACTCATACACATGCAGCAGCAGCAGCAGTAATAATAATAACAACAAAAACCATAGTTGATACATTTAGAAGCGGAGCACCCTGAAAAGCTCGCAAACAAAGCCAAACGCGGAAACTGTCAAAGTGCTCTCAAGCTCACTGTGTGTTAATCCAAATCGAGAATTCGCTCGCATCGCCAGCGCTTTTTAACGATTTTAGCAATGTCTTGCAAAACGGAGAGCAACAGCAACGGCAGTGGCGACGGCAGCGGCACCAGCAGCAGCAGTGGTAATAGCTGCGGCGACAGCGGCGCAACACTTATCAGCGGTAAATAGTAAATCATTTTAGTTACGCTACGCCCACCCCCTCTTCATCTGCCTCCCTCAACTCCTGCTACTATTCTACTTAGCACTAGCTCTGTCCCTGTCCCACTCTCTTACTCATGACGTGTTTCTTTGCTGACCTGTTTGTTTTCACGTTAACACAGATATCATTGATAAGATGTCAAATGTGCGTTCGCGGATTCCCGCAAATGGCAAGCCTAAACCACCGAATCAAATCGAACCGCAGATGCAGCAGCAGCAACAACAACAACTACAACAGCAGCAGCAGCAACCACAGCAGGAGCAACAACAGCAGCAGCAGCAGCCACCAGTGACGCCCCAAAAACAGGCCATGTCCGCGGACGAGCGAAAAGCCACCAAGAAATCTCTAGTCATCGTGGTTGCAATATTTGTGGCCAGTCTGATGACCATGTTCTATGTATATGCAATATTTCCCGAATTGAATGCGTGAGTGTTGAACAAATTGTTATTTTTTGTTTTAGTGCATACTCAAATTAGTTCTTTGTGTAAATGTGTTAAATGGGATTAGCAAAGGTCTATAAGTAGAAAAGTAGATCAGTTATTCATATTCCACTATACTCGTATATCTGTGTCTAATTGTAATAAATTCAAACTGAAATTAGTTAAGCAAACAGCTTTGTTCCACTATCCGTAGCTATCCATAGTTCAAGATGAATTGTAATGGACTTTGGAGAGTGAGGGAGAGTGAATTTTGTTATAGCTGCAGATTCGCAATATACATATACATCTACATACAGCTATGTAAATTGTAAAGACATGTAAATTGTAAATCTATAGCTATATCAAAATACTGTCCGTCGCTCCTCTCTAATGTCTATAAAATTCATCTAAACAACAATAAGATTGTTTAAGATATGAGCGCCTAGTTTATATAGGGCATTTAGCCTATGCATTCACAATTTGTTTCACTATAATTCACTCGAAACAAGATATTTATATATGTATATTTGAGAATATTTATATATATTCAGTTATATATTTTGATATATTTACGTATACAGCTGAAGACAAAAAAAAAAAAAAAAAAAAAAAAAAAAGAAAAGAACATCTAAATTAATAACAATATAAGTTAAATCTTAATATTCATTTCAAATTGTTTTGAAAATATCACATCTAAATTTATTGCAAAAAATATGTTTATCTCAATATTCAGTTTATTGAATGTATCACTAAGAGTTTTGGTGCTCAGTCAAATTATAATTATATATGTATATAGCTGTAACAGATATCGCTCAGACGACTTCTCTCCAAAGTCTCCAAGGTCCATTCGATCTAATGCCAACAAGTTGATAGTTATACGCTCTCAATTTGTCTCACTTTAATTCACTTAAACAAAAACAAGCGATATACATACATATGTATTCAGTTATATATTCTGATCTTGAGCATATCTTTATTTATACATACATATGTACATATGTATATGTATGCAGGTAAATTTCCTAGTTTACTCAAAGTTGGTCAATTAGCACATAAACTTTTATTATATAGTATTAAATAGGGCTATCCGCTATAGTTGGGCATTCTCGGCTCGAGCAGTCGCTGTCACCTGTGCTTGTGTCAGTTCCCTCTGACATTGTATCGAGCTTTGCATGGGGAGCTTGCGCTCAGCAAAAGTCACGCCATTTTACACTCACACACACACACAGTGCGAGAGAGAGAGATAGAGACAGACAGATGACAGACGAATCTTGTGGCATTTATTACAGTCGTAAGTAACGCTTTTTGTTTTGTTTTGTTTCTTTTTAGCTCTGAGAAGGAACATTTGAAAATACCACGTGATATTCAAGATGCGAAGATGCTAGCAAAGGTCCTGGATCGCTACAAGGACATGTATTATTTTGAAGTGATGTTCGGCGTTGTTGTCGCCTACGTATTGTATCCTTTTCTAAAACAAACAATTAATAATTAGACATCTAATCTGATTAACTATCACGTGAATACACACACACACACACACAGAGCCACACAGCTCTAGATAACGGCGCTTGCGCAACAAGTTTCACGTTCGTTGTGTACTTATTTATTTTAACCTTGACCCCATTTTTAAATACTCTACAAATGGTCAGTTTAGACAAAAAAAAAAATGTGCGACGACAGCAATAATATTCATGGTCAACAATCGCACAACACGTGCGTCGATACACCCGCGTAAATTTCTATAATATTATGCACGGGCACGCATAATTAGCATTGAAGACGACGTCGTCGTCGTTTTGGCTGCATGTAGGAAGCAAATAAATATACGCATACACACGATTAAAAGAAAAAACGTAAAGAACACGGACAAGAGCGAACATGTTTCGTACTGATCAGCTGATTTGACGCAGCTGGTATTGAACGAGTGCACTTTGCACTCTCTGCAGAGTAGCCAGAGCGAGAGGGCATGCTGCTGACGCATACCTGGAAGCTCTCTTCCTATCGCACTCTGAATTGCGTTCTCTGAGCATGTTTATAAACAAAAGCAAGAGAGCATGAATGCCGAATTTCAAATACTCTTGGAATGTTATTGTGTATGTGTTACGATAGTAGCATGTTCGAATACATAGTTGAGAGATTAGCAAGACTTGAAATAGACAGAAACTGAAACGACAACTGACAGATTATTTTTTATTAGTTTTCCAAGATGTCTATCACTGCGCATTTCACATTTCGTAACAACTGCTAGCAAGGGTATAAAACCAACAACAAGCAAACCCAGGCAGAGAAACATTGCGTTAGTGCGTCTGTGTGTGTACAATATCTAATATACCAAAACAGCTGAGGGCTGGTCATTCTTTCATTTGCATTGTCTTTGCTCATTTAGAAGCACGACATAAATGCATGTACATACACATATGTATATGTATATATTCATATGTATGCATACATACATATGTGTGTAAAACTCAGACGCTGTTGGCATACATACATACATACCTATGTGTGTGTTTACATATTTTCGTTTTATTTTTTATTTTTTTTATACAATTCTTCAAAGCAGCTGACGACGCAATTACGATTTTACGTAGCGATCGTACGATTGTAAGCTGGTTTTGTTGCTAATATAAATACATACATATGTGCATATGTATGTGTGTAGTTGTGCTCGAGAGTCTGTATTTGTAAAACATTTGGTAATCATGAACGTGCGCATGTACATTCAGCCCAAGTATGTATGTACATATGTATGTATGTCAATACTATAGTCAATTATACTAAAGAACGATACAAGTTTTGCGCAGGGCTTGTAATCTGCATTTGTAATATTTGTGCAAATATTTACGTACATACATACATATATACACACATTTACAATATTTATATTCAAGCTGGTAAAACAGTTTTTTTTTACAATTTTATTATGACTAATCTTATACAGACTGGCCAGACGTGTTATTTTTATAAGAAATTGAATGCGAAAATAATAATACCACGTGTCAGTTTCCATTGAAAAATATTCAAAGTATGTATGTATGTATGTATATATGTGTGTATGTACATACATATGTATGTACATGACAGCATGATTCAGCACATGAGTCAAAAAGCTTAATTCTAAACGATAATTAATGTTTTTGTTTTAAGTTTACGACTCTCTTCCCAGTCAGGTTTTTAAACAAAGCTCAAAACTTTCTTGTTGATTTAATTGATTATATCGAAGTGCTAATCCAATGTATGAAATGCAGACAGTGATCAATTTCAGTCAGTAAATTTGATCGAAATTGTATTATTTTTTATTTATTATTTTTAGTAAAATGAGAACGTTTCATTTGCCATTTTTTGTTATCGTTCATTTGCCTGGCTTCGGGCACGTCTCAGCTCTTGGTACACAAAGGCGAATCGCGTGTGGAGGTTGGCGAATTGCGATTGCGATTGCCACTGTCAACTTGTGTGTTACTTGGCTATTAATAGTTGGCGATCAGCCCAGCTAGTTGGCAATTTATCTTATGATCTGTTTTTAGATTTGATTATCTAGACCCTAGGCAATATGTGCTGCAGTGTGTGTGGGTGTGTTTTGTATATTATATATTATTTTATTTTATATATACATACATATATTCAATTTATTTATTTTTTCTTTTATTTATCTATATTTAAAATTTTTTTTTTGTATTTATTTAATTACACATTTTTAATTTTATTTTTCTTGTAGAATATTTTTCTATTATATATTTTCTATTATTTTATTCATTTTTGTATTTATATTTTACAATTTTTATATATACATATCTATTTATTTTGTTCACTAGTTTTTTATGATATATATTATATTATATCTTGTATTTTCTATATATCTCTCGAATTTGGTGTCCTTAACTAAATGCATTTTCTAGCCTACAAACATTTGCCATTCCTGGTTCGTTATTCCTGTCGATCTTACTTGGATTCTTGTACAAATTCCCCATCGCACTGTTTCTCATTTGCTTCTGCTCGGCGCTGGGCGCTACACTCTGCTATACCCTCTCCAATCTGGTCGGGCGTCGTCTCATCCGGCACTTTTGGCCAAAGAAGACGAGCGAGTGGTCGCGCCACGTCGAGGAGTACCGGGACAGTCTGTTCAACTACATGCTCTTTCTGCGGATGACACCGATCCTGCCCAACTGGTTCATTAATTTGGCCTCGCCGGTTATTGGCGTACCGCTTCACATCTTCGCGCTGGGCACCTTCTGTGGCGTGGCTCCGCCATCCGTCATCGCTATACAGGCGGGCAAAACGCTGCAGAAGATGAGCAGTTCGAGTGAGGCCTTCTCCTGGACCTCGATGGGTGTGCTGACATTGTGCGCGTGCGCCTCGCTGTTGCCTGGTCTGCTCAAGAACAAGTTCAAGAAGAAGAAGACGGCGTAAGGCTCGAAAGCAGATGAATCGATACGGATGTGGCAGCAGCTGAAATAGATTTATTTTACCAAAAAGCAGAGAAAAATGAGAACCTCCCTGATTTCCGTTGAATTGGGTTGGTCTTCACACATATTGATAGAAACCTGCATATATATACAATTATAAATATATTTTATTATTATTATTTCTCTAGGTTTTGCCTTAGTTCTAATGAATGTATCATGTATACCGAACTGCTATTTCCAAAAACACAAATCCATAAAAAACATAAAACATCAAAAAGAAACCATAATAAATGCGCGTATATTAGATGTGGAACAACAAAAAACGACAACTCCGAGTATCTACTATATATACATACTATATATATATATTAATAGGCATATTAATAATTCGTTTTTTTTTCTTTCCTAATTTTAAATATAATAAAACTTTTGCATATATTTCCGTACTTGTTTTAAGTTTAGTGAAACTTTTTTGTTTAGTGCTATTGCAGTATTTTCGAAAAATATCGATAAGTAAATTAATTAGCAAAAAATTAAAAAAATAAATAAAAATAAAAAACAAACAAACAAAAAACTAATGAATTCTATGTGTTTGTAAGCAAATACATATTTGAAAACCATAAAAATCGAATGTCTACTTAATTTGTCTTTAAATGGATCTTAATAAAAATTGCAAAGCATTTTTAAATGAATAAAATTTATATATATATATATATATACTTCCACAATATGTAAGCTAGAGACTTAAGCCTCAAATATTTCATCCATATTCTCGATGAAGACTTATCTAAACAGAACACCTAGCACTCATCTCTTCCATATTCAATTCCAATCCCCGTGGCACCTTTTGCTACTCTTCATCGTTGCATTTTGAGATTTGACAGAGGCTATTACATTTTCATTTTATTTCATTCATTGTCAATTTATTTGCAAGTATATATATGTATATGTAAGTATAAGTCAAATCTGTATATGATTTGTCTTAGAGATTATTATCAGGCAGTTAAAATCTCTGAGTCAACTCTGACTAAATTATTTTCGTCAGAGCTCGCAAATTTCCGTTGAGTGTTTCTCGAACTCCGAAAATAGGTGTAAGGACGTTATTCTAGAGATCGAGGGAGCGAAACATCTTTTGTGTATGTTTTCTTCGCTAAACACATCGACGAGCGTCAATCAACATTCCCGAAATAAGACTTTTTTAAAAATGGAAGGCAAATAGCTCAACGCAAAACACTCAGACTATGACGGAATAGTAAAAAACGTTTTTTTTTTTTTCGTTTCTCTCATGAGCAGATCGAGAGCATTTAAACGAAAAACTGTTATGTTTTGATGTCTTAGGCAAAAGCTTGAACTATTAACAGTCTTAAGTCTTTATTTCGGAATAGTGATATACAAATATAATATATACATATATATATATATATATATATATATATATATATATATATATATATATATATATATATATATATATATGCATATATGTAAATTTTCATAGCCATTTTTTGATCTCCTTTATTAGTTCACCAAATATTAATTATACTTGGGGGCATAACAAATCCAAAATTCCGAAAAGTCCAAAATGGAACAGTTATTGATATTTTTACTTCTATATTTCGAATTGTTTTTATTGTTCGTGTAAGGTGAGTAAATATTTCATAGCTTATTTTGGATTTTTATTGAGGTACAGCTGTTTTTAAAACAGGTCTTTAATACTTTTACGTCTGCTACTACTAAAATTGTCTATGTACTTGTATCATTCTATAATGAATTTTTCTCCAAAACTCATTTTTTGAACTTCAACAACTATTTAAAGCTGTATTAACTTTTTGCCAACGAATTGTAAATAGCTAACATAATTAAAGCTTTTTATGTAGGCTGAGCTTTTCTTCGATGCTGAGCTTTCAAATTGACTAACCCAATAGATACTGCTTGAACGGTTTATTACTCATTGTTCAACTTGATTGAAGCTTTGTCATCTGGAAAGCTGTAGAAGGTGAAAAGCCATTGGTGAATGTTTTGGGAATTTTTCGTTAAAATTTAAATATTTGGAGAGCTTTTATTCAATAGTTAGTTCAATTCTGTAAAGGAATAACTAAATGACAAAAAAGAGAGAGGGATATCGAAAGGCCAGAGACAGCGTAAGAAAGAAAAAGAGAGAGAGGGAGAGAAGGGACACAGAGATAGAGAAGGAGGAACTGAGGAAAATAAAGGGAGCGAGATAACCAAAGAGGGAGGTGAAGTGATGGATAAAAGGAGACAAAAAGATGCAGAAAGAGATATACAATGAGAAATAGACGGCCAAAGAGTGGGAGAGAGAGAGATAGAGAGAGAGAGAGAGAGAGAGAGAGAGATAGAGACAGAAAGCTGAAAGAGCTTTGAAGAAAAAGGACATAACATAACATAAGATAGAGAAAGAGAGAGAGAGAGAGAGAGCGAGAGAGTGAGAGTGAGAAAGTGAGAGCGAATCGAGAGAAGACTTACATATATGTATATATATAATGAGAAGGAAAAAGACAGAGGCAAACAAGCAAAAATAATAGACAGAGGGAGGACAAGTAGATGTGTCAATATCTACTGTGTATGTATATAGAGATAGATACATAAAGAGAGAGAGAGGCACATAATGAGATATGTGGAAAAAAAGAGAGAGAGAGACAGATATATATATACCAATAACATACAAGCGAGAGAGACTGGGATACATGAAAAGACAGAGAAGGAAAGATAATTGATTTGGCATGAATATTTTTGTGAGTTTCACGCAAACTGAAATCATGCAGATGGCATCGTATATTTTTACTGTTATGTGTTGTATGATGTTTTGTCAAAGTGTAAAAGATTTGACAAGTTTTTCTGATTGACACCAAATATGCATGCAGATGGTTGTTAAGCTTAAGGAGCGCACACTTGGAGAAATATTTGTATATATTTATAATATAATTATAATAGAATAAAAAAATATAATAAAATAAACAAAATAAAATAAAATAATTTATTGAATTGTTAATTGTAAATATATGTGTATATATGTATGTATATGTAAATATAAATATAGATACCAATATGTTATACTTAGGGACTGTAAGCAGTTTGACAATGTCTAATGGAAGATGAATAGTAGACAAATTTTAACCATTTCTATATAATTGTCGGTCTCTGGAGCTACATACATACATACATATGTATAGGCATATAGAAGAACAGTTCAACTGGTTTTGCAATTAAACAATTGTTATATCCTGTACACATTGAAAATGAGAAATCCGGGTATATTGACTTTCTGAAAATGCATGTAACGGGCCGAAAGAGAAATGGAAAGAAAAAAAAGAATAAAGTATATATGTATATGTAGCTACATATGTAAATGACTTTTTGCTGTATATGCATAAAAGAAGCTTAGAGAGATTGGAATATGAGCTCTATGCTATTAGTCCAGTAATTATTTTGTTCAGTGTATATTCATCAGCGTGGTTTTTGTGTACATATTTGCTAGTCGAATTGGCAGCCAATTCTTATCACTCACACATACACACTCATACGCAGATATATTCAGCATGTGTGTGTATGGTAATTGTTATAAATTGAATTATGTACTCTATTAGCCAGTGGCACCCAGCGTGTGCTCAACAGCTTAGCCAGAATGCGTCGTTGATCGAGACGTTAGTTAATTTTGCTAAGCCTTACCCATAGTTTCCAGCTCCCGCTTGCCAATGCTATTTGCCCAGTTTGCCGCCTTGCCATAAGGTGACAGCAACTGGGCAGCCAAGTGGCCCGCTGCGTTGCCAAATTGATTGGGTCAGCTCCAAATCGACTGCTTTAGCTGCGACTGTGCTCCAAATTATGCAAATCAATCGTGTGGCGGTCGACTCTCGGCTGCCCTGCAGCTGGTCGCATCCGCGTCAACTTATGAACGATGCTAACAAGCATATTGCACTGCCAGCAACACTGGCTCAAATATGTATGCGCACGCCATATACATACATATGTACATGTACATATATGCTATGTACATGTGTTGCTTTGCTTTTTGGGCAGACAGGCTCTCTGAGCAGAGAGCCTCACTGCCAAGAATTGGCAGTCGACATTGACGGACGTGACGTTGGCTTGCTTTAATTGCATCAATAAGTGTGCGTGTATGTGTGTGTGTGTGTGTGTGTGTGTGTGTGTGCGCCGCCTGAAAATAAAAACTTTCTCTGGCTTTAATTGACAAGTTAAGCACGCAGCCCGGACTAGGCGATGGAGGCATGGCATAGTCCTCGCCCCAGCTCTGGCTCACCATGACCTTCACACACGCTAAACGGCTTGGGCCAGGACGATAGCGTTACTGTGTATGCAGTAAAGGTCCTTCGGCGTTGGCATTCTCTCTTTCAATCAGCTCTCACTCAAGATACCCTGTAAGCAACTTCACATCGAAATTAATGTGACTTTCTGATTTTCCCAACTTTATTTTTGTTTGCTGAAATGTGTATACCTTCTTCAATCTATGCTCTCTTTCTAGGGTAGGCATTTAAGTAATTGGGGTTCAGCTGGGGCATGTTGGCCAAGAGTTCTGTTTGCCTTTTTCGGCGTTTTTAATTACATTCGCTTTGGCGTCAACAAATCGAGATAATTCTGGATTTTAGACTGCAAATGCAGCTGCCCGTTTCGATCTACCTAATTATGGTATAATGGGACATTTAGGTGTGCACGAGGGCGGCACGACAAGTTATGATTATTTAGGATCTTATTGAAAATGATCAAATATATAATATTTAATATTTAAATATAAATAAATATTTATTATTTAAACTACTACTATTTATAGGTATACTTCTATTTTAATGTGCACTACTATTCGCACTATCAGTACAATAAACTACTACCACTACTTTTTCATGGCTTCCGCAACGTGGTTAAATCCATCTCTCATAGAATTCAATCTAAATTAAGAATACCTAATACATAAATATGAAAGTTGTACAACTTTTAAGTCCTCCCTCGTGACTACAATGTCCTCGCTGCGTGTACTCAACTTTTTTTCTGGACTATTTATTGCACTTGGCGCTGCCATTAGCAGCTAGTTAAATTTTTTATAGGGCAACAATTAGGGTATACTTGGCATTAGCTAGTCGTCGGCTGGTACGCAGATTTGCACAGCATCTGAAATGTGCGAAAAATGATGATGGCGAGGTGGCTAAGTGGGGGCTTCTCTCCTTAATGCTTATCAGCAGACTTGAAATATATTTTGATGTATGTATATATGTATATATATATGTACGTATGTATGTGTGTTTGTGCGTGTTCAGTTCATTTCGATTCAGTGGCCTTTATCTGAGACAAGTCCAGACCTAAGACAATAGAAATGAGCAGAGTATTGTTCAATGATTTTAGCTATTCGATTCAAATTCGACTAGACAGCAATTGAGATATTCTCATTCAACCGAATAAATAATTTATTTTAAGTTAGATAAAATGTTTTGTGGACAAATATGTTTCCCTGGATACGATGCAGAGAGCTCGCAGTTAACAATGTCTAGGAAAAAGTCGTACTCTATTGAGCATGCTCAATGGGTTAGGGTATATAAATGTCGGCTCTATTAGCCATTGGTTTTTATATTAATCTATACCAAGTCGGTCCATCTGTCGGTTGGCTGCCTGCCTAATAGAAGCTGTTGGCTTCGGTTTTATCTGCACTGTGTGGTGTTCGTGTGCCTGTTTAATTAAATGAAATTGAAAAGCTTCAATTGTCTAACGGACAGCTAACAGACATGCAGCCGCATCAATGTTATTGCATCTTTTCGTGCCACTGATCTAAATATATTAAACAAATGCCACAAACTAAACTTAGTCAGGCCCAAAAGCAGGCTAATCCAACGGAATACTCGACTACGTTATAGCCATCATACTGCTCAGTGCAGCAGCTGCAATCATTCTAGGCTACTGGCGCCACCCACACATTTGTTCACCTGTAAATACATACATAATGAGTAAGTTTTGCTCTTAATTGAACATCAGACTGGCATCCTTTAGCCCTAATAATTGTAATGGTCTATACAAAATTAGATTGAGATGGGCATTTGCAGCGCATATCGTTCGTGATAAATTTGTCACCTGCGCTGCAATGCTAAATCAGAGCTTTGGATAAGCGGAGCTTTAGTGACAGCGCTTTCGCTTAGCTCTAAAGCTTTGGGACAGTTCTAAGAAGTGCACCCAATTTCAATCGAACTTCCGAGAGAGCAAAGAAAAAGAAGAGAGTACACTGGAATGTGACCGTATAAAACGGAGTCTCATTGCCGACCTCGTTCCTTTTCCTGCTGTATTCCGCGATCGAACGATAGTCAAGTCTTCCTCACAGTAGTATTTGAAATGCGTTTTTTTTGAAATTGTGGGCGAAGGGGGCGTGGCATCCAAAATCTGAAAATTACATAATCTGCGTATTCATAATATCTATCTAAATATACAAATTTGAAGTTTTTCGCTAAAACGGTGTAGAAGTTATGCCCAAAAAACGTAAAAATGGAAACGAATTTTCGATTTTTATCGATAATTTGGAAATGGGATGAGTTATCGAAAGAACAAAATAAACTCGTACTGCGTAACTAACATACGAGTGTTCATGTGAAAGGCCCTTCTTCGAACGAATAATATTCCAAGAATTATTCGATTCGTTTCTGCACGCATGCAAAACCACGCGCACACATAGACGCTGATCTACGCTTGTATGCATGTATGTGTGTATGCATGTGTGTAAGCATTGCCAGCGTATTGCTGTCTCGCTGCTTTGCAGCTGCGTTGCATGGATTTTGATGAGAAATGATTTTTGATTTTTTGATGATCAATAATTCTGTTTCTCGATGGACAATCGTATTGATATCTTCAGATTATGATTATGATATTAATATCTATATGCTAAACCAAACTGCATGTCTCTAGTATTTGAAATGCATTTTTTCATATTTGGGGGTGGTGGGGCGAAGTGGGGACCGGAATTCCAAAAACCGAAATTGTATTAAATTAGTATCTATATATATGCAGAAGACTTGGAGACTTTAACTCTAAAGATGAATTAGCTAGAATTTTATAACTGGTTCCCGATAAATTCGTTTATCGATAACTTTGCAAATATACAAGTTATCGAATTTCTGAAACAAACTCGTACATACGGACCTAACACAAAAAAATGAACTCTCTAGCTTTTGTATCTTCGGAAATCGACGCGATCAAACATACGGACAGACAGACGGACAGACGGACGGACGGACAGACGTACAGACGGACATGGCTATATCAACTTTTCTCGTCACCCTGATCAAGAATATATATACTTTATGGGGTCTGCGACGCCTTCTTCTGCCTGTTACATACTTTAAAAAAAACCATTATACTGTGAAGACTCACAATTTTGTAGATATTAGTTTGTAGAATAAGTTAGCCATAGCGTTAGCATTGCGCAACATTAAGAGAGCATACCCGCGCTCAAAGCTAAGCGGCGGCCACGATGACACGAGTAGCGCAGCATTAGGAGAGCATAGCCGCCCGAACAAGAACACATAGCACGTGTCGAGCCGAAAGTTCTCACGCTACATAGCGTAGGCACACGCTGACGCTCGGCCGGGCAGAGGCGAGAGCTCATGCGCAGCCAATGCACGCAGCGTAGCCTACAGCCACGCGCAGCAGAACGACGTCAGCGCGCAGCCACCCGCGCAGTAAGGGCAGATGCGCCAGCGTAACATACAGGCACGCAGCATGCAGATCACTCTGGCTACGGCATCGGCGGGCATCGGACATGCCAAAATTAACTTCGGAAGGAATCACAAACGAAACAGACCGGTGAATATTGACGAACAGTAGACATGACCAGGTAGAATAGCTAGGGGGGCGAGTTAGGCAAAGAATTGTACAAGTGAAAGAATAAGGAGTTTTATAAGGGAAGTAAATTGTACAAGTGAAAGAATAAAGAGTTTTATAAGTGAAATAAAGAAGAGTTTTTACTGTGAAATAAAGAAAAGTTAGACTGTGGATTCCAGCATCACGACCCGCCGGTAATACAGTGATACTCTGTATTCTACATCAAGCGGTATACGCAGTTGTCGAATCAGGGCAGCGCTCTGTATTTATCCGGATCGCGATTTCGTCAATGCCACGACCCGCCGGCAATACGCAGTGATACCCTGTATTCTACATCGCGCGGTATACGCAGTTGTGGAGTCTGGGCAGAGCCCGGTAGTTATCCAGGTCACGGTTTCGACATTACCCGGCCACCTCCGGCCACCTACGTTTATTTGATTGGGGCTTCGCTCGAATTCATAGCCCGTCGGTGAAACGCAGTGTTACCCAAGATATTACGCCAAGCAGTATACGCAGGTGTTGGATCTGGGCAGTGCCTCGTATTTACCCGGGTCGAGCCACCTCCGGCCGTGCATACTCTACCCCATTTTCGTACGGGAAATTCTGCGCCTAGAAACGTCTCTCATTCCGTAGTCTGGAATTTTACAAATCATCTTGTGAAAGGACCTGGCGAGACCGAGATTTATACCCCGGCCAATAGAGATTCTTTACAGCAGGGACTCGGGATTTAGGAGAGTAGATTCTTTTCTTGGATTTAAGACCCGTTAAAGAAAGAGTCAAGTCAGCCAGAAACCGTAGCACACCAGCGTGGTAGGGAAAGAAAGCTGGAGAAGAGCCCGTGGCCTCAGAATTCTCAGCAATCGTGCGAATTGCGCAGTAGTAGAGAGAGAGAGAGAACACATCTAACGGGTTCGACGAAGCACAGTGGGACTGTGTTCGGGAAATAGTGACGAAGCGCCGAAGAAGCCGGCAATATAAAGCGAGTTCGGCGTGGCGGAAGGGCACTTGTTCACCAACTCTGACGGAACGCACATCAAAGCAACAGCACCTGAGACTCTTCGTTCATCGCAGGATATTCCAAGGGATACTCTATCGTTTTTACATACAGGCGTTGGATATTTCATCGTTCTTATATACCGGCGTTGGATATTTCGTCGGTTTTATATGTATACCGGCGTTGGATATTTCATCGTTTTTACATAGCGGCATGTATATTACATGCAGGATCAAGCCAGGCAGAGGGACCATTAGTTCGACAGGCCGTTTAGCTCAGGAAATGGGGCGTGTTCTTCAACGGTAAAACAAACCCATTAAGGTTTATCGCGCAATTGGAGGAACGAGCCGTGGCATATCAGGTGGACGTCAGTCATTTGCCGCGAGCAATGCCTGAATTATTGACTGAGAGGGCCGAGGACTGGCTCAGGAGAAGCGGACTGCAAGGCGCGACGTGGGAGACCTTTAAACACGACTTCTTGCAGTTTTTCCTCCCGCCTCGTTACTTTAAGCGCTTGGGAGACGAGATCCGCGCACGGATGCAGCGCGTCGGCGACCCATTCCAGGATTACCTTATCGCGTTGCGGGTAATGATACAAAGGGGAGGGCTGCCGGAAGAAGGGCAGTTGGACAGAGCGTATGACAACATGTTGCCCGCCTACCAGCTCTATATGAAGCGGGACGAGAGTGGGACAATCCCAGAACTGACCCTGAACAAGTGCATAGGTGTAACTTGAGATCCGTTAAAAATCTATTTTTAAAATACGATTTGCGATTAGAAGTAGTTAACACAGCATTGTTAAACTCTTTGTATGCATCGTTTCTTTTATCATTTGGTGATTGATTGTGATGGGTCGTAAAAGTGACGCTATTGTCCGCGAGTTTTTTGATGTTAAAGTGGATCAAGATGTTTCTATTTGCAAAATTTGTAAGTAAATTTTCAATTACCATCTCAAAAACCGAAGTAAAAAAGCATGCGTGCAATTGGTGACAGAAGAAAAAGTACCATTCTCTCTTTTTGATTCTGCACTGTTCAAAGCGCTGACAGAGCAAATTTTTGAGGGTTTAAACATGAACCCTATAACATCACGGAATGTGATGCAGCACGTCGCCGAAAAATATGAGAGAGAAAAGTCAATTTTAAAAGAGCGACTTCAAAATAAGATGCTATCGCTCAAAATTGACATAGCTTCTCGACACTCCAAAGGCATTCTTGGTGTAAATATACAATACTATAGAAATCATGTCATTGAAGTGAAGACGTTGGGCATAATTGAGCTACATCGACAACACACAGGGATCAATTTGAGCATGGAAATCGAAAACATATTGGCAGACAACATTCCGACAATGATCGGAATGTGTTGAAGACTGTTAATGTCAGATCTGGCATTAACGTATTTGCTGCTCCTCCTCCACACCACGTCTGTTATCAACATAGAATGTTGATAACAGGTTCCTGTTATTAACAGAACCTCTTGAGCGGTGCGCGCTCGCAGCCAACTTGTAGATGTTTCCGGTGGCATTCAATTTTCTACTTATACTCTGTATATACATGAATTGTAACCCTTAGAAATATAAAGTTGTGAAATATAAAATTATTCAACATTAACTTAAACAAATCGACTCTTTCTCACACATACACACCACATATCATCCATACTACACACAAACACACACCAGCACCCGCATCACACCAAACAACATCTGGAGCGCCTAACCCTACATTTTCATTGGTCCTTCGAGCTGGAGATCTGATATATATCCCACAACAACCACCCAGTGATCCGCAAGGCGACCAGATAAGTCACACATTTAAATAACTTTCAAAAAACTGCTGATCAGGTACCTTCATATGCCGTATCTGTGTTTCCTAATGTGCAAGTGCAATATATGAAGTGTCCGAGTTTGCGTTATAAATTCCTATATGTATGCTTTCCGTTGCCGAAAGTGGTCTATGTCCGTTACCATCGATCTATCCTCCTCATATCGTGACGAGTGAGAAGAGGAAAGACTGTCCGTCTGTCATTTGTTCATAACCTCTGCCGCACAACTGAAACGCGACTCAGGGGCATTGAACTTCCTCCATCTTTCTTTTCGGGTGTATGCCAATTCCAGCCGACATATTCTTGGCTCGCGTGAATAAGTTGATCATAATATCTTGTCAATCACAACTCATCTGCATGCATACATGTCCTCCGTGTACATCATTCATACACCACAGATCTATATACATTTATATATATTTACATATATAAATCATTTGCATGCATACGTCCTACTTGTATATATATATATATATATATATATATATATACACCACAGATCTATATACATTTATATATATTTACATATATAAATCATTTGCATGCATACGTCCTACTTATATATATATATATATATATATATATATATATATATATATATATATATATATATATATATATATATATATATATATATATATATATAGATATATATATATACGTGTACATATATTCTTCATACATATATTTATTACAGCGAATATTTTTTCCTCTTGCCTCCTCATAAGTAATCAAAAAAATAAGAATCAATTGAATAAAGGCAAACGAAAATTAAATTACTTGTTGTTTTATTTCTATTTACATCTATTTATTTAATTCCACCATTTACATATATTGCTTTATTTTTTGTATTTACGTATGTATGTACATTTGTCTGCTTCCAAAGAGCAAGTGAAGGTGCTATCGATTCAGCAGCTGTTACACTCGCGCAACCTACATACATAAACTACATATGTACATATACCCTACAAGCATCTAAATAAACTGCAATAATTTATCTGTCCTGCGTCGGCAACAGCCGCCGTTTCCTCCGATCATTGTATTATCCGTCATAATAACAAGAAACACTAATTACATATAGACCTAAATATATATATGCTATTGGAGTGGCTGTCGATCAATAGCCGACTTTTAATAGTTCATGCACACCTATCTATGTGTACCCACGAAGACCGCGAAACTATGCTCAGTGTTGATCTGGAAAATGGCAATCTCATGGATAATATAAAAATATTTTCCATTGCATCAATTCGCTGTGCTGTTCACTCGATGCAACTAGCAGTTAAGGATTTTTTTAACAATGATGCAAGGGATGCAACTGTTTCAAGTGCGCGAAAACTTGTAAAAGCATTGCGATCACCGACGTTCAGGTAAGGATATAATAGACCGAATTTTTATTATAGCAATGAATAATTTTTGTTCTATATTAGCCTAGCAATTGCTACCACAGCGCTACCCCTGCCTGTCTTTGATGTGCCAACAAGATGGAGCTCAACATATGAAATGCTAAAAAGTGTATGCATATATGAAGAGTTCATCCGAGAACATTTGCCTGAAAACTTGCAGCTGACAGAAAAGCAATGTGATAAAATAAAAGCACTGCTATCTGTGCTAGCAATCTCTGAAGCTACTAAAAAGTTACAAAGCGAGCAGCTTTTTTTGTGACTTTTATAAGCTTTTTTGGAAACAACACTTTTGATAAAATCTATGATTACAAATATTCATAGCGAGGATCTAGCCAAATGCTTAGAAACTCGAGAGGAAAAGCTCACAACAAATGACGTAATTCTCGCTGCCATTTATTTGGATCCTAGAATTCGGCGTATTCTGCTTAAGAATCCACTTCAGCTTGCGACAGCTAAAAATCATTTGGTAGGGTTAATGCGGCAAATACTTGCTATAAATAAACAGGTGAGCTTAATGGCACCTTACATATTTATATGAAAATTAATTATTATGTTGTTTGTTTCGTTTATCAGGAGAGCCAAACTAGCGAGAAACGAGCTTCCCCAGAAGCCGTAGAGACATCGTCGATTCAACCCGCCGATGGTATTGAGCTGTCATCACAGAGCACATGCTCATTTTTGAATGCATATTTGAACTCAATTGAGGTTGCATCAGAGTGTGAAGAGTCTGAGGAATAAGACGAACCGGAGCTTAAATTGGCAATAGCGGAAATTTACGGATACTCGCCAAAGCCCATAGATTTAAACGTGGACATAATGAAGTATTGGGAGGACAAAAAATTCACATATCCACGTCTGTACCGTCTTGCAAAGATACTGCATGCTGTACCTGCCACACAGCTAATAATAACAGATTTAAGATGCAGAATCTGCAGCTTCGATAAAAAAAATAATGTTCCTAAAACTAAATAAATAAAATATTTCCAAACATTTGAAGTGTTATATAATCTATGGGAGGAAGTCAGGGAAGGTGGCGAGACATATATGTATACATATGTACATACATATATATAGTGATTAGTATTTAATTCAATCTATCTCTTTGAATCATTTGTGTCTACACATTACTCGCTGAATAGGGGGCCTGGGCAACTGCCTAAACAGATAACTAAATATACATACACAAGTATGTATAAGTCAATTCTTCCAAAAGAAGATCACCTACTTGGGGCACATGATCAGTGATCAGGGGATTCACACGGATCCAGATAAGATAATCGCGGTGCAGGGTGTGAAACCACCCACCACTGTAAAGGAGCTGCGACAGTGCATCGGGCTGGCATCGTGGTACCGGCGGTTCGTCCCAAACTTTGCCAACATCGTTCAAGCGATGACCGTGCTCCTGAAGAAAGGCCAGAAATGGGAATGGACGGTCTCACAGCAGCAGGCATTTGAGGAGTTAAAACGCAGATTGACGGAGGCCCCGGTATTGATCAGATTTCACCAAGCGATTCATGCTACAGACGGACGCAAGTGACCATGGTCTAGGAGCAGTACTCACCCAGGAGGAGAATGGCAAGGAACAAGTGGTGGCGTATATCGGTTCGATGTACAGTACTGTCGTGGGAAACAAAACGTGGTGGCAGACGCCTTATCCCGGCAGCCCGAAGCCGTGCTCAGCTCCGCCAAGGAGGGAACTCCCAGCTGCCAATGGTGGACCCGGATGACGGAACAGGTCAGGAGTAACCCGGATCCGTACCCAGAGTACCTGATCGTCAATGACCAGCTGTACCGCCAGTCCGGAGGGCGACCCCCAGAGGAGGAACACCACCCGTGGAAACTCTGCGTTCCACGAGAGGCCAGAGCCAGAGTTCTCTAGGAGTGCCACAACCAGCCGACGGCGGGCCATCTGGGGATTAGGTAGACGGCGACCAGAGTAGCACAGCGTTACTATTGGTCGGGGTATTTTCGCGATGTGGTCAGACACGTACGTAAGCCAGCCAACGACAAGCAGCAGGCAAGATGCGGACTTCGTAGGACCTCTACCACGATCAAAGGCTGGACACACGATGCTCTTGGTGCTGTTCGACCATTTTAGCAAGTGGGTCGAACTCGTTCCGCTACGGAGGGCGACGTCTGTTACACTGGAACAGGCTCTACGTGAGAGGATCATCGGCCGTTTCGGAGCTCCCAGAGTGTTGGTATGTAACAATGGAACCCAATTCAGCAGCCGGGCGTTCAAGGATTTCACCCAGCAGGCGGGCATACAGCTGCAACACACCGCGCCCTATAGTCCGAATCAGAACCCGACAGAGCGCGCGAATCGGACGGTGAAAACAATGATTGCTCTGGGAACAACCTGGGTACACGACAAGATGCTTGGGACACGCTGCTATCAGAATTCAGCCTAGCGATCAACACAAGCGTCTCGGACACGACAGGATATAGCCCAGCTTTCTTGGTACAAGGACGGGAACCACGGCTGCCAGGGGGGTTATACGAGGAGGTTACGCTAGGAACGGGAAAACCTACACCTACCGCCGTGGAGAGGGCGAAGCAGCTGCAAGATTTGTTCGCCCAATCCAACGCAAGAAACGCAGCGGTGGAACAGAGACTGGACGAGACTGGCGTCCCACCTTGGGGTCCCTGGTGATGGTACGTACTGATTTCTTAAGCAAGGCCTCGGAAGGATTCGCGGCAAAGCTAGGCCCTCGGTACGACGGACCATTCAAGGTGGTCAAGTTCGTGTCGGCGAACATTGTGCGCCTGCAACGGCCGGGAACACGACAACGACGCACGGCCAACGTGGCCGATCTGAAGGAGTACCACGGCAGCAAGTGTTATTAAAATTCTATCTCTGCAGCATGACACGCCAACTGGAGAGGGAGCCTCCCACTGGAGCACCACCGTTCCGACGGACCCGCCGAGAAGACGGCAATCGATGGGCGGAGTACCTAGTGCAGGAGGAAGAGGACGCAGCCGCGGAATCGCGTCGGCAGGAGGAAGCTCGGAGGGCGGACAGAAGACGACAACACTTGGCCGCGCACATAACGCGCCAGTGGGTCGACTTCCACAACCGCCACTAGACAGCAAGCCCAGCTCGAATGTGAAGAAACGGACAGAGCTCAGCGCTAAGAGAAAGCACAGCAACGCTCAGTGCAAGCAAGCGACGCACCGGTAAGAGAGCGCCGCTCAGAACAGCGACGCAACTATTAAGAGAACGCATAGCCACGTGCCAAGCCGAAAGCGCCCACGCCATGTAGCGTAGGCACGCACTGACGCTCGACCAGGCAGAGGCAAAAGCTATTGCGCAGCCGAATGCATGCAAATGCCGGTAGCGGCTACGCAGCGGGCAGAACAGGCAGCGCAGCAGCCGCTCTGAAACAAAGGACGCGTGGGCGCTGCAATGAATTATCTTCTGACCTCCGAACGCACGCAAAATTCACAGAACGGACCCACGCATTGATCTGTGATGCTGCCGCCTTTTGTTAGCCGCCGGTAAGTGTGAGAATTTGGGAGTGAGTGTGCCGAACGAGATTTGTGCTTTGTGAGACTTAGCGGTGACCAGTAGGTAGCTAAGTTTAGAACCAGAAATCTGAATAAAAGAAACATGAAGGTGAAGTGTGTTAAGTGTTCTGCCGGGTGACGTCGCCTCACATAGCAGGCGCCACATGATCAGGCCCCCGAGTGTTATACGCCAGGGCCGGATACAAGTGTGCCATGTGGGCGACGCAGCGGCGCACCGCGGACGCCACGCGATCCTGCTCCGAGCATTATACGCTGAAGCTGGATTCGCGTGGCCACCAGTAATCCTACTCCGAGCGTTATGCGCCAGAGCTGGATGCGCGTGGCCGCTAGTGATCTCGCTCTGAGCGTTATGAGAGTTGGATCCACGCGGCCTCCCGTGGGCGTGCCATAGCACGGCCATGCCTGTTAGTGTTTGTCCGTGGGTGATAGTGGTTGCCTGTGGGTGTTAGCGTTTCGGGCATGGCAGTGGCAGCCATAGTAACTTCTTTACAAAGTGTTATTATTCAAATATCGCAAGGGTTTCAACAAATAAATTTGTTGAAACGAATCCACAGTCAGCTGAAACTGGCCCGGCTTAGACTCGGGTATAACCGAAGGTTCGTTACAATATGTACAGGGCGCTGCCCAGATCCGATACCTGCGCATCACCGTGTATTGCCGGCGGGCCGTGTCTTTGACGAATTCGCGATCCGAATAAATACAGGGCGCCGCCCAGATCCGACACCTGCGTATATCGCTCGATGTAGAACCTTGGGTATCACCGCGTATTACCAGCGAGCCCTGATGCTGGAAGCCACAGTAAAAACTCTTCTTTATTTCACTTTGCATAATTTCACTGCCTATTGGCACTTTTATTCACTTTATATACCCTGAACCCATTGAAAATGGGAATTCAGGGTATAATGGTTTTGTGAAAATGTATGTAACAGGCAGAAGGAGACATCGCAGACTCCATAAAGTATATATATTCCTGATCAGCATAAAAAAATAAGTTGATTGAGCCCTGTCCGTCTGTCCGTCCGTCCGTCCGTCCGGAAACTACAAAAGCTAGAGAGCTGAAATTTCACATGAACACTCGTATGTTAGCTACGCAGTACGAGTTTATTTTTTTTCGATAACTCATCCCATTTCCAAATTATCGATAAAAAATCGAAAATTGGTTTCAATTTTTTACGTTTTTTGAGTATAATTTCTACACCGTTTTAGCTAAAGACTTCATTTATATATTTAGATAGATATTAGGAATACGCAGATTATGTAATTTTCAGATTTTGGATGCCACGCCCCCTTAGCCTCTAATTTGGAAAAAACGCATTTCAAATACTAGAGACTTGAACTTGGCACAAAGATACATTTAGATACTCTTAATCTACTCTGAAAATGCATGAAGATCATCTATCTAGAAATGGAGTTATAGGCGTTCAAAGTATAGCCCAACCCACCCCCAGGCCACGGCAGCAACTGCGCGGTTAGCAGAGCTCGCGCTCGTAAAGAAGAGTATTAGTTTCTTAGTTGCTGGGTTCAGGGTATCTCGAAGTCGGGCCATCTCGACTAGAGCCTTCTTACTTGTTTTCTCTTTGTCTACCGCGCACCCCCTAGCAACTCTGCCTCGTCGGGTCTAACCTTCTCACCAGCAGTCTGCTTCACTTGTTAATTCCTCCGAAGTTGATCTTGCCGCGTCTGATGCCTTTCGATGCCGTAGCCAGAGTGAGTTGTATGCTGCGTGCCTGTCGCCTCTGGCCGGCCGAGCGTCAGTGCGTGCCTACGCTATGTAGCGTGAGAGCTTCCGGCTCGGCACGTGGCTATGCGTTCTTGTTCGGGCGGCCGTCGCTTAGCTTTGAGTGCGGCTATGCTCTACTAATGCTGCGCTCTGTGCGTTTTGTCTTTGCTACTGTTCGATGCTGTTGCTAGGTGCATTATTTGGCGCGTAATGCAGTCTGTACCGCGGTCGATCGCTGTTAGAATTCTCTGCATTGTCTTTCGTCCCATTCGTTCGGTCGTTGTCCGTTATCCGCTGGTCGCCGTCGGTCTACACCGGGCTGTCGCTAGCCGCTACCCTCGAGTTACACTGTGAGGTGTTTCGGTTCCTGAGTTTTTTCCCCCTTTATTTCTAATGACTCATTCATTCATTTTATCCTCAGGCTGATTAAAATGAAATGGGTATTTCATACAAATTGTAGCCGATTTTTGAGAAAGACAATGAGGCCTTGAGTTGGGATAAAACTAATGAATGAAACGATCACAATTGGCATATACGGCAATTGGCATATCCTAGTCCATTCAATGTGTTAAAGAACTGCAATTTAAAATGTCGAATCACTCAATATCAGCTCAATTGAAGCAGAGGATATCTGCAGTGTAAATCACAATTCATGGACATGGACCGCATTGAATTTTTTAAATCTGTGACAAATCCACTTGTGCACATTAAAGTGCGAAATAAAGAAGATAGCAAAGCGTCAAATATAGCTAACAATGGGATAAATACTAGTAAAAGTCAGACAATGCCAGCAATAGGCAAATAAATAAATGAAAAAAAGCTAACAGGCAAGAGCCGACAGCCAACAGAGAATAAACAGCGAGGGCCAAACAAACAATCAACTTAAGTATCTCAGTCACTCAGCAGCTCAGCATTTCAGCAGCTCTGGTAAGCTGGCCAGTTGGGCAGTTGGGCAGCTGGGCATTCCCGTATCTGTGCGATGGTATCTGAGCCATCTTGAACATCGCCAGCAAATAATGAAGCAATGAAATGGCCAATTTAAATCAATGCGCTTGCCAACCAACAAAAACTAAATGGCCAACTGACTATTTGCCTAACTTATTTTCTCTCTATGTTCTGTGTTTTCTTTTCTGTTTTTCGATGAGAAACACAAAAGTTCTCAACCATTTTTTAGATTTAATTATTCAGATATTATTTTATACGCTTTTCCATTAAATACACGTATAAATATATTTTTACATTTTTATGCTTTTCACATATGATGGAAAATCCACTTTTAGGGAATATTGAATTTTGAGCAAATTAATACGAGAGAATTTTGCAATTCCTTAAATTCGAAGGTCTATGCACATTACAATCATTTGCATACCCTTCACGAAGTTAAACGAGTATGTTCACTAGCTACAATTTGAAGGTGGATGCTTGATTTCAAACAATTCACAAAATTGGAATTGTGCAATGTCTATGTTGCTATCCGTCCGTCCATTCGTCCGTCCGTTCATCCGTCCGTTCATACGTTTGTTCATCCGTCTAGACGTCCGTTCGCACGTCTGTTCTTATAAGCGTAAGCCATTTGGTTACTATTGAATCTATAGACAATTTGGAATATATATAATATATATAATATAATATAATCCTAGGTAGCCCCATATTATAGGTGTTTCCTACGATGCCCATCTAGGGCTTGGCAAATCGGTTAATACTTTATCCGGCTTCTTAGAATTGATATTGCTTAAAGTGCAAGTGATTTTACAATTTGGAATATATAATCGCATTGAGAACTTAAGTTAATAAAAAAATATATGTATATATATAAAATCGGAAAAAAAACTATTTCTTGAAAGATTTCAGAGTAAAGATTTAAAAATTAGCCAATTAAGTGATTGCTGTCTATACATACTTGTAAATATATATGTATAAAAATTATATAATTATAAATATATTAGTATATATTGATCTATGAATAAGTATATAAGTATATATATTGATTGATCTATGTATCAGAATTAAAAGTTGAAGTAATGGGAGCCTGGTCAAGGTCAATCTGCTGGTATTATTGAGTTCACCTTGCCATTGTTAAACTTTGTTAATTTATATTGATAATATTGTTAAAGATGTGACATCGTTTTAGTCGAAAATCCATAACAATGCAGGGAGTATACAGCAAATGTTTTAAAACCAAATTTTTATATTTATTATATGGATTTCATTTCAAGCAAACTGTGTCTAGCAAATAGAATGTTTAGCTTGATTTAAAGCTGTTAAGAAATATAGTAGAAATATTTTACGTTTTAATTACACAAATATAATATTTTTTGAGTACAGGGTATATTAATGCTCATATCACTTGTCTAACTGTCTCTAAGTATGTAAAAAACATTTTCTTTGATCTTACCAAAATTGAGGATTTGCCTTGGGAGCTGGCAATTACGACACTTGTGCGTATAACAATACCAAAATATATATGTATATTTATATAGATATATGTATATGTATATAGATACATATATGTATGTACGTATGTGTAAAAGTAAAAATGTAGAAGGCAACGTCTGCTTGCAATTCTCAAGCACATTGATGAGGCCAAAGTTGATGCTTTAGGCCTCATGCTAACACTGGACCAGCACAACAATGATAAATATTGATTTTATACCAGAGCATCAACAATTGCAGGCAGACACCAATTGCTTTTAAGCCACCAAACAGACACACACACACACACACACACACACAGTTGCAGCCATATGAGTGGGCGGCAGGCAGCGTCATCTGAGAGTTCGCCTCACATTGACATATGGCCAGGATGCTGGATGTTGGGTAAGATGGCGTCAGGCAAGCCGGCTGCTCATGGCTCATGGCCGGCAAGCGCTTGTCTAGACTTTTCCACATAAAAGCCGAGCTGCTCACACGGCCGTGTCTGACACATTTTTTGTAATTATGCGCCAGATTCGTTTTCAGTTCCCATCCTCTTGTATCCAGTACCCAGTACCCAGCATACAGTAGCCTGTAGCCTGTAGCCTGTTCCTTGTATTCCGCCTCTGTCTCTGGCGCTGTCTCTCGCTGCTTGGTTCTTTTCACTTTTTGTTTTATTTTGTTTTGTTTGCCGCCTTTTTTGTCGCCGTTTTTAATGGCAACGCTTTGTGTGCCTAATTTGAATCGCACACGGCGCACATTAATGAGACGAGTACCCGAGCCCAGAGCTGAACCTGCACTCGACGATCCGAGCCAGAGTCGTAGTCACCCAATGAAAGTGACTCAGCAATGCAGGCAGGAGTCAACCTCGAAGAGGACTACAAATTATATAGCTCATGCGACCCATATGCTCGAGTGATTAAATAGGTCCCGCTTGCCTACCGTGATGTATACAACAGAATTTCATTTCAATGCCACGATTTAACTGTCACATTAGCAAAAAGAACAATAGCCTAAAATAAACCAGAGCAATCACAATACTCTTCCCTTAGGTTTTCGTGTTCAGGGCAGAGATATATTCATATGTTGAATAATCATTATATATTCAAGAAATACTTAGCCCTTAAAAAAATAAAAATAAATAAATAAAAAGAAAAATTAATTAAGTAATATTTTATTAGTGAATATATAGATATACATAATAATAATATAATTATAATAATAATTTATATATAATAATGAATAACTAATAATAATATAATTAGAAATAATTGCAATAATTAATAAATATATTTTTATAAATAATAATAAAATTGTTTCAATATGTTAATGCTTCATCTACTTCATTCTAATATTGTTTCGCCAATGCAGTAGAGTATTAAACAAATTTGAAAAAAAAGTAAGAAGAAGAAGCAAGATAAGTAAAAAATTTGCATCGCTGACATGGGATATTAATTGCTGTGTTTTGTCTGAGTGTGGGTGTGAAAGCGTTTAAACGCATAATGTTTTCGAGATATTTGAGGCAAGTGGCAAAGTGCAAAAAGGCGAAAGCAGAAGAAGCAGAGCAAATATAAATGAAATCATGTAAAAATGTAGCAATCGGGCGTGACTGACTCAAAAATACACGCACACACAGCAGAAGGAATCAATGCCCCAATAGGTGGCAGCACGCCATGTAAATCTTAATAGAGTATCTACACTCACTTAACTGTAAAATTGTTTAGCTAAAAAAGTACTCATTGCGACGAGACTAAAGACCTTATCAAAAGTAACTCTGTTGCCAAATTTTGATTAATAATAATGCGAGGTGTTTACCTTATATTTACCAAGTTCCGAGTCTCAGCTCGCAGTTTGTTGCAAATTTATTATACACATTTTTCATCACATTTCACATTTTAGCTTCAATGGACACGAGCAGACAGCAGGATGTGCATTGTACAAAGCCAATATACTCTTATCACTTCGTCAACGACTATAAAAACAAACACCTAACATACAACAACAACAACCACAATGACAACGAACAATCAGCAAATAAAAAGCAAACGCATTGTGGCATCAACAATCAACATTAGACGACAAAAATGCAGACAAACAAATGAGACACAAATCTGACATATTACATTGGAAACGTCTCCTTGACTCGCTCTGCAAGTGGAAGTAGGAAAAAAAACAAACAAAAACAGTCGAAAAAAATTAAATTTTCTATTCACAATAGAATTTAGTTGACATGTCTAGCGAGCGACTGATGTGCATCAATAAATATATATTTATATAAATTGGTAAGACTGAAATAGAATTTCTCTAATTTGAACTTATAATGATGAGAATGTCATTTAGAAGAAGAGAGATAGATACATAGATAGATAGAGAGAGGGAGAGAGAGAGAGAGAGAGAGAGAGAGAAAAGAGAGCGAGAGAGAGAGAAAGACAGCGAGAGAGAGACAATGAGAGAAAGAGAGAGATACAGAGAGAGCAGCTGTCTTAGCTGAAGGTATCAAGTTTATTTCTTGCATTTTCCGATTCGCATATCATTGAGTGAAAGAGAAAAGAGAGCGAGAGAGAGAGAGAGAGAGGGAGCGAGATATATATATATATATATATATATATATATATATATAAGAGAGAGAGAGAGAGATACAGAGAGAGCAGCTGTCTTAGCTGAAAGTATCAAGTTTATTTTTGCATTTTCCAATTCGCACTCGTTGAGTGAAAGGGAAAAGAGAACGAGAGAGAGAGAGACTTAATGCATCTCAAAATTTATTAGCAAAAAAAAAAAAGTTCTCAAAATTGAATAAATAATTGCAACAACTTAAAGGCAACAATTTGTATTTTATTTTTGTATATAATACTAAATTTGTCTATATCTAATTCTCAGTCAGGCCATAGGCCCATCGCTTGCTTCACATACAATCTGCTCAACGCGCTGATATTACTCTTCATTATAATAAAAGACATTTTTCAGCTCTATAAAACTAACTACTGGACGAAAAATATTAAATAAATTGAATGTTTGGCTTCTCTCTAGCGAAATGAGTTTCAAGTTCAAGTGCCAATGCGCTGTCAGAAGTTGCCTTTGCCAGTGTCTGTGTGCGTACTTTAGTATAAATTGAGTTTAAGCAGACTCTGCTCCTATAGTTGTTGTTGCTGTTGCTGTTGCTGTTGCTATTGCCTGTGTAAACATAAAGCGCTGTAACTTTGTCGTTTTTTTCTGCCTTTTTAATGGCTTTGTTTGCCTTTAGCTGGCTGAAACAAAACCGCAGCATATAAATTCATCATAAACGTCGACAATATAACCTAAATTGACGTATGGCAACACCCACACACACACGCACACACACACACACACTCACACACCCAACCAGAGGCATATAGGCGGCAACTGCAGCAACTTTTGTAGAAACTTTGAGCAGTCATCGTTCAAGAACTTTTACGCTGCGCCTGTAAGTCAGCTCTGGAAAAAAATCAACAATGAGTAAGAAAATTGCAATCAGGCACTACCGACTGCAAAATACCTATTCACACTCTGAAAACATTTGGTAAGGGAAGGTTGAGTACTCAGGATGGAGTCTATTTTGAAGTTATTTCCTATTAGCCATGTACTCAATAGGCTCAATAGGCCGTAGATACATGAACTATCTGGTTTTGCTGTCACCAAGTAAAGGTTTCGGTTTATCGAGTCTGTAACTCTTTATATACGATATCAGACGAGGATACCCATAGGTATACAATGTACGTATTTGAATACTCAAGACTCTAGCTTCAATAGAGATGCAATGCTTTGGGTTTATGTGGACAGGCGGACGGACGGATGGAAGGTCGGATGGTCGGATGTGACGACGGACAGATGGTCAGACGAACGGATCGCATATCGAGCAAGACACAAAACCTATATACTCCTACACTTTGTGCAAGTTACGGACATTTAGTGATAATTGCAATGAGCAGCTAACACATACCACGCTAATTGAAACTCTGCAGAGTTTGGTCGATTTGGATTTAATATAAAAATCCATTTCAGTTTGCTCTGAAGCTTTTGCTATTTGGTGGCTCTTCAGCCTTCAGCAACAGGTGGACTTAGAACTCAATTGATAAATTATTGCAAAAGGTAAGCATTGATATTTTCTTCTTTCTTATTTCTCCTACCCCAGCTAATACCTGAGTACAATCACGAATCGCCAGAGGCTCGCAGGATATTGCACCTATGCTAGGCTTAAGGGTATTAGGCGTCGTCAGTCAGAAGACAATGCGAAGCAGTTCGCTTGCCCTCCCATCCCCACACACATCGTTCTGGCCACATAACTCGTATTAAAAGCTCAACATTCAAGTTTGTACATTAGAAGGACGGCAATGAGGCCGTGTGGGCGGACGGCGGTCAACAACATCCAGAGGCCGGACTACTGGCATGGTTACATGGATTACTCGCACTAGCAAATAGCTGATAACGCTTAAATGTGGAAAAGGCTGTTCAAAAAACAAAATGAGCGTGGGACAAAAATTGTAGCCTGTGGCAGCTTGAACTGATAGCGCAGCTGGTCGAACGTGACTCTGGGTCTGTTGATGCTGCTGCATAAACGAATCGATTGCAGCAACACCCACGACACACACACACACACACACACACACACACACACACACATGTATATCATATGCGCAGGTGGCAGCTACGAGCAAGTGGCTATCTACATCTGTTGCACGTTATCTATATGGGAGAGCGGTGAGGTCGGGAGATTTAATCAAGTTTTTTGCTTGCTGCAAATTCGATTCCTGCTGCACAGGACAGCATCTGATCAATGATTAGCCGAGAGTATGGAGCGTCCGCAGCTGATGGAATGCGTGACTGAATATATTTGCTGAGCAAACTTTGCAAATTAACTTAAAACCATAAAGCGTAAATCAAATTAATTATCCCAGCCCCGCCCAGACCAGTCCAGACCCAGTCCGACCGGGCCAATAAAGGTTACAAAATGCTGCTGCTGCACAGCTGAAAAACTGCGCCATCGCCTGCTAATGACACAGACACAATGTGAACAAAGCCAATCACAGTGGCCAGGACGCTCGATGCCCGATGCGGTCCGGTCATGACGCAGCTGTTGCTGAACTGCGCTAAACGAATTGCCGCACAGCCGGCCGGACAATGGCTTTTTTTTTGTCTATGTAAATGAGATGACGCCTCGAAGGCGATGGCAGCGGCGACATCGGCGTCCATAGGTCCAACTGCAAGCTAAAAGCCAGAGCCAAAGTAATCTAAAAGTTCTTTTTTCTTTTCATTTATTGTCAATTTGTTTCGAAAATAATTGCCAATGGCCAACGCAAGCCTAAAAGGATGCGCAACCTTTCATTTTTAGCTCTAGCTAATGCCGAGCAACTTAACATCAACACAAGGACAGAAATTTCACAACTGATGGGAATTATAATCCGTATTTAAGTTAAGTGAATAGCAGTTATTTAAGCATAAATGTTTTGCCAGTGTACACTGCCCAACGTTTCGAAGGGCCTTTAAAGTGCCTTCGATAGAAAAAGTGATGCGATTTATTGACTATTCGAGTGGGGTGAGTGACAGGACTCGTTTCCCATGAATTTCTAACTAGTCGATGAGTTGGCGACTTGGACGACTTAATAGCGAGTCGATGGAATGATCTCCAGAGACTGAGCTGACTTCCAGGATTTGAATTCCGACATACAAAGTAGTCGGGGAAGTGAGGCTCGAGTCCCTCAAATTTCTACCTAGTTGATGAACTAAACTCCAAGACCTGAATGCCGGCATACTAGCTAGTCAATGAAGTGACGTACTAACTAGTCGGGGAAATTCAAGGGTTGAGTCCCTTGACTTACTACCAAGTCGGTGAGCTGAATTCCAAGTTACTAATCTACGACGTATTAGTTATCAAATGAAATGAGCTCCAGGGCTCAAGACTTACTAACTACTTGGGGAACTGAGCTCCAGAGGTTAGCTGGATGACAGGACTCGAGACCTACTAGCTATAATAGTTCGTGAGTTTATCTTCAAGATTCGAATTCCTCGTCTTATTAATTGGTCGGTCAGCTGAACTCCAGGGTTCAAGTCGCGTTGCGCTCAGCTAAGCTGCAGGATTCAAATTTCGCAGCTAGTCTTGTTTAAATCGAAATATTTTTCTTATATATTTCAATTGTAAGACTCTTCAACTATTTATAAATAATATTTAATAGTTATTCCAAATGCTGCCACTGGGATAAAAGCACAAGTCTTTGTGGAGACTATGAGAAATGAGAGCTTTCCCCATTTATTTTCAGATAAAAAGATTGGAAATCTATTTGTATACCCTGAACCCATTTTCAATAGCAACTCAGGGTATAATGGTTTTGTGAATAGGCAGAAGGAGACGTCGCAGATCCCATAAAGTATATATATTCATGATCACAAAAAAATAAATTGATATAGCCCTGTCCGTCCGTATGAACGTCGAGCTTTCAGAAAGCACAGAATCTAGAGAGCTGAAATTTCACATGAATACTCACACTATGTTAGTTACGCAGTACGAGTTTATTTCTTGTTTTTCTTCGATAACTCATCCCATTTCCTTATTAACGATAAAAAAAATTTGTTTACTTTTTTTTACATTTTTTGAGCATAACTTCTACACCGTTTGACTTCAAATTTGTATATTTATATAGATATTATGGATACGTAGATTTTGGATGCCACGCCCCCTTCGCCACCAATTAAAATACACATTTCAAATACTAGAGACTTGTAAATTAACAAATAGACACATTTGAATGCGATTAACACAGTCAGAAAGTTTCATGAAGATCGTCCATCTAGAAATGAAGTTATAAGCGTCAAAAGTATAGTTCAGCCAAGTTCCAAGCCACGGCAGCAACTGCGCCGTGTTACTTTTTTGCAGGGTTCAGGGTATCTCGTAGTCGAGCCGTCTCGACTAGAGCCTTCTTACTTGTTTTATTTTTAAGTCTTTGGCAGATTTTCATTCATTCATTCATTCATGCACCGCGACCATTAGTGTAATCTATTGAAATCCGTTTGCAGCTCTGCCACTCAAGCGAATAAGCGGCTTGCCCATACTCCTGCTGCTCCAGGATCTGTCGCCGTCGCCGTCGTCGTCGCCGTCTCCTGACTGACTGACAGCTAAGGCATGTCCATCGATTTAAATCAGACAAGAGCAACGGATTAGACATTTTTACACGCTGCGAACAAGGGAAGAGCATCAAATTGAACTTTCATACAGTTTATTTCAAAATCCAGTGCAAGTCAGGTGGCATTTGTGGCGCTCAAGTGCCATAATATAAATATCCTTTAAGTGGGCATAAAATCGCGCAAGGGCTGCCCATAAATGGGAGTATCGCACAGCTTGCAGCGCTGCTTTCACACATTCGCTTTAGTTATTTTTAGTGATTTTGGTTTTATGTGGCAATTGGCTTCAAATGCGCCTCTAATATGGCTCCTCAACCACAATGCCAATGTCACCAGCCGCATGTATGTCTGTGGGTGTGCGTGTGGGTGGCACATACTAAACGCGACATTGACAGCTTAGTGTCCTAAGTCCAACGAAGCATACGAAAACAATGTGGAGATAAGTTGCGAAATGCCAGACATTGACGACCGGCCAATCAGCAGATGAGAATCGGGAGAATCAATTGGCCCCGATGCGCAGCGTAATCACTGACTGCGATGATGAGCTCCCCTTGGTCTTCATCGTAAAGATATGCTTGCATTTTAAACAATTTGCATAACTGCCAAGGAATGTACTAAGAGTTAACTATGTACTATTTAGATAACTATCTAGACTAGCTAGAGGCGTCATATCAGTGTCATTAGACTCGTTGACGATGGAGCCTTTTTTATACCCTGAACCCATTGAAAATGGGAATTCAGGGTATAATGGTTTTGTGAAAATGTATGTAACAGGCAGAAGGAGACATCGCAGACCCCATAAAGTATATATATTCTTGATCAGCATAAAAAAATAAGTTGAATGAGCCCTGTCCGTCTGTCCGTCCGTCCGTCCGTCCGTCCGTCCGTCCGTCCGTCCGTCCGTCCGTCCGTCCGTCCGTCCGTCCGTCCGTCCGTCCGTCCGTCCGTCCGTATGAACGTCGAGATTTCGGAAACTACAAGAGCTAGAGAGCTGAAATTTCACATGAACACTCATATGTTAGCTACGCAGTACGAGTTTATTTTGTTTTTTCGATAACTCATCCCATTTCCAAATTATCGATAAAAAATCGAAAATTCGTTTCAATTTTTTTGGTTTTTTGAGCATAGCTTCTACACCGTTTTAGCTAAAGACTTCGAATTTGTATATTTAGATAGATATTATAAATACGCAGATTATGTAATTTTTGGATTTTGGATGCCACGCCCCCTTCGCCCACAATTTGCAAAAAACGCATTTCAAATACTAGAGACTTGAAATTTGGCACATAGATACATATAGATACTCTTAATCTACTCTGAAAATTTCATCAAGATCATGTTTCTAGAAATGGAGTTATAAGCGTTCAAAGTATAGCCCAACCCACCCCCAAGCCACGGCAGCAACGCGCGGTTAGCAGAGCTCGCGCTCATGCGATCGTAAAGAAGAAGAGTATCACTTTTTTTGCAGGGTTCAGGGGATCTCGTAGTCGAGCCGTCTCGACTAGAGCCTTCTTACTTGTTTCGTGTTCCTCTTGCTGTCTGTTTTAATGAACGCTAATATAAATGTGGTGCTTACATGAGCTTTAGAAAATATTAGTCCTGACTTACTCCAAACTTTTATAAGGTAATTGAGCTGTTGAAGCTATAGAGTTTGAGGACTGGAAGCCTATATCAAGGATATCTTTTACTTTTGATAAGATTGCTAAAGTTAAGTAAGTTACTGTGAACATCTTCTATTGACTCTTGAGACAGTTACAAACTTTACTCATCAAAATTGTACAGAACTCATTGAAATTGGGAATTTTTCATATAATATTCTTGTAAAACTGTAAGATGCAAAAATAGGCCCGCCACATGCTATAAAGTATATATTCTATATCAGGGCGACGAGCGAATCGATGTAGATACATATGTATCTATGTCTGTCTTTTCAGTTGTCCGTCATTCCGTCTTTCTTTCCATCCTTCCATCCGTCCGTCTGTCCATCCGTCCCTCCGTTTATTCGCCAATCCTTCTGTCCGTCCGTCTTTCCATCCGTCCAAACTTCCGTTCGTCTATCTTTCTTTCTGTCCGTCTGTTTATCCGTCTTTCTGAATTATTAAATGTTTATTTATGTATACCATTGGAATATGAGCTCCTCTTAGGATTCAGAGAATCTCCCAGTCAGGAACTTACTCTTACTTGTTGACCTAGGACCTAGCACCATATTGTACCTTCTTCAGAAATAGCTCATCAAGTGATACGTTTCAATGTTGCACTTTATATGAGACCTACACAGCATCGAAGAATATATAATTTCAAGATATAGTTCACTTTAGACTTTTGCCCCAGTAAATAACCCCCTGTATAAATTCGTCGTATTCTCTCTATGTGCCATAAGAACACATCACTTGTATCATATATGCATATTTATTTAACTGCAATCATCCGAGATATATTGTTGCTGCCACAGATGAATGAACTCTAGCCTGCATTTGAGCAATATTGCGAATTGGGCAGTTAGGCCAAGGCCAAAGGCAACGCACAAAGCTCTGTTTACAAGGCGAGAAGCAACCAAATTTCACACTAAGCTGTCTGTTTGTTCTTTTAAATTCGAGGCACTTTCAAAGCGCGACGAAGGATAGGGCTTTGGGCAAGATAACTTTAATGTTGCCCAAGGCAATTTGTGCCTTGCCATGTGTCTGATTCTAACTCATGTGTGTGTGAGTGTATATGTGTGTATGTGTGCGTACTAAGTGTTTTGATTGGCATTTAAGGTAATTTGTTTTGATTTGCATAAATAGCGTACAGCTCAATAGCACACACATAATCAAAATACGTAGACAGACATGGAGCACAAGTGACAGAGATAGATAGTGAGTGAGAGAGAGAGAGAGAGAGAGAGAGAGAGATGAGGTATCTATGCACACCTGCCACATTATCAAATTCGAATAAAATTAATATTGTTATTACTTTCATTTATTGTTGTTGCTTAAATGTTTTGATTGCTCTCAAATTTTACTGTTGTAAAATTTCACTATATATATAGAAAGCTAAACCTACACAGAGTACTATTTAAGGATATAAAACATAGATAATGGTAATTAAGCATTAATATTGCCTCATTTTGATAATACATTACTTACTCATTGCAGATGAGCTGCTTTAGTGCCTCATATAGTCTCTCTTTATAGCCAATCGTGAGCTCTGTAACAGCCTGAAAGCAATTTGGCCAACGAAATAAAGCCGTCTCAACAGCCGAGTCATTTACGCCATCGATTGGGATCATTGAAAGTAAATAAATAATAGAATTATTAGGGGATTATCTTCCACAATTTTCTTATGTCAGCGATCACATTATTTTTAAGTCAAGGTAAGCAAGTTCTTCATATAGCTATTTAAAGACTCTTTTGATTCTGTTGTCAACTGCTCAGTTAAGTTCGTCTTAGTTTAGTTATTCTTGCTGACTTGAGAGTTCTTTGAATGTAGCTTTATAAAAATGTCAATGTATTTACCCAATGACCTATGAATTATATAATCGCATAGCTTGATTTTGATTAAATATATGCTGTTTGAGGACAATACAATCAGGGTACTAAGAAGACTCAAAGGAACTCAGTCAGCTTTATCAACTACCTTCAAAAATACTACCTGAAAAATGATAAAGTAATAATAGAAAAATAAATATACATATTATTTGTAGTGGTGGCCCGATAATAAGTATAAAGCCGTGGTTGTAATTCCTCGACTTTATTGTTGTGTTGGCGTCGAAAGACAAGAATGTAGGAAGAATATCCTAATCGCCGATTGCGAACCAGTAGGAGAACTGGAGTGGGAGTTATGCTATTAACAGTGAATAATACTGTTAATAGCATAGCATGTCAACGTGAGGGAGGAGCAGTTCTTCTTAATGTATCTGACATTAACACATATAATATACAAATATTATTATATAAAATAATATTCATATTTTAATGTACATATTCATCACCTATATGCTTTGACAATTTTTCGATACGTTGAATGTATTTCAGGCTGACAATTTATCACGGAGGATGATATGCGGACAGCACCTGAGCTGCACCCAAGCACAAGACTATTAATTCAAACAAAAATAGTTTTTTATCTAAATTAAAAATGTCTAAAAAAAACTATTAATTTGTATATAAAAAAAAAAGTTATTCAAAATATACTTGAATTGCAATGAAGTTGATTTTTAAATGGATTTTAAAGTTAAGATAATTATGATATATAATTAAGATAATTATTATCACAACATATTGTATAACCTTACCGACCCTTGTAATGCTTACACGCTTATTCTTACATTCATCAATATGAACTCTTTCACAACACTTTCATGAGTATTTACTCATCGTCAAATGAGACCATTAAAAGTGTTTTATGTTCGATGAGAATCAAACACTTTTCTAATAAAATTATCAAATTTGCCACATAAAAAAGTCATGAGAATTTCATTAAAATTAATTTATCAGCGTCAATTTATTGTTGAATATTCTTTCGAATTGTATTGCCGTGCAACGAATAAGTTTATATCCAAATTGAGATCCCGATTTGAGCTTGCAATTAAGAAAATACAAATAATGTTATTCTTATAAAATATATCTTTACTCATAAAAGACTTGAATTAAAATATATAGAATTTCTTTGCCTTTACCTTTACTTGTGATTCTCTTCAAAGTGAACGAAGACATGACTTAAAGATGATTGAAATATAGTTTATATAGTTTCCCATACGCACCATTTACGAGTTTTGTATATTCATTTAGCTACATTTAATGTTAATAAAATGTAAGCTATTTGCGCCTATTAAGCATTAGATGATAAAACTCCAATGACTTCCTTCCTGGCTGGTCTCAGGCCACGTCTATAATAGAATGATCCAGCAATTAGCTTGATAGCCCAGCAAGGACGTAAAACTTTTACATTCAACAGTCGCTGTCATAAAACCCTTTCTGAACTCTTTGCACTTTAACTGGCAGTTAACCACATGTTTGTCAAGAGCAAACAATTTTAATTCATTAAATGATAAAGGCCATTTGTGTATGCAGCATGTAAACATATTAGAGCCCATCTGTGGCAAGCACAGTTCAGCTTAAGCTTAAGCTGAACAAAGGTTCAACGGTCCTTTAAATAATTGCATGCTGCATTTGCTCAGCCAGACAAATAGTCATCCATGCAGAGCGCAGACAAGGCAGCATAGCATAGCCAGGCTGCAAGCCTGTTAAAACTGTACCCAGTATTCTTGGAATGTCTAAGAGAGCGCTTGCTCTCTTAAGTCTGCCTTATTGCTACCCCAGCTCGACAATTCCGTTATTTTGGAGGGCTGTACCCAGTATTTGCTGCTGTGCCCAGTATTGCGCCCCTCTGCAGAGCACTTGCCCCAGCTGGGAACAGTTGCCTAGGCGCCTGCGCGGATAATTTTCCCCAGCGGCCAGCGATTTATGAATGAAATGAATTTCACGAGTTCTACTCATGCCGCTGGGCACAGCTCAATACGGTGCGATGCGATGCAACCTATGCGCGTATTAAGTTCTTTAAACTTGCCGTGTGCTGCTCGCTTCTGCTTCTGGTCGCGCTCTGCCCACAACTTTGGGTTCAGTGACACTCACAGGGAATGGCAAGTGACATTAGTGACAGTTACCAGGCCGAGCTCGTTATATCTCGTTTAATATTTAAATACAATGAAATATTTATTAGTTGCACTAAGTGCAGTTGGCAGCTGTGCTGCATATTTTACTAAAGGATTTTTTAATGAATGTTGCCTTGAGGAAATTGAAATTGCTTTGTTTCAGACTGTTAGATATTGTACTATATACACGGAAGGAAGTATAGCGGATTCTATTCTTGATTTATATTAACATTTCATTTGAAATATAATCTTTCCATTCACTCTAAATAAAAAAAATATATATATATATATATACATATATGTATATTTAAAATATTTTTAAAAATAATTAAATAAATATATTTTAAAATAGTTACAATATTTATATTTTAAAAATATATTTATTTCATTAAACAATTTTTTTAAAAATAAATATTTATATATTTCAAATAATTTATTTTAAAATTATATTTAAGTATCCAACAAATATTTTAAATATATATTTATACACTAAAATATTTTTCAAATTTTTTAAAGTAAATTAAAACCTTGTAGTACAGTGAAAATCTCAGTCGAGGCTCCCTTGTTCATATATTTTACTTATTATATATTCTTTAAAAATATTACTTTAAACTTTGTTCTTTTTACAGCAGCACTAATAAAAGTTGATTTAAACAGCTTTGCATAGTCAAAATAAGTTATAAACATAATATTTTGGTTTTCTTACTCAAGGCTGTAGGCTAGTTAAGTGTCTTCACCAGAATGCTCTCTTGGCATTCCCAGAGCCACGAGCAAGCCGATTAACATTATTGGCGGTAAAAAAAAGTAGAAGAAGAAAAATGAAAAATGAAATGTCCTTGTTTGCTTTATGAGACCCATGCTACCTATAACTTTTATGATATGTTAAAATATATATCACACACATAACTACACATATCTCTTCCCATTGGCCAACTGCAGCAATTTATTTGTAAGCAAAAATTAAAAATTTATGTTATATAATTTTTAAGAAAATAAACAATTATATTTGATCTCTCTCTAAAATTGAATTAAATTTTGTTTAACATTTAAAAGTTAGGCTAAAAACAAATAAAAATGTAGTAGACAATCTCACATAAAATTTATAAACTTTTATATGTTAAAATATATATCAAACATATAATACACACATGCATACATATTTAAAGTTGAATTAAATTTAATTAAACACTTTAAAATTAGCAAAGAAAAATAAAAATTAAATAAAATAAAAAATATAGTATGCAATCTCAAATAATATTTAAACAAATCTAAAATTCATTCGCTTTCTCTTTTTCTATATTTATCCTTTTTTTTCCCTTGTTTGCTTACTCTTTTTCTTCTTATATTTTCTTTATATTCGTATATCTTTGCTTTTTTCTCTTATTTCTTTTCTCATTCTCATTGTCTTCTATCTTTCTTTTAATTTTTTCTTCTTGTCCCTCTCTTTTCTTCGATTTCTTCTTAACATTGTTTTTTCATCTTTTCTGTTTTCTCTTATTCTTTTATCTTTTCGTTTGTCTTTGTCTTTGCCTTTCATTCAATATCATTCTCATTTTCATTTTCGTTTTCATTTTCGTTTTCATTTTCATTTCCATTTTCATTTCCATTCTCATTTTCATTTCTATTCTCATCCACTTCCACAGCCACGTTCTCTCCGTCCCTTTCAGCCTCTATCTATCTTTATTCAAATATTTTCTAGTTATAATTTTATAGCTTCTCACTGCATTCATCAGAACTGACTGCAGCAGGGCAAAGCATCTCTATTCAGGTGGGTGAGCTTCTATATCAGTGCTGCTGAGCTATCCTAAGTTATGCTAAAAATCTTTGCCAAAACGAGAGTAGCTCATAAATTGACAGAGAACGATCCATGAGCACTATGTGGATGCTGTTGCCGTCACAGATGTTGGTTAAGCAATGTATGACAATTTATGTGGACGATTGACCCACCTCAACCATGGACATCGACATGAGTCTGGCTGATATGTGTGTGTGTGTGTGTGTGTGTAGCACACATCGAATATTCACTGTTAACGCGACCGCATTGCCTATAAATAAGGTATATGTAGTACTGTTATATTAGTAATCTAAATATTACAGTGCTTTATTTATGCACACTTTGCGGCCATATATATGTAAATACATTCATGTATATATATATATATATATATATATATATATATATATATATATATATATATATATACAGTGTATATAGTATATATACGTATGTGCGTGTGCATGTGTTCCAGCGCCATTTCGGTTGCCATTTGGTGTGCGCTATGTTAACCGCACCAAAAATATTTCACTTAAAATAATAAACTTCGAATGCCAACTGCCATATGTGCGGGGGCGAGTTCTTGGGCTCGCCGCACTTATGCGACAATATAGCGCCTCATAACTGCACCAGCACCAGCTATACTAAAAGGCAGCACCCACACAACGGCGCTGTAAGTACCTAGAAAAAATGAGTAGAAGTGTGGAAGTAGCGTAGTGCTCGACTAGGAGATACCCTACACTCGAATGTGTATGAAATGGAAAAGTTATTTATTGAACAGGTATGGTTCTAGTTGAATGAAGAACATTATTATATCATTCTAATATGCCTGTCTGTCCAGGTCTCTATTAATTGATATAGATTTTCTTTTCAATTCTAAGAGACTGGATAAATTATTTATTTCGTATAGTCATTAAAGACACATTCGTACTAAATGATCATTGAGTTACGGATTAGATCTTGCGAAATTTTGTTGAACCATAGAGGATATATATATTTACAGCTTCCATGTTTTTCGAGATGACAGAAGACCCGGACAGCAAGCCGTTTGACGGACGGAGAGTGATGAATCATAATCAAGAATATATTTACATTTACTTTATTGTGCCTGCCACGCCTGCTTCTGCTTGTTACAGAAAATGTACCGAAATCAGTATACTCCAAATAGTCGTCTTCAATGAGAATAGGGTCTAAAACTAAGCAGCAAATATTATAGACAGTCGGATATTTAAAAAATGCACGACTAACACATGCCAATTGCATCTAATATTTCGGTATAGTCCTACAACTATATATTATACCAATGTATTAAATAATATTTATTTACCCGGCAGAATTAAAATTTTAAAAAATGTTTTCAATAATACAACAAAAATTGTATATATATTATTTACATATTTGAAAATGAGTTGACTTAAAAATAAAATATATTATTTTTATTACAATATTGTTGATTTTATATAACATTTCCCCCGCTTCCTTAGTATACCCCATTGCCTCTCTGTAAGGGGTATGAAATAGCAGATGTGTTAGGCCAAAATAAAATTGACTTTGATATATGTAAACTTTAGTTATATATATGTATGTGTACATTATATATTTTTGTGGTCGATATATCATTTTATGGACCACATCGAGCTGTTATTTATTAATATATAAACTTGGACAGCTCCCCATTGTATAACTTGGGCATTGGGCATTGGGCATTGGTCATTCCGATTGATATTTATGGATGTCGCACCTACTTCTTCGTAATGTGGTTCGATTGAAGGCAGTGAGAGTTTTTTTTTAGATATTTAATTTAAGGCATTTCATTTTCACAATTGAATCGAGCGCACCAATTAGCGGAAACGGAAATGGCCATGGCCATAGCTAGCGAGCCGAATGTCTGCTTTAATAATGCCGAGACAGAAGGGCTCAAGCAAAAGTTCTCAAATATTAATAAGTATACGCAGTGTTGTTGAAGTATGTGCTCTGTATTAGCTCGCTGTATTTTTTTATAGCCTGAAATGGGTATAATGGTTCTGTGAAAATGTATGTAAAGTAAATAAAGTATATATATTCATGATCAGCACAAAAAAGTTGATATAGCCCTGTACGTCTTTCCGTCTGACCAATGAGACTACAGACTACAAAAACTAGAGAGCTGAAATTTCACATGAATACTCGTATGTTAGTTACGCATCCCATTTTCTAATTTTCGATAAAAATCGAAAATTCGTATATTTTTTTACGATTTTTGAGAGTAACTCACCGTTTGAGCTGTAGACTTTAAATTTATGTATTAAGATAGATATTATAGATACAAAGATTTTGTAGTTGTTAGATTTATGCAACGCATCCTTTGCCACCAAATTGAAAAAATCGCATTTCAAATACTATTAATATATGCTGAAGATCGTTCATGATTCATGAAAATCGTTCATGATTCATGAAAATCGTTCATCTAGAAATAGAGTTATAAGCGTCCAAAGTTCAGCCCAACCCACCCCAAACCCGCCCCAAGCCATGGCAGCAACTGCGCGGTGAGCAGAGCGTGCACTTACACATGCGTAAAGAAGAAGAGTCTTAGTTTTATTTTTTCAGGGTTCAGGGTATCTCGTAGTCGAGCAGTCTCGACTAGAGCCTTCTTACATGTTTGCTTATTTTTTATTTTTTTGGCCAAGATTTATGAGCGCAACCTTAGCCGAAATGACGCCCCGTGGAATTACAGACTTGTTAGCTGCTTAACTGCAGTCATTTGATTGTAAAGCTGCAGAAGGATATCAAGTTATAGTATAGTATACATATGTTTATATAATTTATACAATATAAAAGTATTTTAATTCATTATTCATATTTAAAATTTCTAAAATATTAATAAGACGTTATATGTTTTTTTTTCACTGTCAAAATTTTCTATATGTAAAATATAGAAAAAATTTAACTGTCTCTGTGAAAGTTTTCTATATAAATATTTAGTTTGCTTAGCCAAATATTCACTAGGTTTGCTGATGGTCCTTAAACTGATATGATTCAATTAGAAAAAAAATTCTCAGCAAGCAAATATATATGAGTATACCTAAATTTGATTATAAATTTATTTTGGCATCCACAATTTCACTTTCGTTTTCGATTTAAGTTTTGGACGTGGCCCCACCCGAAACACTTATAGCACGTTTATTATTTATTTATGTCTATTTGTACTTTTTTAATGGACTTTGGGCTACGGGAAAGGAACTGGTATTGTGTTGAAGCATTTCCTGGAACTGTAAGCAGCCATGGCTGGCACATAATTAAATTCAAAGTTGATGTTTACGAAGCCAATGATATTTAGAGCCAGAAACTTTTTTTTTATTAATTTGTCCAAGTTAAAAGCCGCCACAGCATGGCGAATGTGCAGAGAGCACAAAAGTAGACTAGACGCAGGTAGAGCAAGGGATGCCCAAGAGGAAAGAACCTTGCCCTCAAAATCAGCAGTAAAGGCGTCATAATGAATCGATTATTAAGACAAAATAATTTATAAATGGCTTACGCTGCTGTTCCAGACAGAAAGCTGCTCTCGAAAATAATTTTAGAGACAATCATAAGCTGTCTATGAAATTATCTGTCTGTAAAAATTGCAGTCTCATTAAGTGAGCAAAGGATTTCTGAGATTTATGTTCATTTTATTCAAAACTGAATTTCATTTATATATTAAATTTCTACGAGTACCACAGGTAAACGTAAATCAGTGCATTATAGAGCTCTTGAGTTGAGTTGTAGCAGAGAATATTTAATTTTCTAAGTAAAAAGTTCCGTACATGCGAAAATACTCATATAAAATCAGGGTATAATGACTTTGCTTAAGTGTATGTAACATGCAGAAGGAGATGTAGTAGACATCATGGATAATATATATACATATACATATATGTTCTTAATCAGGAAGGCGAATCGTGTCCATTTGGCACTATCTGTATGTATAAACGCGTTGAGCTATTAGCGATAGGGACTTTTTTGCACTGTGTAACCCGAACAGACTGAATTGATTTTAAAAATAAATCGATAACAGTTTGATAAAAAAATAGCAATTGAGTCAAAAATATATCTCCTACGTCTTTAAAGTTACAAATTTTACATTTGTTTTTATGTAAATCTTATAACATTTTTTGTTTGCTAAACGTTGCTCAAGCATTGAAGTGACTGTTTCAGTAGAGGCGCTGTGTATCTATATATATATCTATAAAACAGATCGTACGGAACGCAAGGTATATCTAGTCAGGCACTGCCTACTATAGCATTCTTATTCAATGTATGTATTATTAATTCAAGAATATCATATATTTGATCCCCCTCAAATTAATTCCCATTCACTTCAACAAATAATTTTCTGTAATATTTTTCAGTTCCTGCGATGCTCGCTTAATCTCCTCAATTGTAGCGCGTCCCGTTTCTTTCATGGTTTATTTTAAAAAAACTCTCATCTAATAAGAATATTTATTGTATTAACTACAATTTTTCATAAGAATAACTATCATAATTTCTTAGCTAATTTATTTTTTGTTTTTGTTTTTTTTTTTTTTTTTCTTTTTGAATAATCGCATATCGAAACACGCAAAAGCAAAGCAGCTGTCAAGCATTAGTTGGACATTAAGAATGAAAAAATTGGGGACATAAGTGAGCGTTATACATAGGTAACATAGAGCCATCAACAAATCTAAAATCGAGTATGCGTCGCCAAAGTCTAAAGTCGTTTCGCTTCCCCCTCTGTCTATATCTCCAAGGAACCGCTGGAGACTTAAAATAGAAACTTACGAAATAATCGATAACAATGAAATCGATTCAAAGTGTTATCGATTTGCAGTCATTTGAACTTAGCTTACACGCCCTGATATCTGAAAGCAATAAATGTTGAAATAGATCTCGGATTCAGGGTATCTCCCAGTTAGGTACTCCCCTCTAGCGCGCTCTGACCTGCGTTTATAATTTATTAAGAAAATATGAAATTTATTTGAATTCTTAACACTCAAAAGATGTTTTTTTTTTTGTTTGTGGTCGAATGCATGACACTCTTGACACTTGTCCACTAGAAGGGGGCGTTTGGTCATGATGATACTTTCGCAAAATATGCACTGCCTGCAGCTGTGGAGAGTGTTTTAAATGCATTATGGCTGATTTTAATGGGCGTCCGGCTGGATTTGGCAGCCACTTGCGTGTGATTTAGCCAAAAAAATACAATTTTCTCCTTCTCTCTCTCTTTCGGTTTGTCCCTCTCATTTTTCAGGCACTCGAATGTGCCATAAACATTTCAAAGCCCCAGCAAATTAACAAAAACCCAACAAAAATGTGACAAGTGTCTGTTATGCAGCATGAAAAACGCCATCGACAGCAGCAACAGCAGCAGGAGCCGCAGCTGCGAGTAAACGAGAAAGAGAAAGCAAGGTAGTCAAGCAACGTGGCAGAGCGGAAGGCAGGGAGTTAGGGAGGTGGGCGAACAGAGACAGCAAGACAAAGAATACGAGCCTGTGTTAAATTACATTTTGTGGTAACAGCCGAAAGCGAAAAGAGCAACAACAGTGCGAAAACTACTCGCAAACCAAATGTAATGTTGAAAGCGATATGTGTAACTGTCTGTCTGCATGTGTGCGTGCGTGTGCGCATGGATGTGTGATGTGTGTGTGTGTGTGTGTGTATCTTTGCAATAGCGGCGCTGAAAAGTATGCCATAAAAAGGCTGAAGGCAGACACTGAACGATGGCATCTAAAGCGGAATCATTTGAATGAAAATACTGCAAATAATATTGAAATGAATAACGAAAAAATGTATTGCTCTAGCATGTGCAAATATACATTCTATATAATAAAGAGACACACGCACACACACATACATATAATACAACAAATATTCTAAAGGGAAGAAACTTTATTCAATTCATTTTGAATTAATTTTCATCTTAATAGCTATATAATTAGAGATATCTAAGGGCTCAAAAAAGAAAAATAAATTAGACTTTCTAACAATATTTATATCATTTTATAACCATAGTAAAAAAGAACTAAAGAAAATGGATCAAACTCACTTATTCGCAGACATTGATCAACTTTGCACAGCTCTGCTCTCAATAGCTCAGAGAATAAAAGAGTTTAACAGACTAAAATAAAGTTGAATGGAATAATATATGCAACTGTGCCAACATTTAAGCACAAATCTCTCAAGTTTTGCCATAGTCACATGCAAGCAATGCTTGGGCAATGCTTTTGCTTTTGCTGTGCTTGTTGGTGTTGTTACTTTATAATCCCAAAAACAACAGTTACGATAATAGCCATATAAAGCCGGTGGCCAGCCGCAAAAATGCCACAATTATGAATTTCGAATAAAATACGGAATATGTTCATACATATATTCCCATAAATTGATGCTTTAAGTTTTTCGATTAAGCCAGCTTGAAAAAGAAACAAGTAAGTGAAAAGAGAACAAGTACAGACTAACGTACATGCATAATGAATACATATAATAAATGACAATATATCTGCCTGAAGATATAGTATTATTAAAGCTAGCTTTTAATTGAAATAGATTCAAAAGAAGATCCTCTAAGCATTTTTTACCTTGAGCACTAGAGATCAAAGTTCGATCTTCCGGCTTAAAGCCTTGAATTGGCACCAAGTGAGTATCTTTTTCCGAATATTAAGAATAAAATGTGCGTTCAATGTTTCCAACACCCCATCGATGGAAGCCCTCAAACTTGTTTGGGAGGTCTCTATTTGTAAGTGCTTTTGAGAATTGATTTGAGCGTATATAAAAGTGTAGTAGCTTGGAATAAAATATTTAAAAAAAATAAACAAAAAAATGTAATTATTATTATTTTATTATGTAATCACATGTATTGGGCGTGTATTATATAGGACTATCCTCGAGCTTTGCTCTGATAGATTTTCTAAATCATTTTAGCGCATGATCCTGCTACATCTCTGAATTTTAATAGGAGCATGAGAGAGTGCTGGGCTTCTCGATTAAGAGACATTCTGATGGATGGATGGCATACGGATAGGTAAACGGATCGACCTAGCTTTTCCTCCTAATAAAGTTTATATTTACTTTATGAGGTGTGCCACTCCACCTTTTACTTGATACATATACACTTTATACCCAGATTTCCCATTTTCGATGCGTTCAGGGGGTATAAAATAAAACTTGTTCAGCTTTGTACTGGTTGCAGGCCCAAAACTGACAACAAGAAAAGCAACGACAACAAGAGCAACATTTGCCACGTTGGCGCCTTGCGGCTCTAACAGATATTTGCCAAAGTCACGCTCGCGTTTACCTTTGCACAACTTTGTTGATCTGGGAAAAGGTGGCATAAAAGTGTGAGGTCTACGTATGTAGTATGTTGTCCAACACGTGTGCAGCTGTTAGCGAATAAGTTTTACACTTTTGGCATCTGTCGAGACTGCCCAACAAGATGCTACTCTATTCTATCCTTGTAACTGACTGATTGACGGGCTGATTGACTGACTGATTGTTGACTTGCTGAATGATCTACTGATTGATTGACTAATTGGTTGAATGATTGGGTGACTAATTGGCTGAATGTGTGACTAGCTGACTGATTGAAGGACTATTTGAATGAACGACTGATTATTTTTCTGAATGAATGGTAGACTATCTAAATGACTCATTGACGGACTGAGGGAATAGCTGAATGACTGATTTAGGTTTAGGACTAATTGACTAGCTGAATGTCTGCTTGAATGACTGAATACTAACCGAATGATTGAAGAATTGACTAGGTGAATGATTGATTGAATGGTTGATGACAAACTGATTGACTGACTTATTGATTGAATAGTTGAATGAATGAATAGTTGGCTGTAATTAATGGACTGACGCACCTGCTGACTTCTTTATTGACTGATTGATTAACTGAATGAATGCCTGATTGACTGACTAATTGACTGAATGAATGATTAAATAATTGATTGAATCATAAAGTAGCTTGAGATTAAGATTGACTAACTTACTAACTGATTGACTGACTGAATAATTGACTGATTGACTGCCTTTTTGACTTTATTTAACTTATCGACATTGATGGAACCACTGTCTGTCTGACTGTCTCGGTCACCTGCATTGATTGATACACAAATAATCAGACCCAAAACCTATATGCTTGGAATGCGTTTAATATAACTCAGTGAACAATAAAAGTCACAAATTCAAAAGTTAAGAGGAAATATAAATGCTAGACTACGAACGAGTATTACACAGTCAGTTCTATACGCTCTTAGTGCTTTTCATTTTAAATCGTATCGAATGGGATTCTAAAAGCTAGGGACTTCACTGCCTATAATCAAGTTGACTCAAGTTTCAGATGCATTTTTAATGCCGGACTGCAGCTAAAAGCGTTCAAATGTCTCTCAGATGGACGAAAGTCGATTTGCAGCATGCAAATTTCCGTCACCCCAAAACCTAAACTTTTCTTTTATCGAATTGCAACTGTGGCCGCAAATGGAATTGAAGTCAAAAGAGAATTTCACCTTTTTGGGTAGACAAATTAAATATAATATATGTAGCATAATATTCATAGTAGTTATCAAACTCCATTACTTGACAGTACAAAAAAAATGAATAACTTCAAATTTTTATTTTTATTTTATTTTTAAAATTTCACTGACAAATGATAGAGGAATTGATAATAGGAATATATAATTACACAAAATCGAAAACGTCGAACGCTACAAAAAGTTGACTTTTCTGGAGGAATGCCTATATATCGTGTTGTTTTGTGTTGTCTCTAGTTTTTTTTTATAGATCAGACTAAGGGGATGACAGATAGGCAGATGGACTGGGCTGCACTCAGCTTGTCATCCTCATCAGAATCAGTGTTGCCAATTCGTCAGCTTTAAACTTGTCAGATCAAGTTAAAATAAACCAGAAATACTTAAATAACAAATTAAAAATTCCAGAAAAAAGTTGTTCGATTTAAACAGCATTTTTGTTTATTATTCTTCGAATAATGCCATGAGATAAGCATAATGTTGAATTTTGTGATAATTATATTAGAAAGCATGCAATGTGGACAATTTACCACAAGTGGTATCACTCAGAATTTCAGAAACGCGAAAATTGACAGGAAAATAGCAAAATAAGCAACAGGCGTCAATCAACTTGAAACTCAGCTTTAGCCTCAGATTCAGGCTAAGCCTCAAACTCAGCCTTAGTCTCAAGCGTCAGGGTTAGCTGGAAGCAGCCTCAAACTCATACTCAAGCCTCAGGCCTCAGGCTAAACGTCAAACTCAGGCCTCAGTCTCAGAGTTGGCCTTGAGCCTCAGTCTCAGGACTCACGCTCAGCCACAACCTAAATCATCCTCAAACTCAGCCTCAGACTCAGCTTCAGACTCAAGCCTCAGCCTCAACCCTCACGCTTAGCGTAAGCATAAATCGGTCTCAGTCTAAATCAGCTTCAAGCCTCAGCTTTAGATACAGGCCTTACGCTAAGCCTCAGCACTCGCTCTCAAGCTGACTCAGATTCATACTCAAGCCTCAGGCGTCAGTCTCAGAGTCAGCATCAATTCTCAGCTTCAGCCTGCCAAGCTTTGACAGCCTTACAGACAGACCCCACGCTCAGTGTCAGTTTCAGTCTCAAATTCGACCTTAACCCTCTGTCTGAGGCCTCACTCTCAGAGCCGACATCATGCCTCTAAGCCTCACGCATCACTCAGGTTCACTGATCAGAATATATATGTATATAAAAAGTAGTCTGTCGTATTTGATTTCTTTTGTCTGTAACATAGATTTTCATAAAATTATTATACACAGAATTCGCATTTTCAATAGATTCACTCGATTCTAAAAACAAATTACTCCAAAATTCCCTCCCCATAGGAAAAAAGAACAATTTCATTTGCATTTTAATTAATAAATATGTAATGTATTTTGTATGTATTTATTTTAATGTCACTTTTTGCCAAGTTAAGTTGAAATTTATGAATTTTAGCATTTTTGTTATAAATATGTTTTTTTTTAAATTTTATTTTTATCTTTTTTCGTTTTATTATTAATTCATATTTTAATGGCAAAAAATAAGCTGAGCTTCACCTGAATGGCCCTCGGTTCGAATTCGAAATGTTTTGTTGATGGACTCGATTTGCTTTTCGCTTTGTAATTCGATCTGATGTCAATAAATAAATAGTATTAGATAGTATACAATATGATAGTTAATTAGCTTAGGCGTTTAGCAATAGAGTTGTTTCATTAACATTCTGTATACATGAGCTATTTGTTAATTGTAACTATATAAATTTATTATTTAACTTGCTTGCTCGCCGCTGGCTGTGTGTGTTTCTTGCAAAAATAATGCCATTGCGAACCATTAGTTACAAATATATATATATGTATATATATATATATATATATTGTATATTCATGAATAAGTATGTATATTTTTTAATTTGTATACATGTGAACTTGTGATTACCTGCAGATTTAGCAATATTTGAAATATTCTCATCTTGCCATCCGATTTGTATTAATTAATAATTACACAGATGCTCGCAATCGCATGTCGCTTGCTTTGCTTTTCAATTGTTTAATATTTATATATATATTTTTATTTATATATATATATATATATATATATGTATGTACTTATAAAGTTGCATTTAACTTTGCCTTCTGGTGCTGTTTGACAATTATAGCAAAAATAAGCTCTCATTAATATAAGTTTTCGTTTACTATTTCGTAGCTTAACACAAATAATTCAATGCACACCTTATTGTTCTTCATATTACTGTTGTTATTTGCTTTATTGTTTATTTACGTTTATTGCTCAGTGGCTCCCCTATTTTAAGTTCATCTCAAATGGCATCTATTGTTCATTTAGTGCACATTTAGCAAAGCACTTTTATTGTAATTATACACATTAGTTTTGACGATGTTTAATTAAATGCATTTCGTTTTGTTTACTGTTTACTGTTTGTTGTTTGTTAGTTGTTAACCAGGCATCACTTAAACTATATTAAGTATTCTTGACATTTTCAATACGTACAGTACAATATAATGCGTTAATCATATACATAAACATATACAAAATAATATATTATAATAAATGACGAAAAATAATTCAACGAAATCTCAGCTCATATTTGCTATTTGGCATAACTGCAAATTATAAATGTAGTTAATAAAACTAATCAATACGAAATAATTAAATTATAAATTATTGCTGTTTATCGCATTGGCAACGTAAATAAATCCTTTTAGAGTATTGCCTTCATCCTGCTCGCACACACTATCTGTATCTGTCTCCTTCTCTTTCTCTCTCTCTCTCCCTCTTTTCTAATATCGGTTCCAACTCTGGTTGTAAATGTTTTTCAATTTGCATTCAAACACTCAAAACTCGAGTATTATATATATATAAACAATTTTTACTATATATGTATGCTTTAAACAACACACAGACGCACACACACATACGAACTACGCGCACACACACTCGCTCTCGCACAATGCCTTTCGCACACATGTACGCAAAACACAAAATTCAGTCTTTTTCATGTACAAAGAGAAAATAAATGAAAACATTGAAACGAAAATTGAAGAAGCAAATATTAAGCGAGTGCTTAGTATTACTGGGCTGAGTATGGCTAGTTCCTGTCTGTAATTGCAGCTTCTTTTGATTCGACTGTTGAGTCGTGGTGCTTGGGTAAATGAGGGTACATTCAGATAATTAAATTTAGGCATTTTGCTCTGTATGAACAGACGAGATAGACGAGTGATTTTTATGTATCTCCGTCTGGGTATGTGTGTGTGTGTCTGTGCTGAGAGGTGCATAAGCATAATAATATAACGCTTGAATTAGATATAAATTGGCGTCTCCTGGCCGGTTAGCAGACGAAACATGGACGTAGGCATAGTTTTCATCAAAATCTATCAAGAGAAAGCAATCAATTTAGTCACACATGTACATAAGTATATATATATGTAAATATAAGTGTGTATGTATGTGTGTGTATACCTCGCCCACAGATGAGGACAACAGCTTGACAATGGTGTCGTGGGGCACAGCAACCACACTTTGATTGTTGATCTCGATGATCCGATGGCCAACCCGTACACCGCCTCGCTCAGCGATGCCGCCACGCAACAGGCTGCAAATCTGTGGAATACAGCAAAATTAATATTCGATATTGGGGGAGAGATGCATACATTAGTGGCATGCTACTTACCACACCGTTTTGCACGCTGAAGCCGAGTTGAAAGAGCGCCTTGGGGCGCAGAATTTTCACCTCAACGACAGGTGGACAGGGCACTACGGTAAACTTGACGGCAGTTTGATTTTTGGCATTGCGTATGTAGGTCTGGCAGGTGGATAGCGGCAGACCGACAAGACTCATGCCGTTAATGGCAATTAGCTGGTCGCCAATGTTTAGCTGACCGCAGCGAGCAGCGGCACCGCCGGACATCAGATTGGCAATAACCACCGTTGGCAGCATCGAGCCCCAGCCACTCTCCACAATGACAACGCCCAGAATTTCGCCCTTCGCCTTGGGCACCACAACTTCCTTTTGCAGCTCTTTCTTGGCGAATATCTCCAGCTCATCGCCGAATATCTCCTGACTGTTGAGCACTTCTTGGTAATCCATTTCCTTAGCCAGATTCTCGTTCTCGATGCCGTTGGCCTTCAGGAACTCCATGTAGGCCACTTGAAACGCCTGCCCGATGGACTGCGCTATAAACTGCGCTTCGTCACTCTCAAATACATGGCATATCATTTTGGGTGTGCGATTGTGCTTGTTCGAGGAGCCTCCGAGCGTCTCCTTGTTGTTCTCCTTCAGCGACTCGCCCTCAATGGTCTCCCCAGGGCTCGGAGTCGACAGTGAGTCAACGACAACGCCACCGCCGTTGGGTATAAAGCGACGACGCGCCATCAGCACGACGAGATCGCCAATGTCGGCTATGTAGGAGATGGTACGCAAAGCGTGGTCCATCATGATCTCCTTGAGGTCCGTGTTAAGCACCATTATCTTCTCGGTTGATATGAACAGGTCCACTTCGGTGCTCGGCTGACTCTCGCCCTCTGGTGCCTGGCAAGAAATAAAATCGCCCCGTAAGTCGGTTGAAAAGTTGATTGGAAACAAATAATGTGATCTAAAATTTTGATTTTGTGTTTGTTGCTTACCAAAGCCTAAAGATATCGAGGATTACGCAGCATGGGTTAGTTTAGGGGTGTGGGTGTGGGCGAGAAAAGCGAGATGCATTATAGACAGAGGTAACAATTGACCAAGCACATACTAAATGGGACGCAACTGGACAATGGACAACGTGCCAGGACTACATACCTTTATGCGGGAGACGGCCTCTTCGGCCTGCATCATACGCGTCGACTTGGTCGGCTGACCCTCGCACACCAGCTGCGTGGAGCCCAGATAACGGGCACGAAACAGTACGCCCTCAATGAGCACTTTGGGTTCCAAGAAGCCTGAACAATTCGAAAGAGAACATAATTAATATTTCCTCTTTGGCTTTTTTTTTATAATTAAATTAATTAAATTTGAAATGTTATAACTACAGTGCACTACATTGAAATGCTTAAATATATAAGCTGAAGGGATTTGTTTAGTTAGTATATCTTATCAATATTAAAATACGGAATTGAATATATTTACAATTTAATTATATAATTAATTATTCATTTATTAGATTTTAAGAAATAGTGTGATCCATCTATTGTATACCTTTAAAATATTTTCATTTTCTTCCATAAAAACTTCTATTGATCTATCATCAACACAGCGATTCTTCAGCTCATAAATTCTATTATGAGAATAATTTCTGTTGATATAGTATCAAAAAACTAATCTTACAGCTCAGAGCCTCATCATGTTTATAGCTGAACCTTTTAATTTTTGAATATATACGTTAGGGATGCTTTGTAGGCCCATCAGACATTCAAGAAGAGGACACAACCTAAAGAACTTATATGATTCTGTTAATATTAAAATGAGACAGATTTCGACTTGGCGCTTAACTGTTATATATAATCTTAAATCATTTTAAGTCATTTTTGAGGCTTAGTCGTCTATAAGAACAATATAAATTTCCTATGGGAAGGTCATCATCATATAACAATATTTTGAAAGTCTTTCAACTAGCTTTGCTACTTTCCTACTATATAATTCTATTTATAGATTATCTCGTCTATTTTATAATATACTTACAAATCCCAAGTTTTCTTTAAACTAATTTCTCCTATTTTACAATGCTATTTACATATTTTCTGTTTAGTTTTATAAGATAATATACTAGATACTAGAGGTAACTACTTCTACTTATTTATATTCATATAACGAGATAGATAGAGATAGAGAGAGAGAGAGAGAAAGATAATGAGAGATATAGAGAGGCACGTCCACTTACATGGCAGGCATCACACCATCAAAAACATTAAATGAAAATTTCAATATGCAGCAGTTGATAAAGAAAAAACGTGAAAGTCAGAATTGATTCAGAGGAAAACAGAGAACAATATCGTTGTTCGTTTTTTTTTTTATGGGGCGTTTTCTTTCTTCCCACGCACAATCAAACAAACACACTCCACACACACGCACACACACGCACACAGTCACACATACACACCTTCCTTATTTCGCGAATGGGTTTTCTTTTCGCAGTTGGCCGAGTCCTTCAGCGATTTGATCGATCCCGTTGGACTCTTTGTATATTGGAGTTTCTCCGGCGAACTAATCGAAACATCCGCATTGCCCACAATCTGGCAAATGTCTGGGGAATTGGGTGTCAGCGAGGTGCCAATGCCCTGCCTTATGGTGGCCGACGAGTACGTTTGTGGCTTGGGATTGCTATTGTTGTCACTGATAGTCAAGCTACTGTTGTTGTTGATCAGGCCGTTGGCATTGTTGTCGGCGGCTCCGGCTAGTGACAATGTCTATAAAAAATGAAATAAATTTGAAATCTCTGCTAATGTGAATTTCAGTTTTCGCTGACCTGTTCGACAAAGAACTCCTTCTCGCCCAGCAGTCGATCCGTCTCGAGATCTGTGTCGGCTTCGTCATCATCGTGGCGTCCAGCTGTTGCCGTCGTCGTGGCATTCTTGCGCGGCACCCACACCGGCGAATCCGGCTCCGCTGGCAGCACTTCATCGCAGAACTTTAGTTTGTCCGGCTGCGACTTGGCGCGCTGCAGGGCCGAACGTATCTCTTTCATGGCCTCTTGTATTTCGACTGGGGGTGCAATTGCTGCCGCCTTATTGACGGCGGTCGCAGTCGTAGCCGCAGCTGCAGTGGCTGTTATAGCTGCGGCATATACCGGACCGTAGTGTGAGTCTTCGGGATTATCGCTATCAGCATTATTGACATCGTTCAGCTGCAGCTCATCGTCGCATTGCTCCGGCGGCGGCGTGGCCGTTGGCGATGTGGGCAGCGGCGTTTGCGCTGACAGCGCTGCTGCAAACTCAATCGACTGCGTCTTATCTGCCTCGGTCGATGCGACGCCGCTGTGCTCGTTTGGCAGTCGCTCGCCGTCACTGTTGCCATTGTGCTCATGCTCAGGATTCATTTGGGAATGCTGCTGCTGCTGCTGTTGTGGCTGCAGCTGCGTTTGAGGCTGCTGCGGCGACTTGTCGCAAACGACAGAGACATTATTTTCAGTGTCCGAGGCATGGCCGCTGCTGAGTCCATCCTCCAACACTGGCATGCTGGTGTAGAGCTTGCCATAATCCGTTGTGGTGCAGTTGATATCATTCGATAGGCTATCCAAATCGCCACAGTTCGAATCGTAATCCGTCGTCTCTGGCGACAGCGTAAAATTACGTGAGTGCCGTCGCAGATTCGCCTCCAGCTCAGTGTCGGCCAGCTCGCCGCTGCTGCGACTGTTCGAATCGATGTACAGCTCGATATCGTTATGCTCCTGGTAGGCGTTACGTTCGCTTGACTGTGAATAGAAAACCGTTTGTATATTAACTAGATATAAGAGATAATATAAAAATCGACACTTCCGATACGACATTTTTAAACGTGTTATTTTATTCAACTACTACAATTTCTATAAACTACTGCGTTCGTTATTTGAATTACTAAAATGTAACACAATTAATTAAATTTTCTGTGAATATTTAATATAATATTTTCTATTAATTTCAATTTCTATCTTTTATTTTTTCATCTACTAATATTTCTATGAATAGCTGATATACAACAAAATTTCTGACCAAAGGCAGCGTACTTTTTTCGTAATTCTTTTCGTAAGATGGTAATATAGATTAGATATAATATATAATTATAATATATCAGAAGTGATCATCCTTTTTTTTTCCAGTGGAAAAATTAATTTTCATTTGGCTTATGTTTGGTATGCTGCAGCATATAATGATACTATATAATGTTCATATATAATATGTATATAAATAAATATGTATATAACAATTATATAAGCATTTATACCACCTAAATAAGATATACATAAATTACACTTATACATTTGCGTTTCACTTGTGATTCTTTGACCCACTAACCTGCATCCTGGGCGAACGATGGACCATGTAGAGTTCATCTTTGGGTATTCTAGCGAGACGCTGGCCAATGTAGGCTTGCTCGATATGTTTATCCACATCGCACACGCGTGGCTGTATGTCCTGCATTGAATGGAAAGAATTGAGTATATACCAATATTATATTTTACAAACTGTAGAGCCCTACCGAACTGGCCACATCGTCACCACTTTCGGTTGTATAGTCCGTAAATCGCTTCTCGTCGTCATCGGGATTGCCTTTGAAGAACTCCTCGAGCACTTTGCGCGTCTCCGAGAACTCGTACAGATAATCGAAAGTGGGTGTCTTGGGGGCAGCCGTTGCGGACGTGGCCTCGTGGTCGATCAGATCAATTAGATTGCCAACGGATGTCTTAACGTTATTATCCAAGCGCTGTTTGATGGGTGAGACGCGTTGCGGAAAGCCAGGTGGCCGCCTTGGATAGCTAACAGCCTTGACAGCAACTTGCTGGTTGCCAAAGCGACGCGGGGAGCCCTCATATTCGGCTATGGGTAATTGCCCAATCATCTTAGTGACCTTCAGCACATCCTCATTGCTGTCACGCTCTGCGGCCGTCAGTGCCGGCGACTTATTCATCCAGTTTGTGTCGATGTCGTCAAACACAACAATTTCACCGTCGCGCAAGCATTGTCCGTCGCCCTTCCCCACATCGGTTGGTGAGCCGGGACTCGCTATGCCCTAAAGGTAAACCAAAAGAAAACCATATAAATGCCATAAACTGGGCAAAGTATTTGAAGAGTTCACCTCCGCCTCAAACTGGCTGCTGCCTGGACTGCGACCCAAGCGTATCTGGTGTGGATGCGGACGCTGGTAATAGTAGCCCGATGGTTGCTGCTGCTGCTGTTGCTGTTGTTGCTGCAGTTGTTGTTGGTGTTGTTGGTTCTGCGAAGCCATGTAGCCGGGCAGCTGTAGCGGCGGCGATACCCGTTCGAATGCCTGATGATGATGCATTGGCGCATACGGCAGCTCCGTATTCAAATCCGGCGAGTTCAACACTGTGCTGGCTGGCGTTACATTGGGGCTACGTGTGCGCATCTCCCAGACATAGCGCTCCTGTGAAACTGGCTTGCACGCAGCGCCAAAGTTCATGTGCAGCTCCGAGTGAGCGCCCGACGCCACATGATTCACGTTCCGCTCCATGGACCCGTTGCTACTGTCGCTGCACGAGTTCATCCCGATAGTTAGCTGCTTCTGGCGACGGCTGGCTGTGTGGCGCGAGTCTTGAGTCTACCTTTCAGCAGCCAGTGGATGTTTCAACTGCCACTGACATGCTATGCTCGGAGTCAGATGCCTGCAACGAAAAGCAACAAAGAAAAAGTCAGCTATAAAACAACTTTGATTAGCATAAATGAAGCCAATTATCTGTGCACACCTCACAGTCTTTGCGATGATCTAATACTGTGAATTATCTCTGAATCATGCGAATGCAGCTACTCCAGCTAATGCAGCTGTCGTTTTATTAGTTTAACTTTTCATTTGATATTACTGCTATTAGGCGCTGACATCAAAATCAATGCATAAATTGGCTTCACTCTCCCCATTTGTCAACATCGAGCTATGGCACACATGTAAACGTAATTTTCAGTCCCACTGTGTGCGTTTAATTTTTTTTTTTTTTTTTTTTGGATTTGCGCACGTAAACTTGGCCTTAAAAAATAAAATGGAAATCAAATAAAAAGTTCGTGCAGGATGCTGCCGTATCAGAAACAAATGCCGTGCAAAACAGCGTGTTTAATGTCAGTGAAACTACAGGGTGCGTTCGCTACAAAGGACCAGACTAAATTTTTTAATTTTTTATTTTTTTTTTTTAAATTAAAAAAAAAAAGGAATAAAATTAAGTATTTACGAAGATAATGTCAATGTTGTTAACATTCTGTAAATAAGTTAACTAATAAATAAATAAATCATATTAAAATTAAAATATTTCTGCTTTATTAGTATTATTTAATCATTTTTAATTTGCATTTATTCATCATGATTCATAATTTTATTTTTATTGAATTTTGTTTGAACTGGATTTCTTATTAAACACATCGATTTTCTGCTAATGCTTTTCAGGTGGTTTACCATAGCAAATATATACTTTACGGCTGGACCTGAAAGAGGACACTGCAGCCGCCGGTTGTTGTGTTTCTGGATTTCATCGCGGGTGCTACCCGCCCCCACTCCGAGTGTAGTGCGACCATCTGTCAACATTATCTTATGGGACAGAGCCGCGATTGCGAATTAAATGACATCAAAAAGCGACATGTACACATACATAAATAAGTACACACACACACATATATATATATATATATGTATATATATATACATATTTTCGTAATATATATACATATATGTATATATATAAATCTATATGCAAATGTATGTATATGTGTTTGTGGCTGTGTGTATTCGTTCACAGTGTGTGCATGGTATTGGCATAGAGTATTGTTAAAAATCAATATATTTGCAAGGTTTTGTGTGCGCCACAATAGACGTATAGCTCCCCACCAAGAACATTTAACCTGCCCGCCAGTAATAGCTGCGACAACAACAGCAACAACAACAACGGGCAGCATAACAATGCGTATTTTCTATCTTTTTTTTGGGTGGCGATTCAACCCCCAAAAGACACGAAATAAATACATTCCATTTGGGATTGTGCACAACACAACAATAACTATTATAGTTACAAATGTATCTTAAAAGCACTCTTGCATTTTGCAAGTTTTACACAACTAATTACCATTTAATACATATTATTCACTTTCTTCCTGCTAGTAAATGCATTTATAACTCGATATAAAAAAGTAGAAGCCGTTAGTGATGGATAATCTAAACGATGTCTCCAGACAGACCTATCGATTGTTGGCCACGATGCATCGATAGCTCTCAATTGGACCAAGAGCATACCGATAACGATTAGTTCAACCGCCGTTAGCTACAGAAGAAAACACAATTCCAACCGAATCGGACGTATTGCGGATCGCAACCGTTGCGCGCGCTTAAAGTGTGTGAATACTTTTTTGTTGTTATTGTTTTATGTGCAGTTTGACGCGCGCGAATATTTGTAAATTGTTTGTTAGCTAACAAATAATCATAAGAGCAATGCAATAAACAAAAGTGAGTTAACATAATACGGTTTTGTGTATATGTCTTTGTTTAAGTCGTTATGCCGCTTTGCATTAACTTACGGCTCAAAGGGCCGCCTAATACACTTGTCGGTGTGAGCTGACTTTTGAATTGAGCTGCTGTGCCAGTGTCCAACCTAATTAGCGCACGCTGCGCTGCTATTTACACTCTGTATCCTAGGGAGACAGATACACATGCCGTCGCTGCAGCAGCAGCAGGGTGTGTTCCTTCCTGTGCCTTTTCGCTCGTGATTCTCTGTATGTGCGCTTGTTTTTGCGCGCGTGTGTGTGTGTGGATTGTGAACCTGTGCTAAAAATCAATAAAGCACGCTCGTGCAAAAGTCAAACAACAAAGAGACGGCAAGTCCTGCTCCTGTTTCGCTCACACTACCGCAGTTAGATATAAACACATGTGCGTGTGAGTTTTCTCGCTCACATCTTTAGTTCTTTTTTGTTTTACCTTTTTTTACTGTTGTTTCTTCTTATGACTTTTTGTTGTTATTTGTTTTCTGCCTTTTGTGGAAAGGACAAACACTAAAAATAAAAATCCGCAGCAATTAGAGAGAACTTGGCAATTATGCGCGTCGCTTTGTGCAATTGAAATTGCAGGTAATTTCACACATGCTCGTAATTGTTTAAAAAGAAATACATTTACTAAATAGGTATATGTATATCTTGCGCTTAGTGCATCAGGTGCAGGCACAACACAACAACAAGCGCTAAAATAATAAAACACCGTTAAATGCGCGCGCCTACTTAGTCGAGCGTGACCAAAGCACCCAAAGCATTAAAACCCGTTGGTTTATGTATGGTTGTTGTTGTTGTTTTTAAGTTTAAGTAGTTCTTGTTATTATTGTTTTGCTGTTGTTGTGGCAGCTGGCAATTGCAAGCAACGCAATTGGAAACGCACTTGGCAACGGGAACAAAACAAAACTTTTGCCCGAGCAGCTGAATTATGGCTGCCAAGACTCTGCAGCTCCTTGCCCTAAAATATACATACACATACATATGTATATTTACATGTACATATATGCAGTAGTCCTTGCTGCTTTGGCAACTGAACGACCTGAGTAAATTTGCTTTTAGCCACAATTGATGGTATAGAATTGAGAACATAAGCCTGAATTGAGAACTAAGCCAAGCCTTTAAATATTCAATTTGCCTGTTACCTCTGTTAATGAGGTCAAGTCGTATGGGCTCTTTGATTTGGGTCAGAGTTGGGAAGCTTGTTTTAAAAAGCATTGCATTGAATCCTCTTCTCCTATATTCGATGTGCACAAATATTTTCCAACATAATTTTTCTTATTGGAAGTTTCACAGAGATCGTTTAAATTTATGAGAGATGATGAAAATTATGATAAACTTATCTTTATATATTTTTAATATATATATATATATATATATATATATATATATATATATATATATACAAAGATTTTACAGAGATCTGTTAAAATTATGAAATGCTGACATGATCATTTAATTATATAAATATTATATAAATATATATAATTATATAAATATTATATAATTATATAAATATTATATATTCAATAAATTTATATATGCACAAATATACATACATATTTATTTTTATTTTTACTATACTTTTCTATAGACTTTCTTATCGCAAGTATTAGAATATTTTAGTAAATCGATTTAATACTCTAATATTTTTATGTATGTATTAAATTGGTATGTGCATAAATAAATTTATATATGCATATTACAGAATTTCCCACAGATTTTCCAGGTGGTAGTTTTATATATACATATATATATATATATATATATATATATATATATATATATATATATATATATATATATATATATTTTTTTTTTTTTAATTTTTTTTTATACAATATTACATTGATCTGAAAATATAAAAAAAAATAATAAATAGATAAAAAACTTTACATATGATTTTCAACTTTAAAGTTATTATAAAGTATTTTCTAAATTAATTCAATGAATTTATTCAACATTAAATCGTTTCGAACTATCATATTTTTACCTATATTTATTTATTTTAATATCATACTTAGAGCATTTCAAGTGCGTTACGTAGAGTTCTCATTGTTTACTCTTACTCTTTCCTTACCTGTTGTTTTTTGAGTTTTTTAAGAACTCGTTGTTGTTGTTGTTGTTGTTGTGGTTAGCTGCTTTGACAACAATAATTAAAATAGTTAGAAAAGTTAAGCATTTTTTGTTGTGCCTTACGATTGCTTCGTCTGACTGTTGTTGGGTGTAATTAAAAATGCAGTTTTCGCGGCCCGTTTAACTGGCTTTACAGTTAGCAATAGCAGTTCTAAATTACACAGTTAAATTACACTAAATACATTATAATAAATCATCAAGTCTTGCAATCTGTCATGCTCTGATTGGGGTCCAGATGCCGATTCAGATTCTGATTCGTATTCAGATTCAAAATCAGATTTCGATTCAGTCTGTTGCCATAACATGTTGAGCAAAAAGCGCAACAAAAGAATATTTCGTATCAGTTAACGCTGCTATCTAACATACTAATTGACTATAGTCTATATCAGTCGCTATATCTATCAGCTGACATGTGCCAATGGCTTTTTATCTAATCAGCGAAGACTTCTCGGCTGAGTGAGTCATCGCAAAAAGTGCAAAACTCAATACAGTAGTCGCTCGCTAAATGAGTAAGTATTAATTATCTTAAAACTGACATTGAATGATATTTCAGTGTAAGATTTATCATAAATATATACATATTTGTTATTTATACATTTGCATTTTAAACGCAAGCTGCGACATATATACATATATAATATTATATAATAATATATATTATAGTATAACATCAGGTTATATTTGTTTATTTTTACATAAATCCAAACAAAATGCGGTTTGTGTTCATTACTTAATTCAACTTCAGTTCACTTAACTTGGTTTGGCGATCATCAAGCCAAGTTAATTTCCCATGTTGTCGTTCAGTACCTGCAGTATCTGTCTATGTATGTGTGTGTGTGTGTGTCTGTGTGTAGAACCAACGAAAAGTCGATAAACCAGTTTGTGACTTGACTTGGTGGTAAGTGGAATCAAAACATTTAAGGCACAACGCTGGCTAGGAAAACAGATTCTGTTGGGATTGAGAAGTGTAGCAGCAGCGGCAGCAACAGCAACAACTTCCTCATCGCATTTTCATTCAATGTTTTTCACGCTGCGCAATTTTGAAAGTCGAATGCGTAGAAAAATGAATGTCAGAGAGAGAGAGAGAGAGAGAAAGAGAGAGAGAGAAGAGTTGGGGAAAAAACTTGATTGAAGCTATAATTGAATCACCTGGTTACATGGATGACCTCAGAGCTGATCCGCAGCAAATACAATCTCAACGATGACCGCTAAATAAGTCAGCTTTCAACGATTCCCTCTGAACTGCTAATAAAGGCCTATAAAATGATTCATTCACAGAGCCTAATAAAAATAAAAAATAAATATATATAGATATAAAAAAAATTACAATATTTGATTGCTTAATCTTGTAAGAATCTCATCTAAGCTTGATGACTATGAAAATCGCATAGAAACACGAGAAGAGGAAAATAATAGGTGCAGAAAATAAGAACAGAAATCAATGGAATAGTGCTGGCTGCAAGTGGAGAATGATATAAGAGAAATTTATGTAGAAAAGAGGAAGCAATAGAGCTTTGAAACGTAATTAAATACGGCGATGACAATCAACTATGAAAATCGCATAGAAAGGCAATACTTTGAAAAGAAGATATAAGAGTGCCACGAAAGTGGCAGAAAACGAATAAACAGCGAATAAGATCAGGGAAAAAGAACAAAAAGGAAAGGAATAGGAACATAGGGGAAGACTATGAGAATCGCGTAGAAATCCGAGAGGTAGCAGAGAATCTGGCACGAGTGGACCGGATGAGAGAAAGAATCGATATAGAGAAGATGAAAGGAATTGAAATAGAATCATAAATAGCTACGTGAGTTTGAAGAGGCGGATACTAAAATGGAACGAAGGTAAAAAGGAAGCGATGCACACAAGAGAGGAGGTTGGAAAACATAATAAAGAAACTGAGAAATAAAGGCAAAGCGACGTAAGGGAAACAGATAAGAGCGAGCGGGAGAGAAAACACATCTAATATAACTTCTACTCGTGTTTACTGTACGTTTCAGGTATTAAGGGACTTACAAAAAAAAAAAAATTAAGTATCAGCTTTAGGCTTGTGTGTCAAGTGGCTCAAAGTCTATAGAGTCACGCTCGAAGCCAAAGACAAGTTAACAAAATAAAACAACATAAGTTAACAATATTAATAGGGTTGTAGGTTGTCGATGGAGTGGCATTTGGCGTCTGGAGGTTGTCCGGGGGCCTCACTTGGATGGCCGAATGTGTACTTAACAAAAAATGTGCCAAAGCAAAATGGAAAACAAATTAATAATTATTGACAGAAACAACAGAGTTTTCGGTGTCTATTTACCAATTGTGTGTGTTCATTACTCGTCCGTTTATCGCATTGTTCACTTCCTTGTCTCGACTCGACTCGACTCAACTCGAGGCGACTTTGAACTTGACTGCGGCCTAAGATACTCTTTTAGCTGGAGTTGAAGTTGAGCCTTGGACTTGAAGTTGATGATTGGAATTGGAAATAGAATTGGTAATCGAATTGTTATTGGTGTTGCTATTGGAGAGCGTGCCCTCTTCACCTTGCCCAGACTCATGTCTATGTCTTAACTTCATTCGCCATTTGGAGGCAGATATCCATACAACCCCGTGACCCAAATGCCGCATAATAAGTGCAAGAACTGCAACAGTTTGCGCGGCTCACGGCGCATATTCAAAGCAACTGCAAAAACAACAAAAGCCGAGTTAATAAATGAAATGAACAGAAAAGAAAGAAAACAAGCAACCGCACAATGGCCAAGCAATAGGCATGGAAATTGTTTAGCTCCATAAATTGTGTCAGCGGCAACAAAAGCACGTGCCACATACAAACAGACGGACAGAGAGACATATGGCTGAGTATATGTATGTATATTTGCTATTGTTCAATAATTAAAATCGTAAAGCAATTATTCAATAGCTAAATATAGATGTAACTTTAGCTTGTTTCGGGCTAGATTTGGAAATAGTCGAGTTAAAGCAGCTCAAAGCAAGTAAATAACTCAATGATGAAGAGACTTTTCACTGACTGTGATATATGTATTGTACATCTGTATCTATATATATATATAAACAGATACTTTAATATGTTGAGGATCTAGAATTTTGACTACATAGATAGCTCAGGATATAAACTCGGAATACTGGAATCTTGGATACATATTAATGAAGCTTGGACTTGTTTCTGATTATATGTATATGTATATATATTTAATATACGCCTAAATTGGCACTTAAGCAAGCTTTGTGTTGGCATTGGAAATGGATAAGTTCAAGCAGTTCAATGCGAGTTCGAATTCGTGACCTGAATAAACAACTGAAGATGTAAGCTTGAAATGCAGAAATCGTGGATTCATAACTCTGATGAAGAGTCCAATTCCTGACTAATCTATATATAGATATATCTAGTATTCCATTTTAATACTTTAGCTAGTTTTTGCTAGGAATTGAAAAGGGATAAGCTAAAGATAAATATAATATGCTAAAAGCTTGGGCTCATTCATATATTGATATATTTCTCACTATAAAAATACAGCTATATATTTCCAGTATTTCACTAAATTGCTGTGATATGCAGCTGCATATATGTACGTACGTGTCAATGTAAGAAAAAAGTCTAAAGTCTTGTTGCCTGCAATATTTCGATATGCCGACGCACGATCGACGAAATATCAGATTTGTAATCTCCATAATCGACACGTGCTGTATGAAGAATACAATATGACGATGAAAAGATTATAAATTTAATGGCCGCCTGTTTACTGGAAATGGAAATATGAATACCAAAAGAAAAAAAAAAAAACTCTAACCTCGATTCAAAGTAAACGAAATCATTTAGAATACAAATAAGGCTTGGCTTATAGTAACTGCCAGAGGAAAGTGAATACAGAGTTTTGCGTAAAAAGTAACTCAAAGTTGACTTTTCGTAGCGTGCCATTGTTGCACTTGGTTGCCGATGCCATAATATTGCGTGTGTATCTATAGCTGCATCTGCATCTGTATCTGTATCTGTATCTTTACACGAGTTGCTTTAAGACAATGTCACTGCTAGGCAGTCAGTCAGCTCCAGCACGCTCGTTGCTCATCATGAAGTTCGTTGGATGATAAACATGATGACTATGACTGTGACCGCCGAGATGATGACTAGCTGCGAATCAGTCAATCGCAACAGATGTCTCAAAAAAAAAAAAAAAAAAACTTTGATGCTATTCATGATGGGAAATTCGCCTTGAAGAGGCTGCGGCTGTCGCCGTTGCTGTTGCAGCTTATCAATTGCAACAGCCGCGTAATGCGAACTTTATTGTTACGGCCAGAAGACAATGGACACGGGTCACAATAGCCGCACAGCTTTTGATTTTGGTCATTTGTATACATTTGTCACATTTCACGCCTCCAAAAATGAATTCAATGCGATTGCCAATGCAGCACATCGAAATTATATTTATGTTTATATATGTTAATCATTTTAGCTGGCATTCAGGGTTGAATTGTGTAAATAATAAATTAGATTTATGAATATGCAATGCAGATGAATAGACTATTTCCAATACAAAGGGCTTGACTCAGCTACGATTCAAGCCTGCAGTCATTGCATTTGCTGAATGCAAATCAGTTGACAAATTACATAATAACTCTGTTTAGCTCGAATCTAGCTGAGAATTTACGTTACTTAACTATTACGATTCATTCGGCTAGGCTTACAGCATTCTCATTGCAATTTCAGCTTTTTAGTTGATCTTACTAACGGCTGTTGCTCAAGTGTTGTCATTTGTCATTTGCATTTCCGCTTTGGCCAGAAGAATCACTTAGCATCATTTGGTTGAATAATGTCTGTTAACTGTATTGTGCTTTACTGTTAGTGCAATGGAAAACAGCTAAACAATTTAGCCTCTGTCGCTTATACAATGCCAGTGCAGCAAACTAGTGTAAAAATTAGCTTAGCTTACATTTCACTCTAAACATTTAATGAGGCGGCCCGTCGTCAACGTTACCCCCTCCAGACCCCACCCCAGTCCCCCACAGTCCCTCACAGTCGCCCCACAGTCCGACAGCCAGGCATAGACGCCCTGTCGCTATGTTGCATAATTGTTGTTAAGCCGTCAATTCAATTGACGTTACTCATACGTCCCGTTGTGCGGATGTCGTGTGTGCGATTGTCTGCCGGCCTATATGTGTGTGTGTGTTCGCGAGTGTGTGTGTGTGTAAATTAGTGCACATCCAATGCCTTTTACAGCTTTCGAAGCTAAGCACAACGCACCGAAAAGCAAACACACTAATTTCACAAAATAAATTATGTATGTAAATCAATTTATTAATATTTTATTTATTTTTTTAATTTTTATTTTCTTTTATTTATTTAATGTTTTAACAATTCCAGAGTCAAACTTAAGAATGCTATAATTGTGTTATAATAAAGCCTATGCTATGCCCCAATTCACAGTCAAGACTGGTCTGTGATGCTATTGAAACTATGACAATATAGAAAGTATTAATTGAAAATTTAAAAATTAATATTATAGTTTCTTAGGTATGATTATGAACTAACAATTTAGGATAATTCTTAAAGTAAAGATTAGCAAGAAAAAAAAATGATTAAAAACAGAATTCAGAATGAGAGATGAAGAGAGAAAAAATAAGATATAATTGCGACAATAAATTTTATTACAATTAACACATAAAACATGGAAAGCATAATGGAAAGCATAATCCGTAGTGCAACGGGCGATACTTTCTGGTCATTCGGGAAGGAACAGAAAATTGGAGACGCATAACAGGCCGCATTATGACAGGTTTATGAAAAAAGAGCTGAGGCTTGAATAACTGTCACCTGAAATTATGAGATCACATACTTAAGGCATCGTTCAGCTCAATCATATCATGTTCATATAAGTAATCGGAGGAACACTTCCTCGAACCTATAAACCAAGTTGATCCTAATTTAGTATATGCATAAGCGAAAATGATACAAATCTAGCTTCCAATGCACAATGGAATCTCTAGAAGTCAGTGAATCATATCTTCACTCATCGATACCATATTACTATTTTAAAATACATATTTCCCATAGTAGGTAAATATCAGATATATACAATTAGAAACACCAAACGTATAATGTTCAATAAACTGAACATTCTAAAGATTCATGTAGAATTTATTGAATATATTCAACTCTCAGTTTTTGCAATGTTTCCCAAAAGATTCAATGTAAGATTTTAGAAATATTTATGAAATTTGCCTTCAAGTCTAGCCTAATGTTAAAACAAATCACACACTATTAAATCTCTGCACTTAAAGATACAATTAACTAAAGTTGATAAAACATTATAAAATTATTATTCATTGTGTTATACAGATTGTCGTTTCAAAAAGCGACATAGAACTTTTATAGTATTAAATCTATTGTATAATATAATATCTTAAATCTATTGTCATGGCTTCCCATAGCGTGTAATTTGAGCTTCGGTCACAAGTGTTTTACTAAAGGCCCTATACGAATTTTGATGTTGGTCGTAAAACCTTCAATTCCTTCCTGCTCTCACGCATTCCATTTGAAAGCGTCAGGAGGTGGCTGTCAATATAATGTTAATATTCATATTATTAGTGCTTATGAGCTTAGAACTTGAATGATTGACAAGCTTACTATAAATATATATGTATATATGTATATATATTGTTTTTTTTTTTTTCTCAGCCTAGCTTCACTTTTCTTATATCTAGATATTTATTAAGAGCCAACCTTTGCTCTCACAGTTAAGAATAGATCAGATACGGACTCGCCTTATACTAATGAACAACTCCTTTCATACTTAAAAAAAAAATCTTCTTTTACTTGGCTATTCACCAAATTTATTCTAAATAGATCTTATTCTATCTTTTATGATGCTAATCTCGTTATGCTCGTTGTTAGGGCATTAAATGCGTCATAGACGCTTCTCTATGACTAGTTTTTAGTGAATGCTCTTTATTTGATTTTTACTTTGTTTTCATCGTTGTTGTCTTTGTTTATTTTTTTTTTTCTTTATTTTTTGCAACAATGGCAAAATTGACGATAATTTGTGGCAGACGCGAAAGCATTTGGCATTATTTTCACAAATATTTCGTTACATATATAAAGCGGGAAAAAGGTATTTTTATTGCAATCGCTATTGCTATGATTGATTTTTTTTTTTAAATTAAAATTTTTGTTTTATTATTGGATTACTTGGCTGTTGTTCAATAGATTTGATTCGTGTGATTAATTGATCGATATGCATTCGTTTTGCATACAATACTTTCACTTGCATACTATTTACAGTCGTTTAATAAATCGATGAAAAGTGTTTTCAAAATAATTTCCACACACACACACACACAAAAAGGAAAATCTGAAGAAAATTGGCTAGGCTTATGAAACCCAATGCTATGGGTTTCCTTTTCACATCTCATTGGCATTGATTAATGTGCGGCTCATAAATTTTATTTATCCAACGCGCTGCGTGCTTGGCGATCTGCCAGAAGCAATTTGATGCCGCTCACACGCACGCACACACACACACACATACATATGTATGTATATAAATGTAAGTTTTTGGCATATATTTTCAGTCGAAATTCCAGCCAACAATGCAAATGCTAATACATATACATGTACATAGCATCGAAATCGTTCCCTTAAGTATATACTATATAATGTATGTATTTAGTTGAACTGGAAACAGAGTCGTGAGCACGTGTGTAAACAATGTTTATAATGTTATTGAACTCGCTTCTGGCTCACGTTGACGGCAAGAGGATGGAACCGCGTTCAAATGCAACGACCTCGACCGTCTTCGATGGCTATTAAAAACGATTAGCTATTAATCGAAATGCAAATCAAATTAGAGAACAAACAGACAAGCCTATATGCATGTATACAGATTGGTATATTATGTCACGCAACAATAATGCAGTGTGAGGTAATCTGAATGAGATGCATGCATTATAGTTCCTAGAAGTGCTGCTCTAGCAGCGATATAACAAATTCGTCAGTTCGACTCAGAAGAGTAAATATTAAGCAGAGAATTCTATAAGGTTTAATCAAGATGACTTGACAAACAAATCAGTTAAGAACCTGTGTGTATGTGCATATAAGATAAACAAACAATTGCGTGCAGCAGGAGGCCTTTAGATGTGAAGCTGAAGCTAAAGAATACTTGCATATGAAAGCGAACATTGTGCAAATTAAGATTAAGAGCTCGCTAACAGAGGTAACTGCAGAGCATAAAGTCAAAATAAATTTTATGCATATTGCAAAAGTGTGCAGACTGCCTTGAGAGTGATGTAATTTCTGTTCAAATTCTAGAGATTGAAAGTGAAAATGTGCAAGGTTGAAATCTTTGTGTAAGCAGAAAAGAGAGAGAGAGAGAAAGCTAGAACAATAATGATAGAATGATAGAGATGGAGGGAATTAATGAGCACTAAGACTAAGACTGAGACTGCGACTGAGACTGAATGAGACATGAAGAAAAGGCATAGATAGAGGGAGTGAGAGAGAGAGTGGTAGAGAGAGATAGATAGAGGGAGAGAGCGGAAGGTAAAGCCTGAATTGGATGCAATGACACTTCATTTAACCATCATCCATTATGAGCTTGCAAAAATATGTTTATACAAGTATAATAAAATTTCACTAATTGAAATTTAACATTTCATCTATTTAAGCAGAGGAGAGCACACGTCTATTATTATATTATATACGCCTAGGTATTCATAGTTAATTAGCGTTTAACCATCGTCTGATTTCGATCTCACGGATGCAATTAGAGGCACTTCCCTAAACGTTTCTCCTGGTAATATCCGCATAGGCCAGGCGCTGAGGCAGACGCAGCAAAGCCAACAGCCGGAACTACCATTTACGTCTCTGTTTAGCCTGTGATCATAGATACCGCAGATCTGTATAATATATGAAGGCAAGAAAAATGATTTTTGTTTTTTTTTTTTTGCTCGTATGTTGGCTGTTTTAGCGTATGTATGCATCACTCCTATGAGTGGAGATGGCATAAATATTAAATTAAGTAATTACAATTAATTATAATAAATTTTGCTGCATTATAATACAATGTGAGGCTGTCTGTGTCGCTGTCGTTCATTATGTCACTCTGACAATTAGATTACCAGCATGTTTGAAAATATGATTTTCTTTTGTTACCAGCTTGATGTTGGCGTCGAGAAAACGCTTTTCGAAAGTAACCCGGGCCCGGGCCCGCCCGCTGCCTAAGTAGTGCAATTAACGAATACCGAATGCCGAAAGTAAAAGTGTGCAAACCTCGGAGGCGCTGCAAAGGGTGGGCATGTGCCAACAGACACTATCTGTTCAGATGAATGAATGAATGGGCCAGCGTATCCAATTAGCTGAACACTTTTGCATAACGTGACCAGCTAGCTGCTGGCCAGCCAGCAGTTCCATGATATAGGCATGGAATATCTACATACATATCTCCGATTGCCATTTGGCTTGCGTGCAAATCAATAACATATAGAGAGACGCACGAGTATGTGCGATAGATGCCATGCCAAGTCAATGAGCTTGAGCAAATGAAAGTTGCAGCTGCTTGCAGTTCACTCTGCTGCCGATGCCGGGCACCTTGAGAACTCAACTTGATTCTCATGATATGCTGCTCTCTGGCGCCAGTGTCTGCCCTCAAACAAACGAGCGAGCGAGCGAGCAACAAGCAAAAACAACAACAACAACAACAGCTCCAGCTTCAACTTCAACTCCAAGCTTCAACTCCCAGCTACAGTTTTGGTATCATGTGTCATTGTCAGCCATGGCGTAGCTGGCTAACCTTCAATCTCATGCTTAGCTTACTGGCGACGGCTGACTACTGAATGCTGCATGCTTTCTGCTGACTGCTGACCGGCTATGACGTCAATGGCTTTGTTCTGACGCTCTACGTGATGTATGCGCAATCTGAGCGCCAGGTCGTGTAATCACGATGGCCAGACCAGCAGTAGAGGTACAAGTGATATACTGCACATACATACGTACATACATAAGTATGTACATATACATATGTGAGAATGAATGCATGATGTATGATTGAAAGAATGTATGAATGTATGAACGTATGAATATATGAATGTATGAATGTATGTATGTTTACATATATATGTATGTATGATGTACATATGTATGCAGTCATACATGTTTATATGATAAACATTTGTACACATACATGCATGTATGATGCTCATATGTAACCATACAATAATGTATTCATACATACATGCATGCTTGTACGTTTATGTAAGTATGCACACATGAATGTATAATGTATGCATGTGCTTACATTCATTTATAATGTTTTCATATACATACATTCACACACACATTGAAAAAAGAAGCCCGAAGAGTAACAAATTGAAACTGTTCTTAACGCACTCACTCGTACTCAGACAACACCGATCTGTTTTTATATGCAGCTAAGCATTGTTTGTGTATGTGTATCGTATAACTCGCAAAATAAGTCTCTTTAAATGAGTATAACTCTGTTAGCTTAATTCAAAAGTCGCAGCCGATGACAGAAATGGAGCTGGATTAGAGCATGTGCTTAACCTTTTTTAACCCCAAATTTAAAAAAAAAACCTAATTCAAATAGTAGAGGCTTGCAATTTGGTAAATATACACATTTGAATGCTATTATTACGTTCTGAAAGCGTTATGTAGATCATTCATCTAGAAATGGGGCTATAAGCATCCAACCCACCCCAAGTCACTGCATCAACTAAGGTTCAAGGTATCTCGTGGTCGAGCAGTCTCGACTAGAGCCTTCTTTAATGTTTTCTGTCGAATTGGTAGTTTTAAAGAATGCTTTATTTAATTTCTATACAAAGTTGAGTATTGAGAAACGTTTGCTATTTAACAGAATAGTATTTGTAATGACAGCTTCATAATTTGGATGAATGAAAAGCGGTAGCAATGCGTAAGCAAGTTCTCTTTGCAAATGCATTCACACTGGGGTTATACAACAATGTTATGCAACACTGTTACATGGCCAGTAGCACGTCCACTTTGTAAATGCCCCCAAATGCATGGGCATTTCATAATCGTGCATATTTGACTGGCATTATTCTAACTGGGTTCGGGTTGGGCGTGTGTTGTGTCTGTTGGCTTTGCATGCGAATTGCATAATTTATTGCCGCTGCCTGGGCTTAGGCACTTAATTAGTGTTATTAAAAATATTTGGCAAATGTGGAAGTCGTTGTCGTTTTGTGTTGTTCAAGTCCAACTCGTCATCATCATCATCATCGTTGTCGTTTGCACATGCTTATTTAACAATTTGCGTTTCGTGTGGTTTTGTGCTTGTGCATTGGAATTTACCTGTTTGCCTGTTCGGATATCGGCGATTCGGATGCGCAGGCTTCATTAGCGTGCGGCCTATGCCAATGGTAAACGATCAGGTGAATCGTTGCTGGTGTTGCTGCTGCTGGAAGTTGAATGAACGCAAACTCTGCAAATCACTCGCCAGCCACGAACGAAACAAACCAATTAAGTGGTAATGACATTTGAGTAGCCTTAATGACTCCATTTGGCGGCATTCAACCTGACTGATGTTTGGGCGTTTGACGAGACTCTTAAGTAGTCTCTCTCTCTCTCTGTTAACAGTCTCTTGCCAATTGCCACTAAGTGCTGCCACAAGACATTGCGAACGTGCACTCAACTGCTCTTCCTCCTCCTGCCTACCTACCTACCTGATATCGGCTTATCAATGACCCATTGCAAAAGTGTGTCAGCTAGTCGGTTTAAACAACGGACCGTCAATTAGGCGACCCCATTGAATGGCTGCGCTGACGTTGCGGGTGTATTTCATCTATTAATTCTAAGCACGCAATACGAACAGCGATAGGCTTCTCTGCATTCACGAGGTGTGTGGTTGAAAGCTACAGTTGCGCTGAAAAGTCTACCAGCACCAGTGTCATAAAGGTTTATACTGTAGTCAAAGATATATTTCACATAAGTTTCAGCTTGATCTATATAGATCATCTATATAGCACCTATCTAAAAACTTTGAATTGGTTTGTCTTTCACTCTTAAATTCACTCTGATCTAGCTGTTTATAGCTTTAAATTAAACATATATATATATTTCTTAATACTCAGCTAACTCTATATGAACTGGATAAATGTAGTTATATATCTAAAAAAAAAAAAAAAAAAAAAAAAAAATTTGATTTGTTTTTCATATTTTCCCATAAGCAAAAATTAATTGAGTCTGAATTAAAATTAAAATTAACAAAAAAAAAAAATTAATTTTATAATTTTCTGTCTTAGAGTATTAAAATAAAATTTAATCACAATATATAAATATTTTTTTTAATTTAAAAAAAATATTTTTTATCTTTTATTTACACATAAAAATTGTATTCATTATATGTGCAAATATATTTGAATTATGAAAAGTCAATTGCCAGACGATAATCAAATACGTCAATTATTTCCAATATAAATATTTAATTAAAATAATATTATATATATATATATATATTTATTTAACTACATTTAAATGAGGAAATCTCAATTACAAGTCAAGTTAAATATGTTGTCGTGCATTGACTTCTGCCAGACACTGTGCGGAAATTAGATTTGCATGTTGTGGCGCTGTTTGTGAGAATCGCAGCCAAATTTGGACAACCTGAGCGACCGATGCGTGTGTGTGTGCGTGTTTTACTTTCTCAACAGTTTGAGCTGCCCAAAAAAAGTCGTGCGGCCTTTGTCATATATGTGAATGAGATGTGTTTAAATACACTTTAAAAAACACACATATACATATATATATATATATATATTTTTTTTTTTGTTTGAGTCAGTTTACGTTTTGTTTGGGGCGCGGCAAAGTCAAGTTCTCACCGTAGCAGCATTTGGACTGCCCAACCCATTTCGGAATTGCGTTTTGGATTTAAACTCTGCGCTGATGCACACCCGCCCAAATGGCAGTTTAATTTTAGCTGAAATACACTTGGCCACCAACAGCAGTTGAAGGCGCTTGGCATGTAAATCGCATCATGCCCATAAAAGTAAACCAGTTAAGCGTTTGCATTTAAATTGCACGAATATGAATCAGATCTTAGATTAGATTTAAGTCGCGCCGGGTAACAGTTGGCTTAAGCTGTTTGCCTTATTCAGTTTATTAATTAAATAGAATATATAGCTGGAATCTAAAAAAGATTTATTAGCTATTTAACATTGGCTTTAGTATAGTTTAGAGGAGGTTTTCTATAATTTGACGTTAATAGTAATTTTAGAATTTTTATTTTAATTTTGTATATGATTTTAATGTGAATTTGTATTATATGCGCTGAAAATGAGGTTTAATTATCTAATACATGTTAATTGACAAAGTTAATTCTATTTTCACAAAAGCCCAGCCAGTAGATGAGTAGATAATCCGTCCGGTCAGGAGTTGTTTTATTATTTAGTCTCCTTCAAAGCAGGAAGTCAGGAGTCTCAATAAACAAAGACATCATATTTAACCAAAATTGTTTTATATTAAATATTTATTTTAATTTTGTTTTAATTATTTATTTGCACTACTCAACTAAAGAATAGCCTAAATGAGCTCACATAAAACATAAAATTTACTTTCTTTGCAACGCTTTTCTGACTTTAGCCTATATATGAAACAATTCCCATAAACTACATCTAATGCAGCTGTGTCCATCATATCTCTTTGCATTTTATGACCGCCATTGCTGCGTATGCATAATGAAGTATACGACGCGAGTTACGCATTCTTCACTTGGGTTTACACTCTTTCCTTTAACAATAATCGTTCAAGTTTAATGCGAGTTGAGTACGCCACGCACTAGTTCAGAATTACACAAAAAAAAGTATTAAAATACATTTTAATTATTTTGTATTTGGGTAACTGAGCCTCAGCTGCCAGCCAAGCTGCTTCACTCGAGTGCCGCCTCGGCGCGGCTTAGCCGAGTGTGGTTAAGTCAATATCAGAGCAGAGATCAAAAGTGTTTTATAACCTACAAATATTTATACTCATGTAGATCGCATTTTGTGTAATTTCAGCTGAAGATTGAAACGGAAGACCAATTCGGAACAATTATTAAAAAGCAACAGCAGCAGCAATCAACTACTGAAGCCCCGCAGGAGCCAAACTGTAAGTAAACACACACATACACATACACAAATATTTGTATATACAAATGCATGTCACGAATTTGCTGGAGGTGTGGCACATCCGCAAGTTTGTAAATCTTCAGACGCTAGACAATGGCCAGCCCCACAATCATAACCATAACAATAACAGTAGTAGGAAAAGACAGTACTGAAAATGCACACACACACACACACACACACACACACACACATCCATTGCGTTGCATTGCGAAATGAGTCGACACCTATTCAGACCTTTGCCATTGTTGGCTGACACAGCAAATAGCAAAAAAAAAATAGTCGACTGCAATTGCATAAAAGTTGCAAATATGCAGATTCTCACAGTTTCGGAAACAGCAATCACACAATCAACATCACGCACCAAGCGCTGTGAACGAATAGCAAATGCCCTTTAACCCTCGATATTCAATTTCATATGTAAAGAAAAATAAATTTAAATCGGCGAACAACTGTTTGGAAATAAGGAATGCAGAATGCTGCAAAAATATATATAAGAAATTTAAAAAATATATCCATTAAGATAGATTTCGCAACAGTCCGCCATTAGGTGAATCAAACTGTTAATATTCTGTTAATAGTGACAGCTGATAGTTCAACACATTGATCTGTCAGCCAAGCAGCAAAGCTTGTCATAGGATTGAGCTGTCTGTCAAACAGAGTTAGCCTGCTTGGTGTCATAGTGTGTTGACAGCTCTGACTGGTGGCAACTGAAAACTTATTTTGTAAAAACAAGAATTGAAAAAAAAAATTAATTTTTAAAAACAAACATGAACACCGGCAAGAGTGCAGCGAAAAAAAATGATGCTAGCCAAGGCGATGCTGGTCCGACAGGCCAACAGAATGCGAAATCTTCGGCATCGCCGAAGGGACATCTGCTTGAAACACCGCTATGCTTCGTTAAGCAGCCAATACAAAATGGTGATTCGAAGCCGAATTCAAAAGTCATGCAGGTGCAGCAGAAATGCATGCAGCTGCCGGTGAAGAAGCAGCAGCCGTTGAAGCAGCAGCAGCCGGTGAAGAAGCAGCAGGCGGTCAAGAAACAGCAACCGGTGAAGAAGCAGCAGCAGCCGATGAAGAAGCAGCAACAGCAGCCGAAGAAGCAGCAACAGCAGCCGAAGAAGCAGCAACAGCAGTCGATGAAGAAGCAGCACCAACAGCAGCAGAAACAGAAACCGCAGCATCAGCAGCAGCAGCAGCAACCGCAGCATCATCAACTCGTACAGGAGCAACTGCAGCAGGAGCAGCAGCAGTATATACAGCATCAGCAGCAACCGCAGCAGCAGCAACCGCAGCAGCAGCAAGTGCAGCAAGAGCAGCAGCCGTACATACAGCATCAGCAGCAACCGCAGCAGCAGCAACAGCAGCAGCACCAACCGCAACAGCCACATCAGCAGCGGCAACAAAACCCGACACTAAATGAACCACAAAATACCGAATCTGAATCAAAGAAACATAGCCAGGTAAGCAACAGCTGCTGATAGCTCGAACCCATAAGAGATAGTCTCCTAATCATGTGTGCCCGCTTCCCCTCTAAGGCGGGCCCGTTGCCGGGTGCCCCGAACCAGTGGTACACGCTCAGCAATCAGGTGCACGAGGACGGCACCACCATTGAGATGATGTACACTGGAGAGATGGTGCCCCAGCCAGCTGAACCGCCGCTCGACTTGCAAGCCATACCGGGGGTGACGCACCTCACCATGCATCTGCCGGCGGGCGTGAGGACGAGCACTAAGCCTAGCACGCCCGATATGCCGTCTATGATAAATGCCATGGACTTCTTTAGGCGCCCCGAGAGTCATCCAGCTGCGCCCGACATGGGACCCAGCACCAGCATTCAACTCATACCGAAGGATGAGAGTAACAACATCAACACAGAGAACGCCGAGACCATTGAGGTGATACCGCTGGGCACATTTCGGGCAGCTCCAATAAAGCGCAGCGAAATCAACGCTGACTTCCAAACCTACAGCCTGATGCGGATGACAGTGGATGAGGACAAGTCCAACGAGCCCGGCCGCATGGTCATGGATGCGCACGTTTCGCCCACATATAAGCTAACCGCTCATCAGCAGCAGCGCCTCCAGGCTGCCATGAGGCGGGAGGACGTACCGATAGCCGAAGCCCTGATGCCTATCATAAACGATTTGCGCGAGGAGCAGGACCGCCTAGAAAAGGCTGGGGCTTGTGAGCAGCCAGCTCTGGCCACACCGGCGTATGGTACCATGAGCTTCCACTACGTCGACCCGCCGCTGTTTAGCTGCCCCGTGGGCATGCCCAGCGCTCCGCCGTGCGACATAAATGTTCCGCGTGGCCAGACAGTGGTAGAAAAGGCTGGGACTTGTGAGCAGCCAGCTCTGGCCACACCGGCGTATGGCACCATGAGATTCCACTACGTCGACCCGCCGCTGTTTAGCTGCCCCGTGGGCATGCCCAGCGCTCCGCCGTGCGACATAAATGTTCCGCGTGACCAGACAGTGGTCAGCAAGCGTCGCTCGACGACACACTTCCGATCCACTAGCAATGTCGTCGTGGGCTCCACAGTCATGGCTCTCGATAAGAATGGGAATTATTGTACTATGGGTCTTGAGGACTGGAGTAAATTGAAGATACAGGGCCATCGCAAGTAAAAAAAATTAATTACGCAAGAGTTCGACATGGAGCATTAAGTGAACATCAATGATATTTATTTCCTCTATATATAGTTAAATTTTCATCGTTTCTGTAGTTTTTGAATACTCGTTAAATTTAATAAAAATGCGAACTCCGGAATCCCAATAATAGCGGAAGATAAACGAGTAAGCGTGCTCTTTGGCTTTATTTATTGAATAACTTTTCTTGTCGATGGAATTTACTTATTAAATTCTCAGTTCTCGTGATTATATTAACGGATGACCTTTGTGTTTATTTACCAAAGCACATGTTTTAGCATTTTAAATAGGGGTTTTTCGTAATTATTGAGAGGAGGATACGGAATACATCAAAGATCATTCATTACCGGGAGCTCCAACACCCAACTCTGCTCTTTAATTGAGTTTATTCTATCGATTTTTATCGATAAATGAAAAAGTAGTCTTAATACCACTGTTAACTCGGTCAGCTATATAAGAATAAATATTTTATATATAGTAAATCCTCGAGTATATTTACCTAACGTGTTCCGTATGATGAACGAACGTGGAAAGAAGCAAACGGACAGTCGTACAGACGTACCTGACTATATCAACTCAGTTCAATGCATATACTTTATGTGATTTGCCACGCCTTCATCTGCCTATTTCACACATTTTTAAAAATATCAATATTCCCATTTGCATTTCCCATTTTCAATGGGTTCAGGGCATTATTGCTTTTCAATTAAATTAATTTTTGTGAAATATGATAGAAAATACGTTGCCTTCATGGGATTCCCTATATATATATATATATATATCTTTTTTTTTTTTAATACCAACTTTGTTCCTTCAATTGAAACGCCCCGTTTCATCAGCTAACATTCAATTTCACTTTCGCATTTCGTCAATAATGAAAATGCCCATACAAAGAGACCCATCACCAACCCCCCCTAAAAAAAAAAAAAAAAAAAAAAAAGTGAAAGAAGTACGCAAAAGTACAATTCAGTGTCATTTGTTCGGCACCAAAAGTTTCGTTTTCTAATATTACCAAATACTGCGAATACAATGCCTTGGACAACGGCATAGACAATTTGCTTGGGCTCCGCGGCCGCGGCGAATACTTGGCCAAAAGCACAAGCACAAAGAAAGCCCGAGCGATGTCATTGCCAAATTCAGGTAACTGTTAAGCCAAAGCGGGCGTCTCGCTGTATTTTATAGCTGCCGCAGAAATAGAATTGACCAAAAATGGTGTACATCGATTATATGGTTCAATATATCAGAGACCTGAAATTGCTTTTTGCTTCTATTTGGACCAACGCGAAGAGAAGAAGCTTCTTTATTTCCATTAAATATATATCCTTGTCGGGGCTGAAAAGCTATTAATACGCGTCTATATTAACTTGTCTATAGCAGATAAAGACTGTAAATATGATATTTAAATGTATTGTTATTATAATTGATATTATTTTAAGAGAAAGCTAAATCAAAATACGTCTACATATAATGAGTTCAAGACTCTTCAGAATCTTTGTCGTGCATACATATTGTCATTGAGCCACTCTCAAGGCTCATTATCCGTTAGTACAGCTAAGTTGTAGCATTATTGTTTTATATATATAGTGCACAGTTTATTGCATCTTTTGTGTGATTTATGCAATTAACTTGGACATTCTGTCAAGGGACCAAAAAGTATTTTCAATGTTAATGCTTTATTTAAACTATTAAATTAAATAAAATCAAAAAATTTGTTTTTGGTTTTTATTTTTTATTTATTTTATTCTATTTTTTTAACAGTAATTGAATTTATGATTCCTTAAATGTTTTTAAATTATTTATTTTTTATTCTTTTATATTTATATTATTTTTTTTTATTATTTACATTGAGTGTTCCATTAAAAAAAAAATATGTAAAAATATTTACAATATTATTAGTTATTATTATTATTTATTTATTATCATTATTGTTATTTGTAATATTTTATATATGAATTTTATTTTATTTCTGCTTTTAAATTATTTTTTTTATTATTAGCTTAACAAATTTTGATGTTTTTTTATTTTTTATATTCAAATTAATTTTTCAAGCCTTGTATACTATTTTTATATTCCTGCTTAATAAAAATACCTACATATGGCATTCCTCTCCCACAATTTTACTACAATCCATTGAACTCTCATAAATCATAATTTCTATCTACAGTAAACAATGACGCATAAAACAACATTATTTGATATGTGAAGCAAAATATTTTGACTGCTATTCCAGCACAATATTATCATATGATTGCGTGTTTAGATGTTTGTATAACTTTTTCCACTTTTGTAATATTAATTATTTATATAAGAAATGAGAGAATCCTTGAGATTACAGATAGAGCGTCAGTAGAATTTACATTTTGGCAACTTATTTTTTATATTACCTAATACCTAAAGCTTACAAAGATATCATCTCTAATAAATGTGAATAATGTACAGCTTTCTTTGAAATCAAATACTTTTTTAAATAATTATTTTAATACTAATTCCGTTAATTAAAGATCTCAATGTTCCTCTTGCTGTTTTGGCCCTTTTTGTCTTGCCCAAGTGAAATCCGTCGACATAAATTTCGCTTTGCTCTCAGACCTCAGGCCCGGAGGCCCGACACTTTCGATTTGCTTGTAGTAAAATGGAGTTGTTTGTTATTTAAGTGAAATGTCAAATCACATACCCACAAGTACACCCACCCACAGCCCCACAGCCACACAGCCCCACAGCCATGCCACAAATGTAGAAATCTGCCTGGGAAATGCAAAAACCGAGTGGCAGAAACATATGAAATAAAACGAGTTAATTGTTATTGTTATTGTTTATCTTGCTTGAGAAGACGCGCAAAGTAAGAGCTATGTGTAAATTGAAGAAGAAGAAGAAGAAAAAACAATTGCTTGGCATTGAGTTGGAATTTGTGTGGATCTGAGTCTGGGTTGGGCTGGTTCTTGCCGCGACTCGGCTAAATAATGAACAACAAATATATAATTGTATATTTTTATTTTTTTGTATACTATTTTACTTGAACAGAAAATCAGTACACTTGAAACACTAACTATCGTTAGTAACTGTTAACAGTAATAATCGTGACGAATGAACCGTTCAGATCAACTCTTACTAATCATTTTTTTTGTTTTCTAAATTTTTGAATTTTTTTGCGGACCACCTCAGCTCTAGTTGGGGTGCCCCTTAATTACCATATGTAAGAATGGTACATCATGTAGTGCTGGGGACCTTGTAAAAGAACATCTGCATATCTTCAATTGGTCTATTCTCCTCAAGCAGAAGATCCAGCTTAAGCACTTGTAGCTTGAAGTACCAATAGTCGGCATACTGAGATACCGAGAAATAGATTGAGATATAGAGGTTAGAGTTAGAGTTGTAGATAGATAGATACAGATGAATAGTATTAGTCATTATTTGTCTACCCACCGAATCCTGATAATCTTTGCTTATCTCATCGCAGCGGCTAATCACAATGCTAATCGGATAATCAAGTTTCTCGCTGCTGCGAATGCGGTAGATGCCATGCAGCACTGAGCCAGTCAGTAGTGGACAGTCGATTAGGTAGATCTCTGATAGTTTTGGACATTTCTTGATCACATCGAGCAGCTGGTACTCCTTGAGATCCGGACAGCCGCTTAGTACCAAATAATTTTCAACTCGTGGCATATTCAATTCGCTTATCTCGCGATCGTGGAAACGGCAATTGTTTAGCACGAGGCCCTGCAGACGGTTGCAACGGGCCAGGCCAGCATCACGCATCCAGAACGGTCCTTCGAAGGTGGCACAGTTCACTTGGGCAATCTCAATGGAGGGGGCCTTGGCGTCCAGCACATATCGCAAGCACTCAATGGCCAACTCGGGCTTCTGCCCGCCGAAAGTCAACTCCAGTAAGTGTAGAGTGGGCAGCGACAGGACCGACTCGCGTGACTCCAAGAACAGCATTAGAGGCAGCGAGATGTCCTGCAGACGGGAGCACGAGCCGATGCCCTGCAGACTAGTTGGTGGTGTCTTGCACTTGATAAACAGTCGCTTCAGCTGCTTGCAGCGCTCTAAGATGCCAGTGAGAGCCGATTGGGCCACATTGCCATGGAGTACCAGTAGCTCCAGCAGCGGGAACTGTTCAATAAAGTGCACCTGCACCTCGCAGTACACCTTTAGGCGGCGCAGATTGCGCAGCATTTTGGGCAAAGCATGCAGTGGCCACTGCGGCATCATCGAGCCACCAAGGACAGCAGCAATGCCGACAACACGTCCGAGTCCCGCATCTCCTGCGCCTGTTTCACGTTGGCGCCTACCCCTGCCCCTGGGCATTGCATCCGGGTTGACAAGCAGCTCGCAGTGCTGTACACTGTTCAGTGACTTGACCCCGGCACGTTCCAGCACATTGAGATTATCTTGCAGACGATCGGCTGTGAAATACACATACCGAAAGTGATCCATCATGTTGTTCAGAAAATATGTCAACGGTTCCCCAGTCAGCTCCTGCTCCAACTGTCGAAAGTCCAAGCGCTTGTGAGCGCTCCGCCAGACGCTATCGCAGACCTGCTGCACCTCCTGGTGATTGCGATAGAGCACGATCTGATCGGACATCGACAGCTTGCAAATCAATTGGCGCAACTTGCGGAAGGCCATATCGTGTTCCTTCTTGCTGCTGGTACTCGAGTCGCCGACCGACGTATTTGTTGCCTCAACAATTTCCATCGAGAAATTTATTGGTTTATTTCAATTGCAGAGAATACCACGAATGCTAATAAAAAAGTTTTAGATTTTGTAAAATTCAGCTATACGTGTTTACTTGTGTCTGTTGTGGTTGAATATACTTGAATTTCTAGAAAGGCCCCAAACCCGACCAAAATCGAACACCCAGGCTACTTTGACCAGCAAATTTAGCTTAACTAAGTTCTGATTTTTATTATTCCGTGCACATCGGAGTATATTGGTTTTGTGAAAGTGTATGTATGCGCCAAGGTCGATTTGTCGATTTTAGTGGCATAAAGAATAATAATAGAAGCTTAAATTCTATTTGTATAAAATGGGAAATCAGGGTATAATGGCTTTGTTAAAACTATATAACAGACAGAAGGAGACGTGGCAGACCCCATAAAGTATATATGTATGTTCTTGATCAGGATGACGAGCTGAGTCGATATAGCCATGTCCGTCTATCCATATGTTTGTACGCTAGAGAGTTCATTCTTTGTGAGTTAGGGCCGTATATTGCATGCGCAGTACTAGATTGTTTCAGAAATTCGATAACTTGTATATTTCCAGAGTTATCGATAAAACATTTATCGGGAACCAGTTTTAAAATTCTAGCTAATTTATCTTTAGAGTTAGAGTTTCCAAGTCTTTTCCATATATATAGATACTAATTTAATAAAATTTCGGTTTTTGTCAGATTTTGGATGCCACGCCCCCCTCGCCCACAATTTGCAAAAACTCATTTCAAATACTAGAGACTTAAATATTAGAGACTTAATTTGGCAAATAGATACATTTAGATGCTATTAATATATTCTAAAACTTTCATAAAGATAGTCCTTCGAGAAAATGAGTTATAAGCGTCCAAAGTATAGCCCAACCCACCCCCACGGAGCTTAGCAGACCGCAGGGTATCTCGTAGTCGAGCCGTCTCGACTAGAGCCTTCTTACTTGTTTCTTTTAGATTCAATCTATTGCAATTTATGTACATATGTATGTTCTTCATGCAGAAACTAAACTTGAAAATTGCATTACGAACTTCTCCAATATTCTGCCGAAGTTTTCTAAATTTGATTTGCTAAGGAAGTTGCAATTCGTTGAGGAACTTTGACTGCATAGAGCATCAACTTTTGCCATGTCTTTCAATCGAACACGCTCAATGAGAGCATTACGTGTTCAGTCTTGTTCAGTCTTGCTCTTGTTCTGGATTGTTGCACTTGACTTGCGGCCAAGTTCTAAGCTACTAAATGATACTTGTATACATACATAGCAAGACGCAAACTGGCCCTCTATGTAGCTAGGGCAGACCCAGCCCAACCGCACTCGCACCCTCACCCGCACCCTCACCCTCACCCTAGCCCACCCAACCTTTGAGATGTCTTTCTTCCAGTGACATCGCGTGCGCCGCTGCTGGCATTAGAAAGTGAGCGTGAACTTTCCCATTGTTGTTTGTTGTTGCTCTGAGGCACGACATTGCTAGCCGCATTATTGCTGTGTCAGTGTGCAGGTGTATAGCTGTGTGTATGTGTGTGTGTGTGTGTGTGCCACGCCCATGCCCATGATATATCTGATTTTGGCATTTGCATAATATCTATACCAAGCTGCATTTAATTGTTGCCATTTGGCCAGACGGCTTTTCAATTTGCATTGTTGTTTCTTGAAGGTTGCAGTTGATTTCTTCCCTCTCTATTTATCTCTCCTCTCTCTGTCTCTCTTAATTGCAGTTACCGACAATTGTTGAGCTGCACTTGTGCCAGTTTTTATTTGTAGTTTACTTTCGCATATGAAAGTGCATCTGTTTCGCTTTTGCTTTTGCTTTTGCTTTTTCTGCTCTGCCATCCCCAAGCCCCAAGGGGCTAAAAGAGCCCTAAATGAGATTTTGCAATGGCTTCCACTGGTCTAAGCCGCTCCAACTGACCTGCCTGTTCGGCCTTGAGTTCATTTCAAGTGTCCGTAGTTTGTAATTAGATCTAATAATTGTCTAGCTTTGCTTGAGACTTATGCAAAGCATAATTTAATTGTTATTGCAGAACAAAAGTTTCTATGAGCTTTTTATGTTGAAATCTTGGCAAGGACTTTTCTTTTATGCTACATATTAATTGAGATTTATATTTGTATAGGTAATCTTACTTGGAAAGTTGACTTGATTAGAGTAAAATGGGAACAATGAGCTAAGCTGCACTCTGAAGAGTGAGCTACAGAGATGTGCAAATATTGAACTGCTGTGAGCTACTCAAAGCAGATTGATGCTGAGATTCGATATGTGAGCTACAGTGATCTATGCTAATAACTCTCTCTATCTCTCTCTCACACACTCTCTCTCTCTCGCTCACTGAGTATTGGAATTAGAGGATTCGATTAGGGGAAAACCATGAAGAACATTTACTTCGATGAATGAACTACAGTGATCTATACTGATCATTCTCTTATTCTAGATTCTTATTAAATGAGAATATTCGTATTACCAATAAATAGCACTTTATTTAAGGAAATTCACATTGAGAGAGAGACAGAAGCTGGCTTTCACGTGGCATTTTGAAGTATTAACTGTACCTTTTATTAATTAAAGCAACACAAAACTTTGTATAATATATAGGTTATACAATATATATGGACATATACATATATTTTTAATTCAATCTATATTTTTCATAATGATTCATAACGGTTCGCTCACGATAACAGCGCTAATAGTATTCTAATAAAGGAAAGTGAATTCTAGTATATCTGATAATTGTGTTGATATTTATCATTAAAAACTACGTTCGTTTTATATATGTATGCAGGTATATATATTCATATATTGTGCCGATACGAGCTAATTACACAAGCATTGACGCACTAATGCTGATAGGAGTATAATTTATTGGATCAAAGATAACGCAAAAAAAAAAAGAAATAATAAATTAAAAACAATTTTTATATAAAAATATAAATAATTATTAATTAATTATGATATATAATTTTTTACAAGCTAATAATATAATGCACTTTTATCACTCAATTTTTAAAGTGTGCTTGAAACTTTCTTCTCGAATTACTTCCCTCAACATTTGATAGGTTAGACAAGATTATTGATCAAAAGACTTTTCACTGAGGGTGGCGGCTGCTGAATATTAGATTTATTAGCTTTAACAGAATCAGAAGAATGGAGTTGAGCATAATCAATTTATGAATCGCATCCAGAAGCCGAATTACAACTTAATTACGAACTGTAGTCCTTGGCGTCTGCTGTCTTTTTCTCTCTCTGATCTAAAAGGCTATGACGATACTCAGAGCGGGAACTGCTAGAGCCAGCTTGTATTCTGCAATTTTGCATCTGAAATCGCTGCAAATGGTTCGTGGTGCTCTTGAACTGTCGGTTGAGAAATTGAAGGGTTTCTGTATTTTATTTATTAAGCTGTTCGGCGCTCCCACGATGCTCTCTCATTGAAACTCGGATACTCTCTGTTGTGCAAGATGATCGGCAACTGGTGAAGCTTCTCCATTCCCACGTATTTTTGCTGTTTTCGCCTGCAAACGATTTATAGAGAATTAAAATCATGATTATTATTATTATTATTAATATTGTTTTTTTTTTTTTTTAATATTTTTTTTATACCCTGAGCCCATTGAAAATGGGAAATCAGGGTATAATGGTTTTGTTAAAAGTATGTAACAGGCAGAAGGAGGCGTGGCAGACCCCATAAAGTATATATATTCTTGATCAGGGTGACGAGAAAAGTTGATATAGCCATGTCCGTCTGTACGTCTGTCCGTCCGTCCGTCTGTCCGTCTGTCTGTCCGTATGTTTGATCGCGTCGATTTCCGAAGATACAAATGCTAGAGAGTTCATTCTTTTTGTGTTAGGTTCGTATATTGCACGCGCAGTACGAGTTTGTTTCAGAAATTCGATAACTTGTATATTTGGCAAGTTATCGATAAACGAATTTATCGGGAACCAGTTTTAAAATTCTAGCTAATTCATCTTTAGAGTTAGAGTCTCCAAGTCTTCTGCATATATATAGATACCAATTTAATACAATTTCGGTTTTTGTTAGATTTTGGATTCCGGTCCCCAATTAGCCCCATCACCCCCAAATGTGTAAAAAATGCATTTCAAATACTAGAGACATAAAGTTTGGTGTGGCATATAGATATGAATATCATAATCTTAATCTGAACATATCAATATGATTGTCCATCTAGAAACAGAATTATTAGTCCATAAAGTTTTCTATTCAAAACCCATGTGGCGCAGCAAGCAAGGCAGCGATACAGCAAGACGCATTGCGGGCGCACATACATACATACATACATACATAGGTACATAGGTATGTATGTATATGTGTGCAAGCGTAGATCAGCGTGTGGCTGCAATCATACATACATATGTACATATTTGTGCATGTAAAGCTAATTGTAAAAGAGTTATGATTTCTAAAAAAAAACTAAAATGTTAAATAGAATATGTATGTATATCATATGCTGAACTCTCATTACATTCCATTATATATTTAAAAAATTTTAAAACAATTAAAATAACAATGGAAATGCAAGCAACGTTGAGCAATGCAAATCAATTTTCGTATGCGTGTGCACATATGTATGTATGTATGTATACACACAAAAAGTCTTGGGCTGTTTTCTATGTTGCTATGCGTGTATATTCTAAGAATCACAATTGTTTTTGAATTGCGTTAGAATTGTCTTTGAATTGTATTTGTATTTTCAGCCACTGCTTTAGTGTTTCTTTCGTATATGGCGAATTTCATTCGTTTTCGCTACTCTGCCGCTTAAGTGAGCCGTGGTGTAGATGGCTAGACAGATGCAACGAATGTTAGGGTGTCGGAGGTTCTAGCCTCGCCTAAGCCCTTCATAATTTATTATTTTTATTTTTATTTTTTTATTATTTCTTTCTTTTTTATTATTATTTATTCTTTTCTATTTGATTTTCGAAGATACAAGAGCAACTGCGCGGTTAGCAGAGCGCGTGCTTATACGTGTGTAAAGAAGAAGAGTATCACTTTTTTGCAGGGTTCAGGGTATCTCGTAGTCGAGCCGTCTCGACTAGAGCTTTCTTACTTGTGTTTTTTTTTCTTTTTTTTGAGTTTAAATGACCAATAAGAAATATATATAAGTGAATTATATATATTTTTCATCATTTTTATATGTTTTGTTTTTTCTCTTGATTACATTCTCGATATTTTCTTATAGATCCTTAACAGTTTATGCTATGGCATAACAGATAATATTGGGTTATAATAGTATAATACTTGAAATAATTTATAGTCAATAAAAATTGAGGGAATACAAAAATTTTCAAATCGGTGGAGTCGTTTAGCTTTCTTCTTTCTATAGTTTATTAATGATATTTACTCAGTAATGAGTACGTCCCTAGAAATAGTAGCAATAGTAGTGCTGGGTGTAATAGTATAATAGTGTTATGTATATAGAAAACATGTATTTAAACTATTGATTATCCAAGTATTTCGCTAAAATCATGGAAAGCAAATGAAGTCAGACCGAAAGTAATGGGGGTTTTGTTTTTCGTAATTCTCTCTTCTTTGCATTCTATTCTAAGCAAAGAGTCTGCAACGGGAAAAGAACCGTTTGATTTGATTTATGTTTTGTGCAGTGCAGCGCACAAACTGTATATGATATATAAATTGTTAATAATAAACTATAAATATAAAAAGAAAAAGTTAACTTTTGCAATTCACGAGAAGTTGGGAGAGACATGGAGTCGACAGTTGAAGCTACATTAATAATTATAAATGAGTTATATGTATGTTTGTTTGTCTGTAGACATATGATGATGATGATAATGATGATGATGTTGATTCAAGCAGCAGACAAAAGAAAACAAACGCATTCAATTTACATAAGGCCTTCTTGAAATTACTGCTCCAGCTCCAGCTCCAGCTGCTGCTGCTGCTGCTGCTTTTTCTAGGGGCGTTGCTCATGCGCGTTCCGCTTTTGCGCTTCTGGTGCGGCATCACCTTAACGCCAGTGGCTGCTCCTCCAACGAGCACGTCTCTTGGCTGCTTGGCTGCTTGGCTGCTTGTCTGCTGTGTCTGTCTCTCCGCACGTTTGGTGTCATTCGTTACGGTGTGCGGTCTTTGTTTTGTTTTGTTATGGTTTGTTTGTTTACACACACACACATACTTTGCAGTTTGGGCAACAATTGTTATTTATTTTTTTATTTGTTAAAATTTTGTTTTATTTGCTATTATTCTTTACGGCTTTGTATTCAATTTGTGAGCTGTAGAATATGATGGCAGCAACAATTTTGCTGGCTGACCTTTAACGCCTCGTGCTATGCATAAACTGTCGCCCATAATAATGCTTAATGTTTAATGTTCCGCTCTGCGTATACGTAATGCGGCATCGCAATAGCTCTTGGCCGCATGTCAAGAGCGTCGCATGGCTCGTGGCCCTGTGACGTCAAAGGCTGTAACTAGTTCAACGAGGTCAATGTGGGTCAAAGTTGATATTGCCGATATGATGCGGCTGTCAATACAGGCACACCCATGCGACACACACACACACACACATTTACTATCTTATCAGCACACATTTTGAGCAATTTTCAACGGGCCTGGTTTGTGTAGACATTAACCCAAAAAATGAAAGAAAGAAAAAAAAAATACACACACACTCCAATATTGAAGTACGTACATAGTTTTTGGGGTAGGCATACACACTATCAAATTAGAGCATCCGAAATGGGTCAACCAGACTATGGGTATGCCATGTGTGGGATATCAATGAGTATCTGGAATGTTTAAAGGTTGACTGAGCATTTGTTTTATTACCTTGGCTAAAATGAAAACTGGGAAAATTAAGTACCCAAAACCATTTTTTTTTTTTTGTATCTAAAAGGCATTTAAAATAAAAAAGAAATAATTTCCAATAACTTAATTTACTTACAAACCGAATTTGAATAAATACTAAAAAACTGAAACAAATTAAAAATAAATTCAAAATACATACATATGTATACATGTATATACATATATGTATTGTTGAAAGAAAAATTGTTAAATACAAATGTTAACAATTTAGCTACAAATTAGAACACATTCTAAAAAGCTAAACTATAAAACAAATTAGTTAAATAAGAAATATTATATTTCGATTAACAAAATGTCTCGGCAACAAAATTGTCAACAAATGAAATGCCAAGAATTATTACATAATTAACTAAGCATAACATTCATTAAAGAATGCCAAACAAACTCTAAAAAAAAGGCCTAAAAAAAGAAGATTGTTAACAGAGAATAAAGATGCCCGCATTGAGAACGCATATTTACAGGGTATACAACTAAGTAAGCAAACAGTTGGTAGACGCCAAACAGCGTATGTACATATATGAAAAGATGTTGCTATTGTTGGAGTCTGGCAGCTCAAAGATGGGCATGCTAATTTTGGAGTACAAGAGTCGGCTATTTATGACACAAGTTTAATTTGCCAGCTTACAGTTTGCAGTGTGGGCGTCGCGACATAAAGAGATGTATTTAGAACGGGATAAAAACACATTTGGTTGTGTGTCATCTGCCAGGGCGAGTCGTCGACCTTCGTTAAGAGCCAAGTGTGCAGGGGGAAGAAGCAGCTACCAAAATTGGCAATGCCTGGTCGGGACCTGGTCCGGGCTTGGTCATGGGCCGCTCAGTAAAGTGCCCAGCGAAACTTGTTTTTTTTTTTTTTTAGCAGAATGTAAAGCACTTCCACGACTGTTCAATGACTCGATGACTTCATCGTCGTTGCTACTTTAATGCTTTGCTCTCTCTTGCTCTTCCTATCCCTCTCCCTCTCACTCTCTCGCTCTCCTGTGATGCTGAGTCACTGGGCGGATGAGCAATAATTGTTGTTGGCTATTCTGAAGTGTGATCGACGCTTGTTAACATTGGAGCTCACATTCAATTGTTTCCTCTTTTTGTCTTGCAGCTCCGCATTGTCGGGCCGAGGCCACAGCACGTGCCGCATCATGACTTTCTACTGGTGGTCGCATTGGTTCTGGGTAACCTGCTTGAGTGGTAAGTCTCTCCCTTTCTCTCTCCATCTCTCTCTCTCTCTCTCACTCATAATTTGCTTTCGCTTTTGCAGTGGTCCTGCTGCCCAATGGCATCATACATGTGCACACATATCCCAGTCACGAGATTAGCCTAGAGTCAACTACACAGCAGGAGGAGCGCCTGCTGGAGCGAACGGAAGCGGCGAGCCATGAGGCTGACGGCCGTCGACAGACAACGAAGCTATATCAGACCACGTCCAGCCAGACCTGGGCGACGGTCACACAGCGCAATGTCATGGACTTGACCATTAAGACGACAGCGGCGCCGGTGGCCAGAGTGACGCCCGCTGTCTACACAGACGACAGCCAGCCGGAGGATGTCGACGACATTGAAGCGCCCTTCTCGGATTCCATCGATGATGATGCCGGTGCCGGTGATGTCGATGACGATGATGAAGATGAGGGCAATGCGGAGGCCGCGGCCGATGTGGACACTGCGGACAAGGAGATTGCGGAGGCAACTGTCAAGCTAACGTTGTCCCACAATCAGTTCGAGTTCAAGCGCTCGGCAGAATTTGCTTCGGCAGTGCCAGATGGCGCTGCCGCTCTGCCCGCCGAGCCGCTGAACAACTATACGAATTTTAGTCGTAGTACAAGGTAAGCGCTACTGCATGACTCATGCTCCGATCAGCTCTAATCGTTCCTCTCCTGCAGTACAAATAGCAGCAATGCGGCAGATGCCTCTAAGGCGAGTGGCGCCGCCGTCAGTACAACAATTGCAGCAGCAGCAGCAACAACAATCAAAACAACAACAGCAGCAACAACAACAACGACATCAACAACGAGTCCGCCAACGAATAGCACCGCCCAAGCCGTGCCGGCCACGCCCTCAACGCCCAAAATCAACACCGAGTGGCTATCGGATGAGCTGCAGCGCGTGTCGTTCACGCTGGAGAATGCCAACAAGGAGGACGAGCTGCGCCGGGCTGAGAGCGAGCATCGTTCGCGTAAATCCAAAGTCCTGTCCGCCGAGTATAAGCACATCAATCGTTACATCAACTACTCCAGCGACACGAAGAGCCTGCTCACCCGCTCCGCATCGGCGGCGCCCAGCATCTCTGGCTATGAGGCCGCCGACGAGGGCAACATATCCTCCGAGGCGCTGGCCATACAAGTGAGCATTGACATTGAGACATGTACACCAAAAAGAGCGGCTGGAACTTACTCAATCTCTTGAATCTTTGTTTCCGTTTGTAGCGCACATATTTCCTGGATGCTGGCGCCATCTCGGCCATTTGCTTCACCGTCTTTGGCATCTGTTGCACGGTGGGCACCATTGGGATTGTGCTCTATCGTCGGCGATATGTTAATAAGCCGCAGGCGCTCAGCGAGCCCGACTCGAGCGTTTACATCGATGATAGCACGATGCGTGTAAGTGTAAGGATTCGTTAGCCAATTGCCGCAGCGGGCAGCGTGCAAGGCGAGTTGGACTAACTGATGGTCTTTCTTTTCGTTGCTTCATTTAGGATAACTCGGATGAGATGTACAGCCTGGACAATGACTCGTTCCTTAACTCCCTGGAGGCGATGACAATCCAGAACTATTGGACGGACACGGTCAAACACACAAAGCTTTAATTTCGATTGTCGTCTGCTGTGGAAGCAAGCCTTTCCTCGTCATCGTTGCGTCTCCATCTGCTCCCACTGTGGCCCAGATACCGACCCATCATCTATCCTTCAGCAAACACACATCATAATTATTAAGTAGGCGCCATGGAGCGCAGTCTAGCATTTAAGCAGCGGCCCGATCCAGACCAGATCGGGGCCAGATGTATGTATTTACTAATTGATAGGCATTCGTGCAGCTCAAAGGGCTTGTAGGCAACCAAGCGAGCAATTAGTGTTAAGCCAACTACCAAAATTATGTTTAGTACGTCTATATAATATATATATATAAATATATATATATGTATGTTTTAAGGGCGCAATGTTATTTGCATAGTTTTAACTGTTGATACTGTCTGTCTGCAAATTGAATATTGAAGGATTCTCTCTAAGTACACATACATATATGCACACATATACACATAATTCTGTATGTGTGTGAGTGTGTGTATGTATGTGTGACAGCTTTCCAGTTTTATTTGTATTCTCAATTATTTCTATTTAGTTTCATTTACTCACTCTCTTTCTTTCTTTTCATACTACATATATATGTATATATATACTCGTGTACTTTAGGAACTTAACTTAATATTTATGTTTTAATATTTATGCAACTCTAATTTTAATATTGTTGAATATTTTTCCAAGACCTTTATTTCGTTTCTCTCGAGTTTCGTGATTAATATGTATGTAATATTTATACAATTTCGATTTGTGTCTGTCCAACAATTAAACGCAATCATTCCTTCCAGTTTAGCATATAGTGCAACTTTATATGAAATTATTGTATTACAAAATAAATTAAACATACCACTAAAAAAAAAACAAACAAAATGAAAAAGAAAAGAAATTCACACACAATATAAACTGTTTACTGCCACAAGACTTTTTGTCAATTTTGCTTGTCGAAATTGTTACACGATTTTAACTAATATGTCCATTATTCAATTTACGAAATGGTAATTATAGAAACGATTCTTTCAAAATATGTGTTACCAATGGCTTCGTGGTTACTGGGCTACTTTTAACCGAAATATTTTGGTACGCCTTCTATTGAATGTTGTCAAAAATGACTTTCATATAAAAAATGAAAAGTATCTCCGGTATATAATAAATACGAATAATAAATAAATCGTTTGCAGTACACGTTGATCGAGTGGCATTCTCAATTAATAAATACACACAATTTATTTATATATATATATATATATATATATATATATATATATTTGTAGGTGCTTATAAAATGTTTGTATTATTTTGAAAATTGATTTTTTTTAAATTCAAATGCGCGCCGAAAATAATGATCGAATGTGTCGATAGCAGGCGTTGCTCTACTTGACGATATATGTGCGATGACTATCGCAAAAATGACATATCGAATAGAAATCTGAGTCTCTATCGACTACTGAAGACATATTTAGATATCGATACGTTCTACCATCCCCACACGACACTGCATTGCATTTCGAACTCAAGCATAAACACATTCATTTGTTGCAATTATATGCGAATTTCGTGTCTATGGTGAACCAAATAAAACAATAGCTTAAAATTAAATGTGAAGTAGTGTCTGAATAATCCTGTAGTGTTTTATAAAGGTAAGAAAACGATGCGAAATACTGAAACTCCATTGGCGTTGTGAGTTGTAGTCGCGCGTTCGACGTCATTTTGTTTGCGACTCGCAGAATCTTGCTCTCATCTACATATATTTGCAATGCTGTGCATTTAATATAAAACTTCTCACTTTCTGTGTTTCCATGTTGGATTTAATGGACTAGCGTCCCTGGCACCAGTGGCAAACATTGGCATCCATGGCTTACTTTGGCGTCTATATACCGCCGTCCAAGGCGGGCTTTGAAGGCAATTTGACTCAATGTGCGGGCTCCATAGCCGCGGACAACATCAAGATTTCGCCAGAATGTCCGGCTAGTGCGGCTGAAGAATCATCCACATATGAGGATCCCGAATATCCACGTAAGTTCTGTGTTGCTGCACTCTCGGCGTGTCGCCATATTTGTGTGAATAAAATGCAGATGTACGTCCGGCCGTCCAATACGTTCACACAAATATAAATATGAACAGACGAATATACATACAGACAGACAAACATACATACATACATACATACGTATAGGCGACCATGTACATATAAACAAGCCAGCACACAGACACACACGCACGTACGGTACGCACATACGCACTTGTTTGCTTGTATTGGAGCTTGTTGTTTCGTGCCGTAACGTAATCAAAGCGCGCGTTTTAAGGAAGCGACGGCGTCATTTGTTGCGCATCGCAGTTACCGTTTTTCGATACGCTTGCAGATGATGGTATTTATAACGTTGTCAAGTCAAGTTAAGCGCACTCATGTGAGAGTATTTTAAAGAGTTAACATCAATTAAATGCGCAGCAGTTTTTATTTCCTCAAAAGTCAGTAGAAAAATGATCATTATTTTTTGTTTATAAACATAAAAATAAACAAACAAAAAATTGCATTTTTCTACATTTTCGCAGATAGTTTTTTGTTTAGTTCAGCATATCAGTATCATATCATATCATTAATTCGTAAACATTTACTTGTTGCATTTCGTGAAGGTATGAAATTTCTTGAAATGAATTGAATGGAATTTCTTCTACAATCCTTTGCGAACAGATTATATAGTCTGATACAGTCGTAGGAGTAGATGATGTGCAAATGCCATAATATATAATTTTTTGATTTTCTTAATGAATAACTGAATAAACTTTTTCTTTAATGAAAGTTCTATTCGGATAGCTTTGTGTGGCAGCGAATAAGAAAATTCTGCATTTAATTAATTTTCTTATCGAATAATTCTGTTCTAGTTTGATAGCTCGCTGATGTGGAAAGTACGAAGTAAATTCACAAAAATTCCTTTATGAGAAATTATGAAATTAATTGTATTTCGCTTTGGGCTTTCATCTGGCGCTGCCTGTGCCGGCTGCATCAACTCATCAATTGCACGGATCCCCGATGGGCACTCGGAAGAAGTGGGTGTGCGCGTGGGTGTGTGGGGTTAGCAGCGGCGTCATCGATGCACACGTTGTAAACAAATATGGGTAACGTACGATTACGGCCGTGAATTGAATCGGTTTGCTGCACCTCTGACATAACGTAATCTAATTAAAATGCGCACAAAACAAGCTGGCAACTTTTTATCGGAAAGTGTGTTTGTGTCTGTGTATATCTAGCTGAGTTCTGTGGAACGCCAGATGTTCAAATTCTGTCATTGTCATCAACATTAAATAGTCGTAGTAGTAGTACTAGTACTCAAAAAATGTTGAGAATATTGAGTAGTGTTAATGGGAAGCGTAGTAAAAGATTGTCTTTACTATGCCCAAGGCTCAACTGAGGAAAATCATGTAAAAAAGGAAATATTAAATGTTCAGAATGGAATATGGTCAACTAGAGTCTAAAGCTTTATAGCTAAAAAGAAAGAAATATTGATCAATCGTAGGAATTATATTTATATTATCATATATTTATTATGCCCTATAAAGTAAATTGTTTTAGAATATAGTCTTGTGTAGCTAAAAGGAAAGGAATATTGAATATTCAGGATGGTATATGGTCAGCTAGAGTCTAAAGTTTTCTACTTAAAATAAATAGATATTTATCAATCTTAGGGATTATATTGTCTGCCCTGCAAAGTAAATTATATTAGAATAAGTTGTATTCTTATACTTAAAAGTATTTGAATATGGCCAATTAGAATCTAACTCTTTATAGCTAAGAAGAAAGAAATATTCAGCAATCATAGGGATTATATTTATATTATCTTATGTTTACAATGCCCTGCTGTGTGAATGGTATTAGAATAATGTCAACAAGATTTTAGCACTTTATACAAATCATATTCCCATTGTCATTCCCATTCCCGTCTCCAATTCAATTTCCAATCAGCAAACCAACTGAGTAACTATTTATTATTGTCTGGCAATGGATAGAAAAGGTGTTCTTATTTCAATTGTTGTCACACACACGAAACAGTTTTGTTTGGTCAAGAGCTGGGCATTATAAACAATTATAAATGCTGAATGATCGGAGTAATAAACTTGTGATTCATGCGTATACTTTATTGTCAATTGAAATATGCAATAAGAGTGTGGAGTAAACAAACTTCTTTTCGAATATCTTTTTGCCCTGCGCAATAAATGCAATATATCTTTATATATACATGTATATATAGGTATATATCATAAGTACACTTTTGTATTTATTCAAGTATCTATTTAAAACTAGTATGAGACGGTCGACAGCAAGAGTGCACAGCGCTGGTTCCATATTTAAATCGACCTGGCTCGCCTAGTCTCGATGGCATGCTCTGAGCACCTCAATCGCCGTCGCCAGTTTCGTTCGCCCAGAGTTTTGAGAGTCAGCCGAAAAATAAACAAGAGCAATAATAGAGAAAAATTGCGTGCCAATAACTGCGTCATACGCACATTCTCACAAACATTAATATTGATGCTGCGCAAGCAACGTCGTCCACATCGCCCACGGACTGTTTTGTGTTCTTTCCCTTTGTGGTGCTGGTGGTCGTACGGTCGTACGGTCGTACGGTCGCACGGTCGCTCGGTCGGTCGCACGGTTTTGTTCCGCGTCAAATGCGTCCATTGCCCGCTGTCCGTCGTACGTTGCCCACTGTCCGCCGTACGCTTTCTGTTTCCCGGTGTTCGCACGCGACCTCGTCGATTCTCTCGCTGTTTAGCATAATGTTTGTTTTGCTCAACACATTTCTTGCACTGCCTGGCATCATCCCATTCGCACAGATGGCGTGACCAGACGACAACCAGCGAGTGACATTTGCTGACAGTTTTTTTGTTGTTTCATTCGCTCGATCAGTCGCTCGTTAGCTCGGGTGCCAAACTGTTTAAATATTTACTGTATACTCAATCCTTTGCAGCCGATTCGCCGCTTTGGCTGATATTCAAGGAAAAGTCCAAGGCGCTGGACGTCTTGCGCCATTACAAAGAGGCGCGTCTGCGCGAGTTTCCCAACCGTGAACAGGCCGAAAGCTACGTACAATTCGGCTTCGAGAGCATTCAGTCCCTGAAGCGCTACGGCAAGGCAAAACCTGCCAGCAGTAAGTATTTTTCAATACATAATCAATTTACCTCTCAAACAGAATTTGTATATACATATATATGTATATACAAATATAAAATAAAATAAAAATAAAATAAATGTTCTCTCGATTTGCTCTCGCAGAGCCGGTGCAATTACCTACAACATTGAGCTACAAATCGACATCTGCCCACGCAGAGAGTCCGTTCTCTTCGTCACCCACCAACAGCACAAGTGCGCCACCCAGCTCCGGACTCCCATTGGCCATGTCGAGCATGCTACTAACCTTGCCGAACAGCAACAACAATAGCAGCAGCGTCAGCAATAGCGGCAGCAGCAGCAGCAGCATCAGCCTCACGATTGGCAATGCCAATTGCATTGGCAGCAGCAACACTCCGATAAATGGCGAGCGTCCGCCGTTTCGGGCGCCCACCAAGCAAGAGCTGGTCGAGTTCCGTAAGCAAATCGAGGCTGGCAATTATGAGCGGGTCAAGCGTACAGTTTGGGACAATCCCCGCTATTTGATCAGCAGCGGTGATACGCCGACCAGCCTGAAGGAGGGCTATCGCTACAATGCCATGCACATTTGTGCCCAAGTCAATCAGGCACGCGTCGCTGAGCTCATATTGAAGATCGTATCGGATCGCGAATTTACACAGCTATATGCGGGCAAGAAGAGCAGCAGCGAGATGTGCGCCGCCCTGAACGTGAATCTACTCGATTATTATCTCAATATGCCCGACAAGGGACGCGGCGAGACTCCGCTGCACTTTGCCGCTAAGAACGGTCACATTGCCGTTGTTGAAGTGCTGACCTCGTATCCACAATGCAAGTCGCTGAAGAACTCGGAAGGTATGCATCCCAAGGAAGTAAGTAATTCATTGGCATACATAGACATATATATAGATTGGTTTAACGCCTTCTTTCGAATCAGATCATATGCCAACGTGTGCCCAACGCCAGTTTAGTGGTGATCAAGAAGCTGGAGCTCCTCTTGTCGGAGCCACACTATGTGCCCGTTCTACGCGCTGTAGGCAACCAGCTGCCACCACAAATTGGACATCCCTTTACGCCCAATGATCCGCCGGTAAGTATTGTTGCTGTCATCAGCTAGCTATCCGACATTTGTCAAGTAACAATTCTTCATTTGGTTAGATTCTGCAGCACAAGACAGACGAGTCGGATCGCCTGAATGTGGACCTTAAGATTAGCGCTTTGGCTGGACCTATGCCACGCGAGCAGGCCATGAATTTCTTTCGTCGCTGGAAGACGCCGCCGCGTGTTGGCAGCAATGTGGTTTCACCCTTGGCCAACTCGAGCTACATTTCGCCCATGAAGTCTCCGAGCAAGGCACTTTTCAACGAAAGCGCAGGAATAGTGTCGCGACGACGTGCGCTCTTTAGCCCACGAGCCGCGGCGTTAAATACATCGCTTAACGAAGCGAATGGAAATCACAAAACCCAACAGGAGGCGGCCGTGCTGCCAAATGCCGATGTGGACCCCATTGAGCACAATAATAATTGCACGTACAACCGATGCAATATGCCCTCAACGCCCATACGTCAAATGAAACCGGATTTGTTTTTTAAATACCGCGACAACTCCTCGTCCCCGATTGTCATGGATACATCGCTCGACGTAACCGAGCTAAGTCTGAACATGTCCGTGTCTACACTGAACGACAGCTTCCGCGAGCGTCACATCAAGAACTCAGACATTGAGAAAGGCCTCGAGGTGGTCGGTCGACAGTTGGCGCGCCAGGAGCAGTTGGAGTGGCGCGAGTATTGGGATTTTCTCGATGCTTTTGTCGACATGGCCTCCACGGATGGTCTTCGCCGTCTCGAGAGCTATCTGTCTGCTAAGTACGAGCAGGCGCAAGCCTCCATGCTGGCAGAGAAATCGGACCAGGCGTGGAACTTTTCTCAAATGCGTCAGTATATAGATTTAGTGGCTGATCGAGCCAAATCCAACAACTCTGGAGCCTCTGGTAGTGGCCCAATTACGCAAGTAATGACACCCTACACCTGTGTGGAGAAGTCGCTGCAGGTGTTCGCGAAACGTATTACTAAGACGCTCATCAATAACATTGGAAACATGGTGTCCATCAATGATACACTGCTCTCAGAGCTCAAAAGACTGAAATCTCTCATCGTGAGCTTCAAGGACGACGCACGTTTCATCAGCGTAGACTTTGGCAAGGTGCACTCGCGCATCGCACACCTAGTGGCCAGCTACATAGCTCACTCGCAGGAAGTCAGCGTCCCGTTGCGCAACCAGCTGATGCAGATGCTGCGTAAGATGCTCCAGCTGAATGGTGAGCGACGTGAGCACCTACACTGTGTATGCGACAGTATGCTGCTCATGCTGGAGCAGGCACCGACTGTCAAGCTGCCGGACGCATTGAAGACCGAGGAACTGTGCTCTGCCGCCTGGGAGTTGGAGCAGTACTGCAACTGTCTGTGGGATGCGAATCTCAGTCGGAAGACGAGCAGGCGAAAGCGTACCGAATCTATGCGTGCACAGGCTCAAGATTTTGCCAATGCAACCACAATGCTGGCATCGGCCGCAGTCGCTCTCCAGAGCGCTGCCCCGCCCAATGCGGATGTCGTTGCGCCCATACCCGAAACGAACACCTGGCGAAGCAACGAGAACCAGAGCGATGATGACGACGATGACACCAACGATGACTCTTTCTTTGTAAGTAAAAGAATCTAGATTCACATCTGTCATATATTCTAACCCTCTTCACTAATTATCAGTTCGAATGCGCTGGTGGTGAGGACAGCAGCGATGATGATGAGATATTCATGACGCCACCCGAAAGCCGATCGCCAATATTGTCCAGTGATGTGGATCCCCCATACGAGCTTTTTATTTTTGGGTAAATTTACAAAAATGTGCAAAAAATAAAATATGTTATCAAACATCAAACCATTGCAGCAAGGAGCCAACCAAGCGCGATTTAGATGTGCTCAACGCTATTTTCCACGTGGACATTGATAAAGAGACGCTGCCATTTGTTCATGCCTGGCAAACAGCCATGGAAAATTTCTCTACTGCCGAGATGGATCTGTGAGTGGCAACTGGTGTTTGCCATTGTCATATGCAAACATAACTAATGCGCATCTCTATCTCTTTTATAGCTTCCCTTCGCCGAAGAACGTGCAAAAGTTGCATAAACCATCGCATTTCCTTGGTACCCCGTCTAATTCGGCAGGCAACGCAGCCAATTGCAAATCCAGCAGTATTCTGAGCGACAGCGATTCGGTGGTTCAGCCAAAACGTCTGTTTGCGTTCGCCACGCCCAAGATAAACGCAGGAATATCGCGTCGACAGGCTGCTGGAACGCCAACGACGCCTCCGAAGTCGGCACGATCGCAGCGCGTGCCAGACAAATCGTGGCAATTGGCAACTTCATCGCCAAAACAAAGCTCATCGCCATTACCATCGTTTGCCTCGCTTGCCATGGCAACCGTACATCAGAAACTCACTGTGGCCTCCGTTTCACAGTCATTCCAAACGCCTCTGAACAAAATGCGCGGCATTTTCAGCAAGTACCGCGAGGTCAGCCAGGAGGCCAGTCCCATGCCAGTGTCGCCGGGCTATGTCGGCAATAGCCGACTTAGCCGGTCGCTCTCCTTGGAAGAGAGCGACTGATTAATGGAATATGCATAAAATACTTAAACCAGGATTCGCGCAGTTGCATGACGAACTGCCTATTATTATTATTATTATTAGTCTTGAATGTTGCCTGCCTTTAGAGATGCATTATTATAAAAAATTTCAATAAAATATTAAGTAAAGAGAAACATCAAGTATATATTTATTAAGTTAAGTGCTCTCTGTATTTCATGTTTTGTTAGTTTAACACTTTACAGTTCCGTACCTCTTAAGACAGGCAATATTCATGTTAAATAATACATTTTTTTTTATTAATGTAATTTCTTAAAGAAATCGAAGTGAAGCTAATTGCAGTAATACCGTTTTTATATTGTGTGTGAATAAAACGAAATATTTAAATCATACAAATTTGTAATAAAGTTCATATATATAAGTGGGGACTGCTTGGCAGCGCTCATTTGATCATGAATACATATAGTGTTGGCCGCAGAACTTTTTCAAAATGGGAAAGGTTTCTTAATATAGGGTATATATGTACATACATAATATTTCTTGCAGACCAATTTTGTTTGAGCATATTTTCGTCATTTTTGAATTTCTTGTTTTCCTTTATTTTTATATATTCATTGGTTTTTGATTTCTCTGCGCTGAGCCGTCTTGAAGTTTTTTTTCCTTTGGGGCACTTTAATTAACTTTTCTTTAACCCAACTTTTTTTTAAATATATGAATATGTAAATATAACTATTAAATTGCATTTCTTTTCAAATGACACTTCATATTGCTGACACTTTCTAGTTACTTCTCCGCATCTGTCAAAAAGCGATAGAAATTGTCCGTGCATAAATCGGCAATCGAGTATTTTTGAGTTAACTGTCAATTGCTTGAATTTATGTCATGGAACTGTTTACAAATATTTTGCTAAGCTCTCAAATTTTATAAGTGTAACGTATTTATTTCCAGTACCGGTTTGTTCTTCAACAAAATTGCTACTAGCTTAGCTGGTGAATATGTTTGGTGGTAGAATCAACAGCCTATCATTGGCAAAGAATTGCATTTGCTATCATTCCAGTCTGTTGGCATGCCAACTTCAATTGGTAAGCGTAAAATTAGCGACATAAGCCGGACTAGAATATAATAGAAGCCGATTTTTGCAGTGCCGTAACTTCAGGGTAGCCGTGATAGGCGCCTCTGGCGGCATTGGCCAGCCCCTGTCACTGCTAATGATGAAAGATCATCGGATTAAGGACCTCAGGCTGCACGACGTCCAGGGTGTGAAAGGTGTGGCCGCTGATCTGTCACACGTGTCCGCACCGGCCTCTGTGCGGGGCATGCAGGGACCCGATGAGATCGAGAAGGCGGTCGAGTGCTGTGACGTTGTCGTGATTACGGCCGGCCTGGCCCGCAAGCCAGGCATGACCCGCGAACAGCTCTTTGAGGTGAATGGAAACATTGTTATGGCCACGGTGGCTGCGGTTGCCAAAAAGTCACCCGAGGCCATGGTCGTGATCGTCACGAACCCCGTCAATGCAATAGTCCCAATGGCCGCCGAAGTTCTCAGACAGAACAAGGTCTACGATCCCAAGCGATTGTTCGGCGTCACCACACTGGACTGTGTGCGTGCCGAGAGATTCATTGGCGACTATATGAAGATCAGTCCCACCAAGGTGAAGATACCAGTCATTGGCGGACATGCCGGTACAACGATTTTACCTATTATGTCGCAATGCCAGCCCCCCTTGAATGCCACTCCGGAGTGCATTGCGTCTATGGTGAAGCGCATCCAGACCGGTGGCGAGGAAATTATCAAGGCCAAAGACGGCAAAGGATCTGCCACCCTCTCCATGGCCTTTGCAGCGGCTCGTTTTGTAGACGTTCTGCTTAAGGGTCTCAAGGGTGAGAAGACGCCATTAGAGTGCGCCTACGTCGAGTCCTCTGTGACCGATGCCTGTTTCTTTGCCACGCCTCTCAGCTTCAACAAGAATGGCATTGCCAAGAACCACGGTCTGCCCTGCCTCGATGATTGCGAAAAGGAGGCCTTGAAATCGGCCGTGAAGCAGCTGCAGCAGTCAATAGAGCTAGGCGTTAATCACGTTAAAAACAAAAAGTAAATCCCATTTTAAATAGATATATTTCATTGCTCATATCAAATTGATTTTCTATTTTATATATTCTACATAACATACATATATGTATATGGCTGTGTGGTATTAGTGGGGTGGCTGTGGCTTGGCGGCAGCTGTTGCGACTAAAAGCGAAATTACATCAACAAATTGATGGCAGAAAGCGTGGCGAGCACAGCAAAAAAAAAAAAAAAAAAAGAAGTAAGAAAGTCGAGACTGCTCGACTAGGAGATCCCCTGAACCCTTCTTCGAATAAATAATATTCAAAGAATTCTTTGCTTCGTTTCTGAATGAGTATACATGCACAAACACGCACACACATACACGCTGATCTACGCGTGAACGCATGTATGTGTGTAAGCATTGCAGGCGTCTTGCTGTCTCGCTGTCGGGCCGCGTGGGTTTTGCTGCCATAATTTCTTTGATTAATAATTCTGTTTCTAGATGTACCATCGTAATCAAACTTTCTGATAATGATCATGACATTCATATGTATATGCTAACCTATGTTAACTATATGTCTCTAGTATTTGAAAGATATTTTTACACATTTGACAAAAACCGAAATTGTATTAAATTAGTATCTATATTTATGCAGATGACTGGGAGACTCTAGCTCTAAAGATGAACGATATATCATTTTTAAACTGATTCTCGATAAATGTTTTTAATCGATAAGTCTGAAACGGAAAAAGCTATCGAGCTTCTGAAAAAAACTCGTAATCGGCGTGCAATACGCGGACCTAATAAAAGACAAGACTGAAGTCTCTAGCTCCTATACTTTCTGAGATCGACGGAGGTACATGGCTATATCAACTAAGTTCGTCACCTGGTAAAGAATATACATATATACGTTATGGGGTCTGCCACGCCACCTTCTGCCTATTACATACTTTTAACAAAACTATTATACCCTGATTTCCCATTTTCAATGGGTTCAGAGTATAAAAAACCATAAAAGCAATTACCATTAATCACACACTCACATACACACACAGACATAGACACGCACTCACGCACACACACACACACACAGTGTCTTCTGTGGCAGATCGTGTAGAAGCTGCACACAAAAAGAGACTTGGACTTTGGCAAGCTTCGTGTTCTTGTTCTTGCTGCTTCACTTTACACACACACACACGCACACACGCACATACACGAGCCTACAACGAGTTTCAGTTGGCAGGTTCGACTCTCCAACAGCGAGCTGGGAATAAGGAAAACACAAAAAGAAAAAAAAGGCTCAGGATTCGGTTTCAGTTCAGCGTGGACTTCTTATTGGATTTCTTATTTATAAGCGTGCAGATGGCGGTGGCGTTGATTTTTGTCAACCGGCGCGGCATTGGAGCCAACAAATTGTTGCAATTGCCCCTACCTGTGCCCCATTTCCCTTCGTCGGCTAACTTGGCAATGTTTTTTTTTCTTTTTTTTTTTGTCCGCTCGGCTCTCGTTTTGCGGAACGTTTTGCGACCAGCTTCTCGCAACGGTTTGACAAATGATCGCTGATAAGAAAAGGTTCGCTCATTGAATAAAAAAAAAGGACAAAATAAATTGCAAATGAAAAAATTTATTTGCGCATGGCCGAAGACTGCATACACTCGGATTGTAGGCATGAGTGCATTAATTAAGTGATCTAAATCATAAATCCTTGGACTATATGGGGGATTGCTTTAATGGCAACTGTTTGTTGCAGGTTTGTAAAAGGATGTTAAATGTATATTGTACGTTAGGTTCCAATAATACCTGCTGTGCTTTCCGTCCGTCCATTATTCTGTCCGTACGTATGAACGCAAGCCATTTAGAAGCTAGAAACTTGACATTTATAATTTGCATTCTCTTGAGTACCCTCCCTCGTCTGAGAGCAGATTCAGATACTCTCGATACGTCCACCTAAGATGAAAATACTTTTTCTAGTATCTCTGAAATTATCTTATCATACAGATTGCAAATATATGTCCACGTTTACTGGGTGCAAATTGCAAGTCAGATCTAAATACAGTAGAAACCACTTATAAAGACCGTCGTAATACCTGAAAGGCGCTACAAAAGTTTGTATGGGGACTGGAATTTTCGTTGCATAAACTCTACGAACGGTCGGAGTCGGCGGAGACGCAGAGTCGTCATAACAGGGTTCTACTCTATATAGTGATTTGTATAAATTCAGTTATACTTTTAAGACTATCAATACAAAAAATTAGGATTTTGGCGGACACATCTGGCAGATGTCATCTTCGTGTGACAAATCGCTAAAGCGTATATCCCCTATAGTTTTAGTGCTAAAGCTTGAAATAGAATACATGAATATCTGTAACCTCCTCTATTAATTTACTATAATGCATACTTATAAGTAGGCACATAAGTAAAGACCAATTGGAGAAATTTATATTCTGTTTTGTAGCTAGCAGCGTTTTCACTGTGAATGAGTATTCTGCAGCCCGTAGCGCCCGACTGAATAGTTGGCATGTGTTAGTAAATTGACAGAGTGCTGTTTCATAATGCAAAAGGTCATCGTCTATATCTGCCATGTAGGAACATAGGAATAGGATTCTTTAAAATACTTAACCCACATAAACCACTATAGTCATCGATATTATCTGTGAAACTATGTGGATTTTCATCAAGTTAAATAATATCTTTACACAAATTGATTCTGAAGCATCAATATTTCTCATGAGAAATGCGTTACACATTTGTTAAAAGGCTCCTAGTACCCAGGAGAGATCAGCGTATATTGATATGTAAGTCTTAGGGCATTTGCCCTAAGTGGGTCGCGTAATTGCACGCGGTTAGCTGTAGATGGAGCTACTTCACTGACTATTGTGTTAATCCTTGTGAGAGTGACCTAGTGCAGCAGCACCTGCAATAGAGATCGGAAAATTGCAAATTAGTGATTAATTGGATGTGGATGTGGATGTGGCTGGGAGAAAATAAGCTAGAAAGAGACGAAGAGACGAGGGGAGCTGTTCTCTGGCGCCAAATTGAAACTCTAGATGACAGAGAAGTGCAAATGCGGAGGTCCTCACAGGCTGCAGGCTGCGCTGCACTTATCTGGCGAACGGAATCAGGGTCATCTCGTGATCGCCAGCCCTTTTGTTTGCCGTTCAACGTTCGACGTTCGGCTCTCGTCTGTCTGTGATGCTGCGCTGAAACTTGAAACCACTTCATTTGTGCTTGGAGCCGGAGCTCTTGCTGTTTAGCTGAAGCTGTAGCTGTAGCTGTAGCTGTAGCTGAAGCTGTAGCCACTTGGCCAGACAAACAAAGCGCCGTCCGCTCCATGGCCGTGTCAGGAGTTCACACAAAACTTGTGAACTTCTTGGCTTGGTTTGTGTGTGAGTGGGTTAGTTAATTCTTTCAATATTTTTTTTTTCTTGTTCGCTTTTTGGGCACTCGGCGCCGCCGGAAATCGCGCAGACTACGGACCAATTAGTAGACCGGCAGCAGCTGCCGACCGACCCACTCTAATAGCAGTCCCGAGCACTTATGCCGATCATGGCTGGCGCCATTTTGAAGGAGCGAGGGCGAATCAAATGTGCAGCAGAAGTCACCCCTATGCAGTGACTAGATGTGACTAGGTCAAGCCCGGCTAGCCCAGCTCTAAGCAAAAGGGGCAGCAGGAGTACCGGTCAACAGAATATTACGGCGAACGTTAATGAGGTATCAAGATAAGCAACCGCTACACACGTTTGCGTTTAATTATCTGCCTTCATCAATGCTTTTTGGGGTCAATCAAAGTCAGTTGACTAATGCATAAACAATGAAAGGCTTTTAGTGTGACAATAGCTAAAAATGACCACAACAGAAGGCCAGCCGTAGTCAAAAGCGATTGTGCCGGGACCTCGTTGACTAGTTGCAAAAGTAGCGTGGCACGCTGCAGGGTTTGGCTCCCGAGCTATGTTCCTGAAACGAAAATGCCGTATGAGAAAACGGATCATACGGCTGTGATGACCACACGACAACGGCTGATTGAGACTCTGGTCATCTTTCGTCGCAGTCTCATCTACCAAACGAAGGAGTTTTTCCAGAACTCAACGCTGCATGGCGTGCGTTACATTGCAGAGACGGGCCGGCCCATTGGCGAGAAGTTCATGTGGTTTTGCTTCACCTCGATTGGTGCTGTCACCGCCCTGGTCATTATCATGAGCCTGTGGGAAAAGTTTCAAACGAATCCCACCATCACCGGTCTGGACACGGACTTTCACAATCAGAACGTTGTCTTTCCCACAACGGTTGTTTGTCCGGAGACGGCTTACGATCATGCTAAGTCGTACGAAGAGGTCTACAAGTCCCTGGCGTAAGTTGGAATTCATCATTGGTACAATTGCTCTCATTTCGTTCCACTTTTTTTCCAGCAACTACGACGCAGAGAAAGCCCAGCAGATTACCCCCTTTTTGGATCAGCTTACCTCGCTCAACTTTGACAATATTCGAGATACCGCAACGCTAGCAGAAGGCATACCTCCGGAGCTGCTGGCGGAGCACACTTTACGCGAATGGGCCTTCCGGGCGCAAATTCCGTGCGAGAGTACGCTGATTTCCTGCAAGTATCGGGACGAGGATATTGTCTGCTGCGATCACTTTCATCCCATTTACACGGAGCATGGTTTCTGCTACGCCTTCAATAGTCGCTTCATGTCAACGGCAACAGAGGAGTAAGTCACTCATACAAACCTTGCTTAATTTATTCATATTTGAGCTGTATTTCAGCTCACGGATTGGCTCTCCTCACGATCTCTATGAAACGGACAAGAAATGGGCTCTCTTTTTTCTACCCAACAGCACCTCTCGGGTGAGTTCGCTTTCTGTGTGGGGCCTGAACATTGGTTTAGTATCAATTGTTGCCTTGCAGATATTCATTTTCTCGAACGAAGAGTACTTTGGCTCAGATTTCAATGCTCAAATCGACTGGACCGACGATCAGCTGGTGGAGGTGCGTATCTCCAAGAAGAACACCTACACCACAGATGATGCCCGCCAGCTGTCGATTGGCCAGCGCAAGTGCATCTTTAGCGACGAGGTGAAACTGAACTACTTTCCAGATTCCTACACCTTCTCGTCCTGCATGAAGCAGTGCCGCATGACCAAGGCCATAAAGCTGTGCAAATGCAATCCGTCCTTCTACAAGCCCATCAGTGAGTCTCACAACTTTTGGAAATTTCTATAAGATCATGTGTATCCTTGGCATTTAGGTAATGTACCCATGTGTGCGGTCAAGGACTTTGCCTGTCTCAATGAATACAAGCTGAACATAACGAACATTAAGGATTGCTTGCAGTGCGAGCTGAGCTGCTCCAAGACGGTTTTCAACATAGACAAACTCATGAAATTGTAAAGTCTGCAACTTGGGTCACTTAGGTCTGCTCTCTAATATTTTCCTTACCTCCATTTCCACCATGAAGCATGGATCGTGCTGAAGCGTCTGGCGTGCTGGTGGAGTTCCTCACTTGGCCCATCATTCGCTACAAGCGTGAGGTGCTCTTCGGCTGGGTGGATCTGCTGGTCTCCTTCGGCGGCATTGCCAGTTTGTTTCTGGGCTTTTCGCTGCTCTCCGGCGTAGAGATCATTTACTATTTTACGCTGCGCGCCTGCTGCATGGTCTACAAGAACAGGGTAAGCTACTGGCTGGCTTTGCATGGTTTTCCTTATAGTCTACTCTTAATTTGATGCAGCAAGAGCTGTACGAAATCGAGCAGCGCATCAGGCACGAGCCGCCGCCAGCCATTGATCTAAAGCTGAAGCTGAAGTCCCACTCCAAGCCGGCGAATAGCTCCAACAGCTCGGCCGTGCTGCAAGTGCAGCCGGCAGATGCACAGAATGCGGATGTGTACAACATGTCCCGTCAGCGAAAGAGCGAAAAGGTAAGTCATATCTATAGATCCGCTCCTATAATGCTAAAGCTATTGCCTAACCATCTTCCAGGACTATTTGAACTACTCGAAGAGCTTGTATCGCACGCCCAAGGTACTGCCCGATCATGGGTACGCCAGCAACAAGGAAAAATGGCAACTCGACCATGGACAATATCTGCCCTAATAACTCTAACTGACTCCCCCAAGACGGCTCCACGACCACATGTGCGATATAGACAACCGATTAGGAAAATGTGAACTTCGAGCAAACGATATTACGATATCCAAAAATCCATACAAAAATATTTTTTTATATGACAAATTATAAATATTATGTCATATTAGCGTATTATGCACCGCTTTAATGAAATCAAAACAATCCAAAAAATACCAATTTACAAGCCGCTACCATTAATCGACTTACATATATATCCTAATGGATTCTATATACTTACGTGCACCACCAACAAAATGAATAAATAATAAACCATTTTTTTCCCAAAGAAATACTTACGGCCGCATATGCTTTCCCAATTAAAGAAGGTTCGCAGAGCATATTTAGTTGGCGGCAAGTTCAGTGCACTATGGCCCCACCGAAAGGGGGTGGCAGCATGAACAGTTACTAACCACCACTGCACAGCGCCGGCTGCAGCTGTCCTCCGCAAGGCAACCCCAAAAGCCAAACAGAAATGCTAACCCAACTTCCCGTCAACAGCCGTAGTGAAAAGCATTTTTCAGTTAACATCGCTGCTGGCTCATTGTACGCAAGCCCCAGCAAACGCCGCCATCTTCCGGCCCATGCCCCGAGCAACCCCTTCACTTCAGCAGCGCCAACAGGTGGAGGAGCGACGGCAGCAGCGGGCAGCATTCGGTTGTAGTTGTAATTGCAGTTGTAAGTCGCGTAGTAGTACGACCTCGCCAGAGAGTCAGAGTCAGAGTCAGAGCCCGAGCCTGCTGCCATTCAGGCCTACTCCACTTCTACGCCCTCGCCCTCGCCCTCGGCCACGCCCGCGCCTCTGCTGTCGCATTCGCATGCCTGGAAATGAATGAAAGCCAAAGTCGCCGCATAGTTTATTTGTTAATATGCGCATGAATGGCGGCTTATATTCCTAGTGCCGCGTGCTACGCTGTGGTCGCTAAAGCAGCCAGCTCCGCGGCCAGACTGCGGCGACAGTCCAGAAACTGCTGCCCCAGGAGCTGATCTCTCTCGACTCGAGCCAAAAAATCAAAACTAAAACAAATAAGCCTAAATTTCAAGTTAAGAGCATTGACAGTGCAAACAAACAAAAGCCAATGGAGCGATTGCGCCTGCAAGCGACGACAATGAAAGGATGTTAATGGGGGGCGGGCGGCGACAGCATGTCAACAATGCGCACACGACCTCCCCGTCGCAAGGATCAACGGGCAGGGGCATTGGCACACGCATGCATAAATAAATTTAGCAAAGTTAATTGAAATAATTACGTTTGGTTCTGGTTTGAGTTCGGTTTGTTGTTACGTGTTCCGTGTCTGTGGCTGAGCACAATAAATAAAATAAAACAAGTAAGAAGTCTCTATTCGAGACGGCTCGACTACGAGATACCCTGAACCCTGCAAAAAAAACTAATACTCTTCTTCTTTACGAACGCATGAGCGCGAGCTCTGCTAACCGTGTAGTTGCTGCCGTGGCTAGGGGTTGGGTTGGGCTATACTTTGAACGCTTATAACTCCATTTCTAGATAGACGATCTTCATGAAATTTTCAGAGTAGATTAAAGGTATCTAAATGTAAATGTGCCAAATTGCAAGACTCTGCAATGAGTTCTTTTTTTTTTAAAATTGGGAGCGAAAGAGGCGTGTCATAAAAAATCTGAAAATTAAAAAATCTTTGTATCCTTAATATCTATCTAAATATACATCTCTAGCTAAAACGGTGTAGGTTTGCTCAAAAAACGTAAAAAAGTAAATGAATTTTCGATTTTTTATCGATAATTTGGAAATGGGATGAGTTATCGAAAAAGTGTACGAGTGTTCATATGAAATTTCAGCTCTTTAGCTTTTGCAGTTTCCGAAATCTCGACGTTCATACGGACGGACAGACGGACAAACGGACAGGGCTAGATCAACTTTTTTTTTGTGCTGATCAAGAATATATATTCTTTATGGGGTCTGCGACGTCTCCTTCTGCCTGTTACATACATTTAACAAAACCAGTATACCCTGATTTCCCATTTTCAATGGGTTCAGGGTATAAAAACGAGCTGGATTATTGCCATAGGGCATGACCGACTGTCAAATACTCGATCTCAGCTTAGTTTATAGTAATGTCGAGAATTATGTAAACAAAGACATCGATTGGTAATATCGATAGTTACATGATGTGGGTGGCAGTTAGCGATACCCTAATTGCTGAGTGTGGTCCGTGTTCGTAGTGTAGGGAAATGTGAATGACAGACAATTAGAAATATAGCGAATGCACAAAGCTCCAGCGTCATGAGTAAAAGAGCTATAAATACGGTTGTTGAATCAATAGATGGCGACGCGACATATACAATATTTAAACAATAATTGTACCATATGCTTGTAGTATCTATGTAATTGTAGTATCTAGTTAATTGTATTCTCAGTCAAAAATATTTCATGGAAAGCTAATATACCCTTTTTAGTAAGTTTCTTTGCTGTTTTGACTATATTGAAGAAGGGTAAATAATTATAAATATACATATATATGATTTTTTCTTTTATGTCTTATGACTAATGATTTATTCTCTAAGCCTTATTACTTTGGTTTTCTGCCTTATTTTTAAATTTAAAATTTTTTATTTAATATTTGACAAAATTTGAGTCAACTTAATGAAAAATATATTATTATATAATATATAATTAGTCCGTCTAGCTATGCCCTTATTCACTGCCGTGTGTGGTTGAATGACATTATTGAACTAGGAAAGATACAGAGTATAAAAGGAAGCTTAAAAATAAATTATTTTTAAATTATTAAAAATCTTATCTATAATTTAAAATATAATCTTATATTTATATTATATAATTTTAAGAAAACATAAAAAAATGTATTGAACCTTTAGATCATACTCAGATCCATCGATTGAGCATTGTATGTGATTTCTTTAACATGATTTGAATTCATTGATTTTAAATTATTTATACGTTATGATTTATCTTTATGACTTATGCCTTATACCTTATACCTTATACCTTATACCTTATACCTTATACCTTATACCTTATACCTTATACCTTATACCTTATACCTTATACCTTATACCTTATACCTTATACCTTATACCTTATACCTTATACCTTATACCTTATACCTTATACCTTATACCTTATACCTTATACCTTATACCTTATACCTTATACCTTATACCTTATACCTTATACCTTATACCTTATACCTTATACCTTATACCTTATACCTTATACCTTATACCTTATACCTTATACCTTATACCTTATACCTTATACCTTATACCTTATACCTTATACCTTATACCTTATACCTTATACCTTATACCTTATACTTTATACCTTATACCTTATACCTTATACCTTATACCTTATACCTTATACCCTATACCGTATACGTTATTCCTTATACCTTATGCCATATTCCTTACGTCTTATGCCCAATGCTTAATTGATTTTATGCCAAAGTTAATTAATTAATTGAACGATTAGCTCGACGATTAAGTAAGATTAAGTAAAATAATCGACATAATAAATATACTATTAATAAAACTTATATAATTTCCACATCAGAATTAATATGTGTATATGTAATTCAATGAGCTATGGTAAGGGTATTGAAGTCGATGTTAAGGATGCATTGGCTGCATTTGCTTCTCCGTTGCTGCGGCTCAAGGAAGTTTCAGTGTTCACTTCATTTCGTTGTTTTCTCGCGTCGGCTGACGGGGCGTATGCGCGATATGCAACAACGGCAACTGCGGTGGCGGCGTGAGTGCCAACGGATGCGGAAACGGAACGGATGTTGAGCACAGTGTGTAATGGCTATGAAAAAATTGCACTTGTGTGAAACGCACAACAACAGCAACAACAAAGAGTGAAGGAAAACCACAAGCGAAGAAAACTGCGGCCGGCAGATGAGCAAATCGCACGGCTGCGGAAGCTGTTGCCGTTGAGCAGCAACAACAGCAACAGCAACAGCAACAGCAATAGCAGGAGCAGCAAGGCCAAGGGCAAGGGTTGGAGGGATGCTGCTGATAGACAGCTTAATTAAGATTACAAGGATAATGCACAAATTAAGACGCAGCATCATTAAAGCAAGGAAGCTTAAAAGTTTTTGAAAACTCGTTTTCATTTTGTTTCTTTTTTTTATTTCTTAATACAACTGAAGTCCCGTTGTCTTTTTATGTGGCAAAGACTATTATTGGTCGTATTAGTCTATCCATTGCTCTTTTTTTATGGCTTCAGTAGGAAGAGCTCAAAAAGTGCATATAGTTTTCGTCGATTTCACTGAATTGAATTTGTAAGCAGAGAAGAGCAATGCACTTGTCGTATCTAAAGTTAGTTCATTGGCAACAAGAACAATTACATTAAGCTGTCACGATAACAATGCCAGCAGTGTGAGTCCAGTGCGAGGGTTACTCGATAGCAATACGAGCTTAGGCTCTAATTAGGAAACAAATACGAAATAAATAGGAAGTATATATGTGCACAATAAAGATATACTAGAAGGCATTTTAAAGGTATATTCGAAAGGAATACGAACAACTGAATTGATTCTGAAAATCGCAGAGATGTGCGAAGCACGCACTCAGCCTATATTCATGCTATTCAACGGATCTGTCGATATATATGTATATTGAGGTTATTTTTAAACGCACCTCGCGCCTCGGCCAGCAACCGCAAACAGCTTCGGAGCCCAATGGCAACTAAATCCATTTGGAACAGACAATATGGCAAGTGCTTCGCATCCGCTGAAAGAGCGAGGTGATGGGGCAATGTGGAGGCTGTGTGTGAGTGGGACTGGTTCCGGAGCCAAGAAGCTGTGGCTATGCAGCCGATGCGAAGGACGAGGACGTGACCAATGCTTCTCTATTGCGGCTGCTCCTGCATTGATTGGCTGCAATTCACATTGTCTTTTTGACCGTAGCAAAGAGTCAATGCAATGCCAAAAGCCGAATGCGAATGCGAATGCTAAAAACAAAAGTAAATGCCTTTATACAAGTTTGTGTGTGTGTGTGTGTGTGTGCGAGTGCGTGCATGTGATCTGCTTGCTGCGATTAGAAAATGATTTACACCTTTTTGTATGCTGACTGCAGGAATAACAGGGACAGTGGTTAAGGCGGCACAAGAAGCAGGAGTAGGAGCAGAAGCAGGGGCAGCAGCAGGGGCAGGAACAGGGGCAGGCAAGCAACGACACGAAGCGTCGGCTTGGAAAGGCTTGCACAGAGCTTGCCGACATACAGAGCTGTGCAGACTTGGTCTATCTCGGGAGTTGGACATGCTGCGCAGTCTCGTTCTATGCAATTACACATTTTATTATTATTAACGTTAATGTCGCCCATGGGACGGCTCTGACGCCCGCTGTCAGCTCCCGGCTCCCGACAGCCGACGAACGAGACCAAGCAACTGGCAACTACCAGCTCCACATAAAAGGCGCTTATTAATAAGAAATTGCAATAAACTACAACTACAACAACATATATATAACAACAACAACTACAGCAACTGCAACGGCAACAACAACAACTCGGAGCACCGCTTAACTGGCCAAGTCTTTGGGAAACTTTAGCTGGAATTAAAACCAAAAGTTCATCATCTCATGAGATAATAGAAGAAACTACAAAATAAAAACAAATTAAATGTCATTTATTATTGTTAAGTATTATTATTATTATATTTACTTTAGTTGGCCTTAAGACTGAAACTTTTAAATAATGAAAAAATCCTTTGTGCACTATAACTAATGGAAAATAAAATAGAAAATATAAAATCTATTTATTAAATGAAATTGATAAAATAATAAGAATATATAATTAGTTCATAAAAATAAAGTCTTTGAGTTATACAAATGCGTACATAAGTAAATATGGCCTTTTATTGATGGTTCCATTCGGCCGTTATATTTGTATTTAAATATAAATTCTTTTCAAGCCACTTCTAAAGTAATATGATAATATTTTGGATCATTTTGATAATATCATAGTATTATTTCATAATTTCAAGTATTTTAAATATGCGCCATTATTTTTACGAATAACCTCGGAACAAAATTTTGTGAAATTTTAAATATTGTGAACATTTTTTGTCGAAAGTATTTTTAATTGTAAATAGAAAAGAAGACATTTTGATGTTATCTCTATTATAATAATAATTTATTAATTATAATTAATAATGGTTTTTGTGATATGTTCAAGTATTGAACAGTTGGATTTTATTCATCTTTAGGCCGTTTCGCAAAAAAAGATACATTTGATGAGATTTTAGTTATGATATCAATTTATAATTAATATTTATAAAGTCTAGGTAATTTAATAACATTGACAAAAAAAAAAAACTAGGTGTCTTACTAATATTACTAGTACTATTATTTTTTTTTTAAATATTGTATTTTTTAATATTTTTATAAACATTTTATTATAAACAAGTTTTGACTTCCTTTTTCAATTTTTAAGTTTAAATATTTAAAAATGTGTTTATTTTCATCTTCAAGCCACTTCAATTAAGTGGCATATTTTATTTATATTTATGACGTTTCCAATTTAACTGTAAAAAAATATATTAAATCAGGCATTTATTTATGCATCGTGTGGGGATTTTCTTTGTTTGGCTTTTTCTGTTTATTTTTTTTTTTTCACCCATTAAGCATGATCAGAGGCTAATTAGCATACTATCCCTTAGAGACTGTTGCGTATTTGAAGCAAGTTCGGCGAACAGGCGCAAAACAGCTGTGTAAGAGCGAAAGAGAGAAAGAGTTGAGGGACAGAGAGCGAGCCAAAGCAACTAAGAATAAAGCCGGCGAATCCGCGGGAAACAACAAAAGGCGCGAAAATTTCACAAACAGCTGGCAAAGGCAGCAAGTAAAGGAAGAGAGTGTTCGAAGGAGAGAGTGAGTGAGAGAGTGTGTTAGAGAGAGAGAGAGAGAGAGAGAGAGAGAGAGAGACAGAGAGAGAGAGAGAGAGAGAGAGAGAGTTACGCACTGTTCGCTGCGCTTTCTGCATTAAGTAAATCAAGCAGCCGACATCAGTATTGAGTCCGACGCCAACGACGACAAAGACGAAGACAAAGACGAAGACGACTACGACGACGACGACGACGACGCCGCTTAACATATTTTATGAAGTTGAAAACCAGTAATAAAGTAGGAAGCGTTGCCAGCTGCAACACACACATACACTCACACCCACATGCTCTCTTTCTCGCTCTGTCTTACACTCTCCGCTGCACAGACGTTACATTTAGTGGGGTTGTTGTAACGTAACGTTAGCATAGCCCCTGCCCGCCGTCAGACCAAGCCAAAACGTGAGCATGTCTAAAGTCCAGTGCCGTTTTAAGCACAATGCGGGTTCTCAAAACTAGGCGTATGCGTAATGTACATATGTATATTTGCTTGTTTACAAGCTTATAGAATAATAGGATCTCAATAGAAATTTTAAATACAACATGGAAATGTGCCTATGTCTTATATGTATTAGATCCAAGACTATATTTTAAAATGAATGGTTATATATATGGCAATTTTAGAGTGTTTGAGTATATACATAACCTTATATAATACGGTAGTTATCGGAAATACAATTAGGAATAAAAACAAAGCGAAGGAAATTGTCAGGTTTCTTAAAAGAACACAAAGAAACTTTATTAGCTAACTTTCCTGCAAATATTCACGTTTGTAAATGTATGGTGCTTTCAATTTGAAGATATGGAATACAATTCTACGGAACTGAATTAAAATATAAGCAAAACTTAATATCTACTACACAGAGCTCTTTACTCAGAGTTGTCAGCAACTCTGAACTAGTACAAAACTTCCGCTAATGTCTAGTCAAAGACATAATAATAACAAAAATCAGCAATGGATCTAAAAAGTTAAATAAATTCTTATCTCACCAAATCTACATTTACATCATCTAGCATCTATCACAAGACGTTTAATAATAAATGCAAATTATATTTTAAGTTTAATTAAAGAAACAAAAAAAAAAAAACGGTTAATTGATTTAAAATTTCTTTTCAATTAAATATCTTTAAATAACTTAAAGAAGGGTAATTTTAAGCATACTTTCGCCTATTCCCGCGGCGTGCTGAGCCGCTCCTGTGCGCTTGCTTGCAGCGGCTCAAATGTGCGCCTAACAAAATGCCGGTTTAACTTTTGCGTTGTGTTGCATTTTGGCGGCGTTAAACGTATACGTAATATGTCACCCACTCCCCGCTGTTTACCATTTGTTTCCCTATCTCTCACGCACTCTCTCTCTCTATCGCACACATGTAAGCACATGTTCTTTCTCTCTCGCTCTGTAGCTCGTGGCTGTCACATTTTGTTTGCCGAGGAGAGCAGCGCGCGCGCGTCACTAGCTGACTAGTTGGCTCAGTAGATGGCTTCTCTTCAAGCTCGTTAATGTTGTTTGTTCGTTTGTTCGTTTGCTCGTTTGTTTGCTAGCTTCAGCTTTGGCTTTAGTTTGCTTGTTCTTGTTCCTTTTGCACTCTGTTCGTACACATTCACACGCTTACACTCACACACACACACACGCAGAAGCAAGCTTGGTCACTCACACAGCGGCAAACGAATTGCATGCTGTTGCTGTTGCTCTTGCTGCTACTGCTGTTGCTGCTATTGCTGCTGCTGCTGTTGCTGCTGCTGCTGCTGCTGCTAGCTGGCGTCCTCGTTGGAGTCAGTTGGATTTGTGTGCTCCTCGCGTGAGGACGTGCCATAACAGCCGCCGTACACTAATCGAAAACGCAATCAAACTCGCATTCGCATTCGCAGTCGTCAGCCGCCAGTCGTATTCATAGTTCGAGACTCGTACTTCGGTGCTGCTGTTGTTGTGGCTTGTCGTTGTTCTTGGCCTCATAGTTTGGCCAGATCTATGGTAGGGCCAGAGCCTGCTTCGCTATCGGCGCGATCTTCGTGCGACAGCAGCGCCAATAACATCGAACGTTCTCTTCAGTTTGCATTGCGTTGCGTTGCGTTGCCTTTCGGCTTCATCTTAGCATAAAGTGAAATATTATATTTTAATTTTGTGCTCTGTACAAACCCCCTCCCACCCCCTTGACCGTCCCCTCGTCCATCTCGCAATCGGTAGCGTACGTGTGCGTGTGTGTGCCATCTGTATCCCCATTTGCCCCGCCATTCGTGGCTATATTTTTATGCTCTTGCTGTTTTCGTTCTTTTTTTCCCCGATTTTTGTTTATGTGCCAAACTAGTTTCGAGTTAATTGAATTTTTTGCCTTGCCGACGGTGCAGCTAATTTGCAAATGCTGTTTGATCGGCTCTTGCAGCTAAGAATCGCCTCTTGTTCTCAAGAGTCACCAACAGCAGCAGCAGCAGCCGCAGCCGCAGCCGCAGCAGTAGCAAGAGACGAGCCAGAAGCATTTGAAAAGGCCAATGTAAGTAAAAATTATTTATTTATTTATTATAAACAGTCAGTCGACATAACGAGGGACAACAAAGTAAATGAGCGGAGCACAAAAAACGTTTTCATAAAAACTGACTGAAACAAAAAACTAGATTAGCAGTGTGGGTGAAGACGGACATTCTAGATTCTGAATGAAAGAAGCAACTCAGAGAGTCAGGGCAAAAGAGCATGAATAAAAAATTTAGAATTAAATGGAAGCCACGATAGCGAGATAGAAATGCAAAATGAACTGTGAGGAGAGCTGAGACAGCTAGGACAGTTAGGAGAGTTATGCAAGCTGCACTGCGAGCTATGTCAGTTGTCCAAAGTTAACTGTAAAGTGACGCTAGAGATTGTGTTCTAAGAAGAATATGTAATATACTCCATAAATTATTTATTTATTTTTTTTTTTATTCATATTGAATTTACTTTTATTTACTTTTTTGTGTGTCCTAACATTTTTCACATTTGGAGCTCAGATTCTATTGGCTTTTTTATGATATGATAAGTTAGTTCCGTATGTTAGTCAATATAATGTATTTTCGAAAAATTATGAAATAGGAAAAAATATGAATGCAAAATATTCTTTAAGATCAGTAAATTATATAAAGTTTATATCCATACATCATATCAACTGCAAATAAAAATATAGCCAGATATGATTTAAATCGTAGATATATTGGCTGACTGAATTTTTAAAGAAATTTTTAACTTTACCCATTAACCTTATACACTTTTAAAAAGTCATACTTTTGCGTTCCGCCAAAGAGCTCTTCCATGTAGTATGAATATGTATGAGTATTATGAGAATTGGATAGAAAGATAATGAGTTTAGATTGGGATATACAAATATGAGAATTGCATGGAAGGGCAATTGACGTAATTATTTTAGTCTTGGCTTATCCATACTTTATTCATCTATCACCAGTTTACGATCTCTTACAAGCTGTACTGATCTATGATAGGTCTGAAGCACATATCTTACTGAAATATAAATTATTGATAATATTGGAGAACATCATTTGAAGATATTAACATAAAGCAACAACTGAATAAAATGCAGTTTTAAATTGACAAATTTGTAAATCCGTTGCCACGCACTCTTCGTAAATATTAACGCAAAATTGTGCGTTTTTTCACGTTTTATAAAAACGGATGGACAACAAGTTAGTTGTTTTGCTGCCGCTTATCAGTTTGACAACCGCAGGACGTGCGACAGTGCGACGGCGCGACAATATGACGCAATGTCCGCGTGGCAGATTCTCAAACAAAACTTGAATAACAATTTTTGGGTAAACTTTGCGGCAAACGACATGAACATGGCGACAGCTGCCTGACTCGCCGTCTCTCTGTCCGTCTGTCCGTCTGTTCGCCCAACCGCCTGTCCCATTGTCTGTCTAGCTGGGTGGAGCCTCCGCGCCAAGTGTCGTCATAAAATAATAACTGTCAGCCAGTGAATGCCCCTAACTGCATTCCGTTTAGGTTCGCACTGCACCGAATGCATCTGCTGCCATGCATTGTTGTTTGATTTCCGCGCGTAGGCGTCGCAGCCGGCGGATGCGTCGGATTCAGTTTTTAAAGCCCAGGTCAAGAGCCAATGTGTTTTGTTTCGCTCGGTTCCCGACTCTAGCTATTTGTCTTGCTAGAAATTGGCTTTGGGACGAGCTAACGCAATTAGCTGAAACTTTAAAATTAGAAATATTTCTACTCTACTCTTTCTTAGCTTATGCGGTCATTTATCATTCCATAGCTGTTAGAGTCCTATATGTAAAAGATGTTGATTCAAATGCTACAAATTAAGAACAAGTAAAAATGTTTGCCGACTTAATAGTACTTGCTTACTTTCCAGAAATAATTGATTCATTTTTGGGAGATCTCAGGATTTTGAAGCTCTAACTCTAAAATTTTAAAAGATTTCGAGTTCTTTTTTCGTGCTTAAGAGGCATATATTAGTGGTACATAAAAAAATCTAGAGTTTATTTGAATTTATGTTTAGTTTATAATTTTAGCTCATAGCTTTTAGTGTATACAAATTGTCTTGATTTGCGTTTCCCTAATAGGCTTAGGTATACGAACTCTGAACATTAATAAGAAGTTTGTCTAGGCGATGGTCTATATAAATGATTTTATGTACAAGCCTATAAGAAGTCTAATCAGATTTAATTTACGACATAACATGTAGATATAGATAAATTATTTTCGATTGATCTAAGATCTTTGTGTCTAATATTATAATAAAATTCGTGATGTGAGACCATGAAAGATACAGCTTTACACGATTTATCACGCACACACTAGGTGTTAATAGGTCTATTTTATATTTTAGGGCTTGGACGACACACACGATTATATATTCAATTTTAATTAAATTTCCATTCAATTTCAAGCCTAGAACCTTAAATAATATAGGTTTTTCATGTGATATATGATATGAGTTAGATATATAATTATTCTGATTTTCTACGCTCTCAGTCTAGGGTATCCACAAGCTTATATTCCAAATTTCAAATTTCATATTAGCTTCAATATAGTCAGAATAAAGGCGGACGAATGCCGCACAGAATCAAAGTCTTTACTTTGTAAATAGGTATAAATACTCTATTTTTTTTAATACGTCTTCTTTCAAAAAATCAGTTAAATTAACATTACTTTTAACAATAGAAAAGAATTCAACATTTATAAATAAAGCTGAGATAAAGTCGTTAGCCAGAAATCTCTTGACTATTAGATCTAATATGGATACTATCCATATTATCCATTGGATAGTTTATGTATGAATTTCTACATAAATAAGTATGGCTAGTAGCTTTCATATGAACTGTCTGATATTTGAGTGGAACTCAATTATTGGAAACTGCACGTTAGTGGCTTATCCCCTCCTTAATTGGCAGCGGCAGTGGCAGCTGACAATATTTGAACTATTCTGAAACCTAAATCCAGTTTTTCCCCTAGTCCAAGTTAAGTCACACATACCTTTGTTTTATTCCTTTTTATCTTTTTTTTTTTTTTTTTTTGCTACCGCCCACTTTGCATGTGTGGGGATGTGCGACTCCAATGACAGAATGTTAGGTAGCTGTCAAAGAACTGATTCAAAGTGAAAGCCGCTTTAGCGTCCAGCTCCAATCCGAAATCCCAGGCATAGTGGCCGAGGCGTTAACGTTGCTGATAATTTCCTTCTTTTTTTTTGGTTTTATTTTCCTTTTTTTTTTGCGGAGTGACCGTCACTCAAAGTCAAAGCCATTGTTGGCAGGCTGGGTAATCATGTGACATACGTGAGCACATATGGCACGAGCACGAACCAGAGACGGGGCAGGGCCCCTGCTGGGGCTGTGACTGGGCCAGGACAAAAAGCCAACTGAGTCTGTGACTTTGGACTTGACTTAGGCTTCGGCGTTGCCTTGGTTCTTGTTACCAAATATCCGCTATAAAATGTATTTTGTTGCCTGGTTTCATCCCAAATACATTATCCAACGGTAGGCATGTGTGTGAAAGTTGAGTGAATGTTCTCCGTCGCTCTGCAACCCGCTTCCCCACTGCCCACTCCCGATTCCCCAACTGTGTTTGCTTGCAATTTTGAAGCTGTCACTTGAACGACGATGTCAAGGATGTCAGTTGACCAGCAGCAACAGCTGCAGGCTCTTCTTCTTCTTCTTCTTCATACTCTTCTTCTTCTTGTTTTTAGCCGCCGTTGACCATATTGACCAGGTTGTTGCCCTGCGCTTAGCTGTTGCTACAATATATGTTAGCGATGCTAACTTAAACAATGATTAGCCAACAAATGTGTTCTCTATCTCTCTTTTTCACTATCTCTCTCTCTCTTCATTAACGAATTAGCCTATTAGGTAGCAACATAGCTGAAAGGAGCTGGCCAAGGCCAAGTCTCGCACTATTTTGCTTTATTTTTCTTACAGTTTAGCTAAGCCCTTGGACCAAGCAGAGCACTCAGCTCCGTCTGCTGCTGCTGCTGCTCTGCCATTGCTGTTTGATGCTTGTCAATGTGGATTGAAGAGCTTGTTGGGTGCCCCTCTCGATTGGAGCCTGGCTGCCAAGCTGTTGGGCTGCTGCTCCAGCTGCAGCTTGGACTTTTCGGCCGCAAGTTCTAGTTAGTGCTCATGGTGCTGGTGACTTCATAGCGCCGAAAACCGGTCTCAAAAGTCGTCTAAATGCTTATCCCAGTCTGTTGACTGGTTGCCTGTGCCCTCTTCCTTCTCCCTCTCTCTCTCTCTCTCTCTCTCACTCTCTTTCTGTTTTGGTGTAGCTTTTGGTATCCCTGTGTGTGGATTCCCAGTGGAATGTGTTAAAGTGTCTAAAGCTGTTTGCTGCCTCCTCCCGTTGCCGCGTCCATGGGTCCCACTTAGGCCCTGACTAGCTAACAAATCACAAATAAAAGCAAATAGTAATCAACTATTAAGCACGCTTGGCACACAGATACCCTGTTTGCACACACAATATTAAATTTCGATTGCATAATAATATATTTGATGAGTGCGCACGTGAAATGTGAAAGAGTTTGGAACTTTCTATAGATATGGTTAAGAAATTCGAAATGGGTTTTAATATATACAGATCTTTATCGATTGGAATCAAGCTTTTAATTCATCAAAGCTATAATGCTGATGATAAGACATATCCCATCCATTATAAGTTAAAATTTATTAATTTTACTTCCCATAGCACCTTTCTTTGCGATTCTCAAAAATCAATGGAAGGCTTGTTGTACATACAATAATATATGTATGAAATTCCTAATATTGATTCATGAGACTAAAGCTGATGTGAAGACGTTATTCATATACATATATGCATTATTTTATATTTTTCGATCTAGCGCCTTTCTATGCAATTCTCAGAGATCAAAGAGAGGCTTGTTGTACATACACATGCTCTTTGCATTTCAGTTATAAATATTTGTATTGTATTACAAATGTTTATAATACTCATATTGGTTATTGATAATGATTCTTTAGATATTTCCTTAGTAATAGATTAAAATCAAGGACTTTTACGAATTTCCTGATATGAATTTATGAGACATAGATGATGATGCAAGGACGTTATCCACATCCATCTAGTTCCTTTCCATCCGATTCTCAGAGATCAAAGAGTTGCTTTTTGTTTTGCATCAATTCAATTACATATATTTCTGTAGTATTGTAAAATATTTGGATGCTTTTAATAATTTTACTGCTTGATTGATTCAATGTTTTCTTTAGATATTTTTAAACAACCCAAGACGAGTAGAACGACTTCCTTTGAAGCTATATCAGCAATATTTGTTATCACTTCCCGTTTAACAAGTTGAGCGAAATCATGTACATTCGACCGGTCATTCCATTGGCATGCATTCTCGATGTTTGGTAATTGCCGTCTGGCTAATAAGCAGCGGCCACAATTGCTGCCGTTCTGCTCCGGCACAGGTCATTGTCGTTGGGCAGCCGCTTTATGGGCGCTTGGCAGGCGCCGAAAATGCTGCTGCCTGCTACTGACGCTCTTTGGCCAACGAGCAACGGGCAAACAGAGCACGCTAATTGCATCCATCAACGGCAGAGCGATCTGTCCAGCTGGGAAACAATATGAAAACCCTTTTGCAGTTGACCAAAGGCGAGCGCGAGAGGCAAGGCCAACGGTACCGTGGCTTCGTCTCCTTGAACGAAAATTAATTTCCGCGCTACAAAAAGTAGCTAAGTTGAGTGAAATTTTCTCCGGCTTCTGCTGCTGGCAAGGGACTCCTCTCAGATACATATATACATATACATATGTATATACATATATATATTAGTTTTTTTTTTTTCTTTCGACTAAATACATTTTCAGTTACGGCTTCGGCAGCGGCTTTGGCCATGGCTTGTTTGATGATGACATGGTATTTGTCCAAGTTAATGGGAAAATGAGAAATGAGTTAGTCAGACTCGCCACATCGTGCCCCGCCCCGCACGGCCCTTGCCATGCAAATGAGCATGTTCAAATGGAGTTTTTAAATAACTAATCAATTGTTGATGCTGCCGCTGCTGCAATGGCAAAGAATTTCAGATGGAGGCCCAATTGGAATTGCGATGCAAACGGAGCTGAGCTGGGCCAAAGGGACTGGCTTTTTGGCCAGACAACATAATTGATTGTTGACTCGTGTTGTGGGCAAATATTGGCTGGTTTATGTACATACATGTATGTGGCAAGCACACTATCTTCTAATTAGCTTGCCAGCAGCAATTATGGCCGAAAAGCTGCCATAGGTCACTGGCAGACAGACAGGCGATGACAGAGATGCAGGCAGCTATGCAATGCGGTCGCGACTTTTGGCTCGAATAGCGCCAACATAAAGGCTGGCCATAAATAAACCAATTAGTCGCCAGCCTGTGCGACTCACACGGTTCGCTGCTGCAAACGACACTCAACTAACAACAATAAAAAAAATAAATATATATATAATGGGAGTATCTAACAAGTCGAATGCAGGAATTCAACTGGCGACGCTGTCATCGGTATTTTGTCTTTGGCCATGCATTTGTAGTGTTATAAGCGCATTTGACTTTTTTACACACATACACACAGGCAAAACGGCAGAAGACAGCAAACCAAGTTACGTACAACATCGCACTTTACAGGCATTATTACAGCCATGGGCCAACTTAGGGCCAAAATATATATGTGCGCCACAATGCATTCCTAGCAGCTATCGAATGCTACTGCAGCGTCGCCAACTGAATGCTCTTCAATAGATCTTAAGTTGCAATTGTTTTCCAGCTAGAAATCTTAATCTATTGATATTGGCTTGGCTTGTAGTTAGAGTCGTAACTCTCTACGTTGACATATTTCTATTATAATACAACTATAAAATTTAAAAAAATTTAAATTGAAAATTTACTTCAAAGTTATTTTTCCTAGCCTTGTTTATAATGCTTAATTAGCAGTTGGAGTAGCCAATTCGTTATGTTTTCTACAACACAATTCGCCACTATGTGTATGTGTGTGTGCCCAGCCCCATCTGGAGCGCACCGTAATATGGGGGGCTCAATGAAGCTTGAAACGCGCTGGTAAAGCGCACAAAATGCTCTCATGTAATAGCAATCCGCTTTGGCTTTTACATTAACTATGGCTTTGTATTTCCGCTACTTCTGCTCAGGCCACAGACTGTTGAATACCCTGTTAAATATGCGAAAGGGTCGTTAACTGAGTGAATAAATTATAAATTAATATCTTGCCCACAAATTAATTTTTGATATATTATTAAATTCTAAAATTAAGCTATCATTGGCACTATCCAATTGTCATTCTTATCAGATTCCTCGCTTATTGGACTATTTTTAAAAATTGTTTTGCAATCGAGTGCAGGCAATGCTGATAGTCGTGCAACCGTCGTGAGGCGCTGCTCCTTTTGGTTTTTGCATTTCCATGCATATAGATGCCCTTTGGCTCTGGCTTGGCATCGGCAACAACAAGAACAGAGCAACTACAACAAGAGCCGCAACAAAGCAGTAAAATTTACTAATGTTGCAGTTGCATTGGATGTCGACGTCGGCTGCGAAGTCGAGGTTGTACATATTATTGCATTTTGTAAGCTAAGTGATTTCAACATAGTTATTTCTGCCGCTTTTTATTTCAGCTGCTCGGCGTTGAAGTGCGCTTGCCACAGCACCGGGCCTCACTTGCAAGAGGAATGAGCAGGAGGCACAGGTACAGGCACTTGGCACTTGGGTCCTGATGTTTAGCTGCATCCTCATAGCCCTGCCGTAATAAAAGCTCTTCTCTAGCTGACTCTAGCCGTAGCCGTTTGCTGCTGCTGCGATTTTGTAGCCGTAAAGTTTGCGCTAAGAAAAATTACAATGTTGATTAGTTAAAAGCCAACTGGTCGGGCGCTGATCGGTGGGCGTAACGTAGCCAACGCAAGCGCTTAAGTGGCCCTTAAGTGCCTCAACTTGTGGCCTATCAACGCCGCCGCGTCTGCAGCCCAATTGCATTTTTCGTTTAGCCATTTGCGAACCGTATGCCACTTCAATATACATATTCAGAATTGACTTCTGATCAGCAGAGAGTGCGCCAGCGACTAGACGTTGCTGTGGATATTGCTTGAGAATCTATCTAACTTATATCTGTTATACATTTCTGTACTTGACTAACTGTTGCCCTAGCTAGCTGAATAAAAAATTATTAAAATTAAATTTTAAGATAGTTTTTAGAGGTTTGACTGGAATTTTCGAAACATTAAATAATTTTACATATGCTTAAAGAAATATTTGGTAATCTATAGTTTAATTTCCTCATTAAGTATTTAGAAAAACAAAAAATAGAGTGTGATCAAGAAAAAGACAAGTCGAAGAACCTATAATATTTCAAGAATGCGGCGAATTGGGAGCCGGTATCTAAAATCTGACAAAAATCTAAATTGTATTAAATTAATATCTATATATATGTATATAAATAAATTTGAAGACTCTTGCTCTAAAAATGACGAATACATAATTTTTTAAGTATGGTTTTATCGATAAATTTTCAACGATAAAAGTTATCGAATTTCTTAAACAAACTCGAACCTTATTGTTTAGCTAATACTTCTTTTACTTAATACCAAACATCTTTTATTAACTTAAAAATTATTTTCCTTTCTTACAGATCATTAAATAATATATATACTTAATAAACAATAAATGATAATAATTAAGACAAATCAAAAGTTTTTTAATAATTTTCAAAGTGTCATATAAAAAGTAAGTGAGAGAGCGAGAGAGAGGGAGCGAGAGCTTATGCAAAAGTAGTGCATTAAAAAGAGAAAAAAAAACTAATCACATAAATTGTAAACTCGAAATCAAACTAAAGTCCAGCGGGACTTGAGCAGTGACACCGCAAGCATTCACAGATCGACAACAATTGCGACACGAACAACAAATGCCAAACTGTCAAAATATCAAATGCAACGGCAGCCACAGCAGAGGCCAAGTTTTTAATACCCTGGAGAGATCGGCTGACATCCCTAAATGCATTCAATTTAATTACGCATTTTAATTGCTTTGGATATAGTCTATAGACTGCCGGGCCACCTGGAACTCCCACAGCGTCTAATTTGCCTTCGCTGTGCGCCGGAGCTTTATTAATTTCTGGTAAGTTTAATGTAGTCTTAAATTAAATTCCTCATTTTATGCATTTGCCAAGTGCCCATTAGCCGATGCATTCAATTGTCATTTACATCTTGTCACTAGGAACATTAATTTGCTTTTACCCGGCATGAACCATACGAGAGAAGTTGAGACTCTAAGAGTCTTGTACATAGAAAACTGTTGAATTCACGCAGCTCGAGCTGTCTAAAAGAAATTAGGATTTATATTTTACAATGGAGTAAATTATGTGTTATAAGAGAGTGGGGACTGCCCGACTGGAATATACCTTGAATCCTACTCATGGTTGTGGTAAAGCCTATAGTGGGTTATTGAATAAATATTTTATATCCATTGAAAATATGATCTCAGCATATTTCGGTTTCGTTTCTATTTACAATTTCTTAATGGCGTTTTCAAAGCGTAGTAGTAGTGAATGAAATATATTCTATATAAATATTTTATATATTATATATTAAATACATTTTTCGTCACAGTGATCATACCCGTGTTTTAAGTTCTATATGTCTTCACACTAAAAGAATTAAGGGAGTTATTAAATAAAATAAACAATAAATTATTTATTAAATTATTGTTGGTGAAAATACCTTTATCTATTATAAAATATAATAGAGAAATTTCAAGTCAAATTAGATTTTTATCGATAACAAAATGGGAAGAGAAGGCTTACTTAATAAGAATGAACAGATAAAAGTGAGAAGTTAACTATAAGCTTATACTATAAAATCGGATATATATAGGTATATAAATTAAATTAGATTAGATTATGGTTGAATATAATTTATGGCATCTATCACTTAGATCATCTACATAAACTTAGAAAACCAATATGCCTTGAATTCCTATAGTCAATCAGAATAACATTTTTATTTGACTTTGCATTGATCTTGCTCTGGTATTAATTTCCCAAAAATATGAATACAAACTTTGAATGTATGCAAAATATTAACTAAATATGATCAAATTAAATTAAATTCAAATCTGGTTTCCTTATGTAAAGAGTATAATGTTTACTTCAATTTATCTAATGTAATCTAAGAGGTTAAAGAACTGTAAGGAAAATTAACTGCTGTAGCAATATAGAAGAAATAATGTTGGTCAGTAACTGTTGGTTCGTTAGCAGACACAAACAATTTTCTTTAATTTCAATTTAAAAAAAAAAAATCAAATAGCTTATGTCGAGCTCACTTAAATACTTGTAAGCCTTATGTAGGTAAAAAAATTATTGGGTAAATCTATTATTCAAAGGTTTGCTCACTCAGGCAGCCTGTAGCTTTTACGATTAAATTGTACGAGAGAGCTGGCCCTATAGAAATAAACGGTTTAGTTCTGGTTAGCTTGCTAATGGTATGTTGCCCTATTCACTTATATACTTCCTCTGCTGCCCCCAGGCGATCCCTTATCGCTGCCATAATAAGCCCATAAACGGTTTCACCTTTTTGTAGCTCCGCAATCGGAGGATATTCAGCGGCTTGAATGTTGTAGTTGCTCAGCCATGCCTGTGGCCTTCCTTTGTGCCACTTGTGTGTGCAACAAAAGTTTGCTTGTTGCACTTCCTTTGCGGAGGGGTAAGCTGTCAAGGAATGTATCCACCTTTCTCTCTTAATTCGCCGCTAGCCGCGATGCCGCTGGCAACGGACTCTGTCTCGGTCCTCGGGTCTCGGACAACGGCAATAAAAATTCTCCTTTTTTTTTGTCGCTCTTTGCTGTAGTTTCTTGACTTTTCACAATTGTTAAATTCTATGGCTTTTTATTGCTGCATGTCCCGCTGCCGACTTGCGAGTATGTATTACTTTTCCTAGTATCCTGGACATCTTGGCCATGTGGGAGGGTATATGTGTGGCTAGTAATATAAAAGACATTGCATACAGCATGAGTATGTATGAAATTATGAGGTATTCCTTTTAGATATATTACTTTTGTAGTCCTCTTTTCTTTATACTCTTGCTAGCAGTCTTCTATGCGATTCTCAGCTGTTCCTTAAGCCTTAGGGTATTCAATTAATCATTATTTCTTGTTTCTTCTCTGGTTCAACTATCATATATTGTACTCTTCTCTATTACGAACTTTGATTTTAATTGCTTTACAAGTGCTGCATTTCCCATTGCCACATTCATTTGCATTGCCGCTCCCCCAGTGGCGCGCCCAGAATTTAGTGGGTCAGCTGGCTGGTGATTATGTAATGGCTGCTATCGATATTATCAATTTGTACTTGGTCATAGAACTCATTAAATGGGCTAACAGCAATGGCAACAACATCTCCGGCAATTTGCAAATTCTGTTAATGCCAAACGAGCTATGTAACAACATTGTTGTTGTTGTTGGCACTTTAGAGGGCCGTCTGGCAATCTAATCCCGGCATTGGCAGTCAAGCTAATAACTTTTAAGAGTTTAGCTGGCGGCCTGGCTGCCGGAGACGGCGACGGTGATGGCGACGGGATCGGAGTCGGGATCGGGGTTGGGATGGGGGGATGCAAAATTAATCAACTACTCGTATTTCCGCCATAAAAACTTCCCGGCACATTTGCCAAGGAGGCGTAAAGGCGCGGCTGGCAGATTGCATTTCCACTTCATCAGCATTTTAATGGTGCTTTATTGTTGGCAGTCGGCTTATTGACAGCAGCAGCAGCAGCAGCAGCCAGTCGAATAAGTTACTTAATTCAAGTCGGGACAAGTCGAGTCCGTAAAACTCGTATGGATAGCTCCATGGGACTTCAATTCGTCGCTCAATTTCCAACACTTCAAAACAGATTCGAGTCGTTTGTTTATGTTGATGCTGCTGTTGCTGTTGCTGTTGCTGTTGCTGCTGCTGATGCTGATGTTGCTGCTGGTGTCAATTGATGTGCGCGTTTTAATTAATGAAATTATCAGCATCAAATTGCGTTGACGATGTCGCCTGGCTGACTAAATTATTATTGCCATCAGGAATGGCTTCATTTCAAATGCAGCACTCACAATGATCATAATGACCATGATGACGATGATGAGGTTAATAATGTTGACAATAAAGATAATACCACAGCAAGCATTGCCAGCTTTGCTATGCATGTATGTATTCCTGTATTCCATATTGCTACGAAGTCTGTTTAATGAATGCATTTGCCACATGCAATGCCACTCAAGGCAATGCCCAGCTCTAAACTCTCAACAGATAGCCCAGGCACAGCAAGCTGCACTTCAGCGGACTTATTATACAGTTACAAAGCGTCAATAGTTAATACTGCGAGGTGTGAAAGCTGTGAACTGAGGAAACCAACGTGTTTCAGAAGCTAACGATATCAATTGGTGATTCGAGCTCGTTGCTCTAAAAACAAGTGACAAAAGCAAAGCAGCTCTGACGAAATTACGAAGAATAGATAAATGATTGGAAATTAACTTGTTTGTTTTTTTTTTTTTTTTGTATATTTTTGTTTTTACTTTTTTTTTTATACCCTGAACCCATTGAAAATGGGAATTCAGGGTATAATGGTTTTGTGAAAATGTATGTAACAGGCAGAAGGAGACGTCGCAGACCCCATAAAGTATATATATTCTTGATCAGCAGAAAAAAATAAGTTGATTGAGCCCTGTCCGTCTGTCCGTCCGTCCGTCCGTATGAACGTCGAGATTTGGAAACTACAAGAGCTAGAGAGCTGAAATTTCACATGAACACTCATATGTTAGCTACGCAGTACGAGTTTATTTTGTTTTTTCGATAACTCATCCCATTTCCAAATTATCGATAAAAAATCGAAAATTCGTTTCAATTTTTTACGTTTTTTGTTCATAACTTCTACATCGTTTTAGCGAAAGACTTCAAATTTATATATTTAGATAGATATTATGAATACGCAGATTATGTAATTTTCAGATTTTGGATGCCACGCCCCCTTCGCCCACAATTTGGAAAAAACGCATTTCAAATACTAGAGACTTGAAATTTGGCACATAGATACATTTAAATATTCTTAATCTACTCTGAAAATTTCATTAAGATCGTGCATCTAGAAATGGAGTTATAGGCGTTCAAAGTATAGCCCAACCCACCCCCAAGCCACGGCAGCAACTGCGCGGTTAGCAGAGCTAGCGCTCATGCGATCGTAAAGAAGAAGAGTATCACTTTTTTGCAGGGTTCAGGGGATCTCGTAGTCGAGCCGTCTCGACTAGAGCCTTCTTACTTGTTTTTAGATCATTTATTTATTATTCTTATAAGGCCTTCAATCTATTGAGGCCTTTACGAAGAATACAGGAATGATTGGAAATGAACTAGTTCGTTTTACACTTTATCCATTTCATTTTTCCTTTTTTTTTTTTGAGCAGACAATTTATTTTTTAAGCGTTCAATCCATTAGAGGAATGAAAACTGATAAAAGCAAATCAGTTTTGGAGCTATTAGTAAAGATGGAGGGATAATTGTAAATGAACCAGTTCGCTTTACATTTATATATTTTTCTTTTTTTAATTTTTGAGTAGATAATTTATTTATTAAGCATTCAACGCATAAAAGAAATTTAAGCAGAAGTATTCATCTCAATTCATTGCATTTCATCAAATCGTATTTTTCAGTACAGCCGTACTATGTGATTCTCATGAACTCGAAGTATTCATCAAATCGTATTCTTGAGTACAAGTGTATTATGTGATTTTATGCTTTTGATTCTCTGATTCTTCATATCTTTCTTTCACTCACTCTCTCTCTTTCTCTTTCTTTGCCCTCTCACTTTTTCTCTCGCTTTCTCTCTACCTTGCTTCCTCTCAATCTCCCTCTTTCTCTCTCTCTCTCTCTAAGTACCTCCACTCAGACATTGAGCTCCTCAGTAGAATTCTCATAATATTATATAGAATGTGAAAAGACAGGATAACTTTGTAATTGAAGCTTTTTAGTCGATGCATGTTGCACTCGAGTGTAACGACATAGCTCTGATGCTCTTTGCTATGCTAACGGAAGGCGTCATTGTGGCTCATCAGGTACAGGCAGACTGACAGACAGACAGACAGACAGAGACAGATAGACAGCGACGCGACTCGCACTTGGCGTATGCCAACGGCATTTAAGCTCCGACACGCATGCGCAGCGTGCAATCCTGAAAAGGGATGCGCTGGGATAGCGAGGGGTCGTGTATACATATATTATGAGGTGCAGTCTTTTAGCTTTCTGCTTTCTGCCTTTTGCTTTTTGCTTTAAAAAAAAAAAAGTACCGTATAGTGATGTGGCTCGTTTTCAATGGTTTTTGCCACGTCCGTTGCATATTTTGTGCGTTGGCATTGCCCAATCGCCTGCTACCAAGCATTTTATTTATGCGCATTTTATACGCAACATTTGAAACGGAGGCGACTGAAGCTGAATCTGAAGCTGGAATTGAAGTTGCAGTTGAAGTTGGAGTTGAAGTTGAAGTTGGAGTTGGAGTTGTAGTTGGGGCTTTGGGCATGGCATAGCAATTTGGTCCACGTCCAATCCGTTGCGTCTGCGTTTGAACTTGTGAACTTCTCCGTCTGTCATTCTCAGTGTATTATTGTTACTGCTGTTGCCGTTTCTTTCACTGTTGCTGTTGCAGGCATTAGACCTAGCTGGCATTGTCATGCAACATTATCGTCAGCCATCACTAGCAGCAACAGCAGCAGCAACAGCAGGAGCAAACAGCCTCAATCTCGGGCTGACCATTGTGTGACTGCCTTCTGAATGACGATGACTGGCTAAGCAATCTTCTGCCCGACTGCCGCCACGTACGCAGATTTATACACACACTCACACACACACGCGCGTAGAACAGAGGAGAGACATACATGGTGCATGTTGCACGTCCAATGTGTGTGCCTGATCAACCTTTGTAGTAAAAACAAGTAAGTGTGCTCTACTCAAATGTGAGCGACCTGCTGATACTCTGTAAATAATTTGAAGATACCTATTAAAGTTTATTTATAAAGAGATAATTTTGTTAGTTTAACTCTCCTTGAGCATCATCAGATATTCGGCATATATTTTGATATTTATATAGAAGTTGTAAATTTTGACAAAGAGAAAAAATAAATTATCCAAAAAATAAAAAAATATGTATATATAATGTAAATATATATATATTAAATATATTTTTTCGTTTTATATATAACAAAAAGAAACTTCAAAAAAACATACAAATATTTGTTTATAAAAGCTTAAAAAGATAATAATTAATTAAATGATATTCTATTAAGAAAACTCAGGATATGGCATAAGTAATTTGACTAAATCTTATTGTTCGTGTTTTATTTTTTTCTTCACTTCTTTTTTTCTTCACTTTTATATATACATAGCTTAATTATACCCTGAGCCCATTGAAAATGGGAAATCAGGGTATAATGGTTTTGTTAAAAGTATGTAACAGGCAGAAGGAGGCGTGGCAGACCCCATAAAGTATATATATTCTTGATCAGCATAAAAAAATAAGTTGATTGAGCCCTGTCCGTCTGTCCGTCCGTCCGTCCGTCCGTCCGTCCGTCCGTCCGTCCGTCCGTCCGTCCGTCCGTCCGTCCGTCCGTCCGTCCGTCCGTATGTATGAACGCGTCGATTTCCGAAGATACAAAAGCTAGAGAGTTCATTCTTTTTGTGTTAGGTTCGTATATTGCACGCGCAGTACGAGTTTGTTTCAGAAATTCGATAACTTGTATATTTGAAAAGTTATCGATAAGCGAATTTATCGGGACTCAGTTATAAAATTCTAGCTAATTCATCTTTAGAGTTAGAGTCTCCAAGTCTTCTGCATATATATAGATACTAATTTAATACAATTTCGATTTTTGTCAGATTTTGGATTCCTATCCCCACTTCGCCCCACCACCCCCAAATGTGAAAAAAATGCATTTCAAATACTAGAGACATGCAGTTTGGTTTAGCATATAGATATGAATATCATAATCATAATCTGAAGATATCAATACGATTGTCCATCTAGAAACAGAATTATTAATTATCAAAGTTTTCTCATCAAAATCCATGCGACGCAGCAACAAAGGCAGAGAGAGACAGCAAGACGCTTGCAATGCTTACACACATGCATACACACATACACGCATACAAGCGTAGATCAAAGTTTGCATGTGTGCAGAAACGAATTGAATAATTCTTGGAATATTATTCGTTCGAAGAAGGGCTCAGGGTATCTCGTAGTCGAGCCGTCTCGACTAGAGCCTTCTTACTTGTTTTATATTAAATGTTGATGACAAAAAATAATGAAAACTTTTTACATTTGATATAAGCTATTTATATAAATACACATCTCTCCGCTACATCAAATAAGTATATATACACATAATTACTGCCTTTAACCAGTAGCCATACTTATGTATATACCCCACTTTCTCCTTGCGTGCAGGGTATAAGCATTCGCTATATTCGTTTTGTGTGTGCGTGCGCAGTCAATGCTATTGGCGTTGCCGTTGCCGTTGCCGTTGCCGTTCATCCTTGTCCCGGGCTGACAACTGACATCTGGCATATGGCAACGTTTGACCAGGCTATATATAGAGCCTCGAGTATTTGCCCTCTACTGCTTGCTTTAGCCTTTGCCTCTAGCTGTCCTGTCTATCTGCTGTGCTACCATGTCACAGTCCATATCGACTGTTGATTCCTGCCGCCTGCCTCCTGCCACCAGCCTCCTGTCGCCCGGCTTCTACTCCCCCCTGGCTGCTGTATGCCTGACTTCCATTTTGCAACCATTTTAATGAATTTATGTAATCGCCTCTTCCACATTTTTCGCCCCTGCTCGCAGTTCGTATTTTATTTGCTTTCTCTCTTCATGTTGTTATTGTTATCTGTTTGTTACGCGTGACGCCTTTGGCCAGCAGAGTCCTCGTTGTCCTCATGATCATCAGCCTGTTTGTCAACACTTTCCGTGTGTATAGCCCACATACACACGCGCACGCACACATATACACACACTCAATTGCATAAGCGTCTTCAAGCATGCATAGGTAAGTACGTAACACCATGCGGACTGCCAACTGCAATTCGCTAGCCAGATATTCATATAATTATTTTAATTTTTATTGAAAATGAATTTTATTAATTGCAAAATTTAATTTAAACTAATAATAAATACAGATTTTTGTATTCTTATATTACAAAGTATTTTTAATATAATGCAGAATAAATAATAAATTCATAATTAATAAATTGTACTCATTCACGGTTCAAAAACAGTTGACATCTTTTTGATAAAGAGTAAGAGATTGTTAGGTTAGGTTAGGTTATGTTCTATTATGCAGCTCTTGTTCTATAGTATTAAAAGATAAATTTTTTCACATATCGCTATAGAAATTATGTATACAACAATATCATTTTCACTACAGTCACTTTAGTAAAATTCAATATGACACGCCCCTTATGAATACGTATAAAAATATCTAAGCTCGAAATTAGAAATAATCAAGAATTTAGAACTCGCTGTGCTCGATACACGTTTTGCAAGTGAAGTCATTTATGCTTTGAACGAAACAAGATATAAGAATTATAAATAGAAAGTTCACTTTCATTTGCGAAATTCTAAGATTTCGAAAAAGTTTAAACATACTTTTAATCTAGATAAAAACAAATGATAAGGCTCTTTTAAAACGTTAAAAAAGAAGTAAAAGAATTTTCGATTTTTATCGATAATTTGGAAATGGAATGAGTTATCGAAAAGGCAAAATAAACTTGCACTGCGTAACTAACATACGAGTATTCATGTAAATGTAAATTTCAGTTCTCTAGCTTTTGTAGTTTCCAAAATCTCGACGATCATACGGACGGACAGACCCTGACCCTACATCAACTTTTTTTTTGTGCTGATCAAGAATATATATACTTTGTAGGGTCTGCGAAGTCTCCTTCTGCCTGTTACATACATTTTCACTAAACCATTATAACCTGAATTCCCATTTGCAATGGGTTCAGGGTATACAAATAATAACATCAATATTTATCTATATTCTGTTAGGTTAAATCTTATTTCCAAAGATATTTTTTTTTTAAGATAATATACTTATTTTACTTTATCGTTACTAATGCCAACTTCTTGTCGGTATTTTCATTATCCTTATATATAATATGTATATGCTCGAGGAATGTATTTCTTCTCTCCCTTTATATTTATAATACATTTACATTTTACATTTTTAGGATTCTTGGTCTTTTATTTTATGTATGTTCTCAGAGAATTTCAAACTTTAAAATGTAAAATTCATTGTAGGTCCGACATGTATTCACCCACACACACACACACACACATACATACACTCGCAAACACTCGCACATACACACAAACGTAAACACAATTCGGCTGTAGTTTTTGCTGGCCGAGCCTTTTAACTCTTTTGGCAACAAAACAAGCTGGCGGCTTTCGGTTCCTTTGACAGTTCAATGACTGCTCCACAATGTTGCATTTGAAATGAATTTCTGCTGCGGAGCGAACCGCGACGACACTGCCCGCCCAGTCGTTGTTGCCGATCAGTTGTCACGCCCCTTCATGAGTAAATGTGGAGGAAGGGACTATTAAATTTAAGCTCTGCTTAAATTTTAATGTGCACATTTAGTTAAAAGTCTTTCCTTCTTAGTCCTTAAAATATGCAAATATATATCAAATATCTTTAAGCATATCTCAGCTTCACAATTTCATGCTTCACCTACTCTCGGTGAGCTATAGTGATCCATCAGCAAATTCAATAAAGTTGCCTTTGCACCGACGCATCGCAAAATTGGTTTTAATTACGGCATCAAATTGAACCGCAAGCTGTGGCCAAATCAAAAGCACCTTGTTGCCACGATACTGCACTGCTGCCGAGCCGAGCTACTGTCTCCAAAGGGAGTTGTACACTCTGGTTAGCTTCGACCGCAGACAATTACAAATTGAAATTAATTTTGCGGTTTTGTTTTTTATGCTCGTGTGCTGGGAGAAGGTGGTAGAAAGGGTATGTATAGCTTTAATGCAACTGATAAAACCGGTTAGTTTTACCCTGCTCGCCCGCAAAATGCCCTAAAAGGTATAATTGTTTTGTGAATATGAGAGAGTATTTCTTTTGTACATATATAAATTGTATAAATTCTTGAAAAACATCAATAGTCGAGGCGAAAAATTGACATTTAAAATTATATATAATAAGGCTTACTTGCCATTTATTAGGTTTGAATTTTAATTTTTTAATTAAAAAGCAAGCAGAACATTTTATATATATTTTTATTTTTTATTTTTAACTGTATTCCTTCTACAAAAGAGGAAGTAAGAATAAAGTTTTGTCAAAGAGTTGCTATTGAAGTAATATAAGAATAATTATTATATGCTGAGTTTTTAAATTAGAGAGTCAACTGTAATAGATATTACTGATAAAGACATCTATAAGAGCATTTCATATTATATGTTTAAAAGTTGGATAATCATAGAATTGTATTTCAATTAATTGAAAAATAAATTGAATAAATAAATAGAATTGTCTTTCAAATGTGGAATGATGCTATGAATGATAGAATAATTTTTGTGTTTCATGAGCATTCGATCACGTATTGATTTAAGTGATTACAAATCAGTAAAGATGATAGAGATGAGATGTGAATTATGATTTAAGGATTCTTATTGATTAAAACAATTAATAGAACAAAATTGTAATAGAAAAGATTAAGTTCAAGTAAATATGCTCCCACTGAGCTATAATACAAAAAATTATTACTAATTTCCTCGAGTTGTAAATTCAGACATTATTTCGAGCTTCACTCTAGCGCTGCTCACATTAATTTCTCTTAAATACTATATATAATATAATAGATATACATATAACGAAATATAATATAAATAGTTTTAAACCGATTTAGTCGAGCTCTTGACTTCATTCCATATGCATAAATTGAGCACTTTTATGAGATTTCACACAGATCTGGCCAATTACTCCAACTATTTCCAATTAGTAGGTATCTAGCTATCGTCTATTTGCTTGAGTATTGCATAATCCACCGAATACACATACATAACCAATTGTTTATTCAGAAATAAATACGTTCAATGCGCATTTAACAAAGCCAAAGACCAAACAATAAACAAAATGTTAAAACGAAAACAGTTAAGCGGGCACCATCCCAAAGGGATTTCATAATTTCATTTATTATGGGAAAAAAAATTGTTATGTATGTTAACGATATTTCCAGCTTTTTTTTTTTTTTTTTTTTTTTTTGTTAAAAAAAATCACTTAATAGACCATTAAATGTTAACAACATAGACGATTGCAGAGCCAATGAAGCGTTTTATTCCGCAGCAAAACGTAAACGATTCCACAGACCACAAGTGCGAATGCTCTAGTTGAGTTTTGACTTAACTGGCATATACCCTGTAAACGTGGGCGTGCTAATTGGATTGACTCGACTGTTATGCTGGTGTGAATCATTACAAAGTATTTATATGTTTTTCTTTGTTAACTGGAAAAGTGTCAAAATTGTTGTTCATAAATTCATTCAAAATTGTGAATATTAATTAATAGTAGATCAATTCAATTCGATGAGGATAAAGCGTTTCAATTAGCTGATAAAGAGGAGGCAATTTAACATGTATTTTTAACAATAATATGTTTGTTTGGTTGTTTTTGTACATAAACGATTGACGGAACGAACTATACTTCATTTGGTAGAAACCAACGCACAATGATGTCTTCGCTCATTTTGCCTTGCAAAAATCATAACTTTTGAACCAAGTAAAATATTTAACAAGTAAGAAAGAGATCTCTCGACTCTTCGAACGAATAATAACATTCCAAGAATTATTCGATTCGTTTCAGCAAGCATAGCAAACTATACATGTACACATGTATATATATATGTCTTTCTGTCCCGCTGTCTCACTTTCTCTGCCACGTAGGTTTTGCTGTGCAAACTTATTTGATTAATAACTCGGTTTCTAGACGGAAAATAGTAATAAAACTTTTAGATTATGATCATGATATTCATATCTATATGACAAACCAAACTGTATGTCTCTAGTATTTGAAATATATTTTTACACATTTGGGGGTGTGGATGTGACCGGAATCCAAAATCTGACAAAAACCGAAATTGTAATAAATTAGTATCTATATATGTATGTATATGCAGAAGACTTGGCAACTCTAACTCTAAAGATGATATAATTTTATAACTAATTCCCGATAAATGTTTTTATCGATAACTCTGGAAATATAAAAGTTATCGAATTTCTGAAACAAACAACACAAGGCATAAGGCCTTCACGTGCAAAGAGATATTCCATATACCCTTTCGAGCAGTTGACTAAATATACAGGGTATATCAGTGTATTGTATTTTTTAGCTTACTATGAGGAAATAAAAAAAAAACATTTCAAAAACTTCTAGCCGAAACAAACTCTCAATATGCAACGCGTCTAGACGAACTGAAGTTTGCTTTTAGTTTTTGGGCCAGGCTCAAGCGCGTGAGTGGAATTGGGTCTGGCTCACGCACGGCCTGCTGCACGTAGTGGAACACTTGTGCCAAGCGAAAGCAACAGCAGCAACCTTAAGAACAAGAACAGAAACAACAGTGTTATAAAACAATACAAAATGCTTACAAAATGCTGTCAGCTTCCATATCCGAGCGCTGCCCCCAATCGCTGTTGGGTGGTCGTAAATTATTATGATTATTGGCAAAGGAGTGAATGTGCAACAGGAATGCAGCAAGGGGGCAGCAGAGGGCGGGGCATGCAGCAAGCAGCAGGCAGCAACCAATCGGTAACTTGTTAGTGGGCACCAGAGCTAGAGAGAGAGAGAGAGAGAAAGAGAGAGAGGCGCAAGCAGGCAGCTGTTGCTGGTAGAGACACCAAAGGCCGGAGACGCAGGGCAATGGCTGTGGCTCTGTGCCCGTAAATAATTCCGCAAAACGTGCAGCACGATCATGAACTTGGCAGAGCCAACTGCCAACTGACAACTGGCAACTGGCAAGTGGGAAAGATCGAAGCCCAAGCACCAGACATATGGCAGTTGGAGGATGCGACCAACTAGTATGACCACAACATTTGCCACTAAGGATGGGGGCTGGGGCGATTCACGTAAAATTATAAATGAGTTTTGGGTAGGCGTTGCCCAATATCGAAGCGAATGAAGCAGCCGGCAATACGAGGAGGCGTTGGAGGCATTCATTAGACCCAAAGCGAGAGATGCTGGCGCGGATTGTTCTCTGTGTGCCACGTCGGCCGCTCCATGGCAAATATTAATTCGTGAGGATCATATCTGGCGAAAATAAAAAACAAAAACCAAAAATCGAGAAAAAAAAGAAATGTTTCTTAATTTTTTTTTGGTATGACAGCTTTTTGGTTTGTTGCGATTTGAATTGTGAACGCCGGGGCCGACTTCATTAGCGCCTGGCAAATTTAACACCTCGCAGCGACGTCGATGACGACGACGACGACGACGTGATGGGGCTATTGGATTACAGACGCGCTCGTTGATGTCGACTGGGCTGTGGACATGCCGGACGCGAACAGCGTCTCAGTTGCAGAGCGTCGTTCCACAGATAATGATCATCAACGCCTTATTTAACGCCATTTAGGCAGCAGGATGCCAAAAGCTTTACGTACCACGTACTGAGGTACAAGGTACCCGGCACCAGGTACCAGCCACTCTTGAGTCTTAGTCCCGCATTGAGTTTTTGTCTCTGTCTCAGTTCTAAACCCAATCTCAAGTTTGCTTTGGTGACCGCTGGCGTTTTGTGTAAGCGATGCCCAAGTCAAAAGAGAGCGAGAAAGAGGGGATCTCTCTCTCTCTCTCTCTCTCTTTGGTCAGACAATGAAATGTAATGGCAATACGTGCATTTATTTATAACGGATTTTATTTGGCCAGAGCCGCAATGCAACTGCAACATGGCAACATTCAGCCAAAGTCTTCACCTCCAACTCGTTGAGTCCAGGTCCAGTTCCGAATAGTTGGGGGCCCTCGAATGCGTTTGCTCACATGGATCGTTTCCACTCTCTTTCCATCTCTCTCTCTCTCTCTCTCTCTCACTGTCTCCCTCTCTCTCACTTTGTGTTCCCCTCGTTACTTGTTAGCGTTTTGTGGGCGTCTGGCTGCTACACCGGCGCAGCTCGTTCTTTATTATTTAAGCATTTGTGCCCATCGCGGTCTTTGGCAACGTCTGCCTCAAACTGGCTTTAAATTTATTTCGTACTAAACGGCCAGAAACGTGATGAACGCATTTTGCGCGCCTCCCCAGCGCTTGTGCATCTTATTATACCCTGTAAACGTTGCACTCTGGGAAGAGCTTATTCAATAATAAATTTGAAACAAGATACTTAATAATCTCTCTCTTCATACATATTCAAATTGAGCAGTATAGCAGCTGATATAAGATAGCTTTTATATCACAGAAGTTTCACCTACCCAGCAGCAGCTATATGTGTGTGCTACAGGGTATTTGTTAGTCAATCATCTACACATGTCTTATTTGATACTCTTTTCGTTGTGTTTTCCTTTTGTTTGCCCGCGGCCAAAGAGGAAATACTTTATGGGCATTGATAATTTGGGCTATAATGTGCAGTGAAATTGTCTCGCTTAGCGTTTGCTAATTTATATGAACGGCTTGTGCAACAACAACAACAGCCTGGCTAGAGACCCAGCAATTGCCTGGCAGTGGGAAAGCAATGCAGCTGATATTGGTTGCAGCCTTAACTGTTTGGCAATGGGTCAACCTAACCAGTTAAGCAAGCAGGCTACCCAAAACATTTTGTCATTGTCATTGGCCGGCCACGCGTCGTATGTGAAATTGCCATACAATTACCATAATTTTGTAGCCGCCCTAAACACCCCGACGAGGGAGAGAGAAACAGTCTCCAAGTCCACGAGTCTGAGCCAATCTCAACTTCTCTCTGCTTTATGGTTAATGATCGCTGCCGGCTATGACTTTGACACTGCCGCATAGGCTCAAGAATGACGCCACAACTTGGCTGCCGTTTGTGCAGCATTTTCTGACATTTTCAATTGCAGCCTGACTGCTGCAGTTGCTGTTGCTGCTGTGGCTGTTGCTGCTGCTGGCGGCAATCAAGTCATGTATATTAGAAAAAGAAAAAAACAAGCAAAAGAAACAATGACAAACCACTATTAACTTGACTTCTACACAAGCATATTTTATGTGTTGGCTGACTCTTCTATTTCAATAATAAATTCAGAGTAACACAAAGTCAACTAGAGAAGGGAATTGAAGTTTTACTCAATAATTCCAAGTTAAGCTATACAGCGTATATTAACTAGTAATATATATTATGGTAATATCACATATTAATTAGTAATCTATAATAATTAACATCATCTAATCTTAGCTAGGGCATAATATAATCGTTTTATATTGAATTTTTTTATTTAAATTTGAAAAATTATTTATCTATAATAACATAACTGTATAGATATATATATTTTGTTTAATGTGAATAACAAAAAAATTCATTAAAAAATAAAATACAAGAAATAATACTTGATAAAGCCTAGAAATTCTTTTTAGTAATTTAGAGACATCGATAGGAAAGCTGTTGGGAAATATATGGAAATACTCATAGGTATAGATATAGGACGGAAGATAGAAGAGGAAATCTGCTTGTCGTATCGCTGTATTCAAGAGAAACTTACAACTAGCACTATTCGATTGAGTTAGCTTTTTAGTGACAATTAAATGATGATCGCTGAGTGAGAACGAGAGGACTACTTGTGTCCTTCACACAGGGTCGCTATGATATCGATGAAGGAGCGAGAGAATTGAGCGACACCAGGATATTCTTTTATATAGAGTATTTTTAGAGTTATACTATCTTAAATAATAATAAAAATGAGAAATAAATAACTTTATTGGATAGAAAATTTGATGACAGAAACATTAAAATATGATTTCGACCAAATGGCTCAGTTTGGAGCAATACTTATTTGAAAAACTAATATACTTTTTCAAGATCAATGACTGCGACCTTAAAACGCATAGAACAAACGTTTTCTGTAGATATTATTATATTATTGTTTAAATGCGACAACTCTCTTTCCTTACATTTGCATTCAATCAGACAGGGTCTTGCTCATTAAGTACGTCATAAAAAGAATAATGTTCGAATAGGACTATTATTTATATAACAAATTGCTTTGGCTCAAACGAAATTATAAAATGTCAAACGAAACTCAGTAAAAATTAACAACTGTTAATCGAGCTGTCAAATAAACAAATATACTTAAAAATAATAATAATAATAACAAGTAAGACAGCTCTAGTCGAGACGGCTCGACTACGAGATACCCTGAACCCTTCAGTTATGCTCAAAAAACGTTAAAACAGTAAATGAATTTTCAATTTTTTATCGATAATTTGGAAATGAGTTTTCGAATAAAACTCGTAATGCGTAACTAATATACGAGTAATTATGTGAAATTTCAGCTCTCTAGCTTTTGTAGTTTCCGAAATCTCGACGTTCATACGGACGGACGGACTGACAGACGGACTGGGCTATATCAACTTATTTTGTTGTGCTGATCAAGAATATATATATATATTGTGGGGTCTGCGACATCTCCTTCTGCCTGTTACGTACATTTTCACAAAACCTGAATTCCCATTTTCAATGAGTTCATAAAAAGAAAGCTGTAATAAAATGTTAATAAAATTATTCAAATGATTTCTAACCATTTGACTTGACCAAAGCAGAAATTTTGTAGCTTTTGTGTTTGGATTATGCACCGAATTACCCAGATCCAAGCGGATAGACACTGCAGCACGACAGCAACAACTTCATTGCCACTAGCTGCATGTTGCGCGGCTTTTAGCACGTTTGGAGCGCGGCTCAAAGGCGCAGTAAGTTAGTTGGCCAGCCAAAAAGACGACTCACTTTCACCAAGCAGAGCAGCGTCGTCATCTGCGTTATGGTCGTCTGTGCCACTGACTTGACCACGATAACCCACACGAAACTGTTGCTGCTGCTAGTGGTGTTGCTGTTGGTGGCTCATTGGTGTTAAGTGTAAAAAGCCATAAACATGTTTTTGCAGATACACATTGCAGCCAGGGGTGCATTGCACGCATGCCACACTAGGATGTCGATGCCGATGCGGATGCCGATGCCGATGCCGATGCCAGCCGCAACAGGAACAACAACAACAACAACAACAACTGCAACAATGGCTTGCCATAAAGTTTTGAGCATATATGATAGCAGGCTTGCAGGTCCAAGACAGACTCTTGCAACGTTGCCTGCAGTTGTTGCTGTTGCCTGCAGTTGTTGCTGTTGCTGTTGCTGTTTATGCCATAAACACTTCATCGACACTTAACCAAGTGCGTCGACGCTCGCATTGTGCTCCCCCCTAGCCATGCTATTGAGGGTGTGATACATCAAACATGGGCTGCAAACAACGTGTTATTGTTATGTGCCGCAGTTCGATTGGCTTGGCTGCTACACTTTCCTTGGCCAAGTTGCGGAAGCAACATTTAATTGACTTGGCGTGTTAAGCGCTGCATACCAGCACATAACAGCAATCAACCGACAAACAACTTGTGGGACGTGCGAGGATGACGACGACGTCGACGACGACACACTTTGAGCACTTAGCGCTGCCTGAAGGCCTGTTGCCTGTTGCCTGTTGCCCGTTGCCTGCTGGCTTTGTTGGTTCTGCTGGCTGGAGGATCGTATGCAACAGTGACCGCTATGACTGCAAACTGCAACTGGCATTCAAACAATGCCAGGCAGCTTCATAGTTTATTGAGCACAGCTGATTGAGCGTGCAATGCGGCCGGGCAACTCATCAGGCGCTGAGACAGTTGCAGCAAAGCCTCACTGCCCATTAGCGCTGTCACTTGCCAAGGCGGCGCATATCATTTACAAATGCTGCGACATGCACCGAACATCAAAACAGAGCAGCGAACTGACTGGACGCAACGCGAATGCCACTCACAGCAGCCGCTGGCAGTTCCCGTGTTGGTGTCCATCAGACGATTACCATCGCACAGAGTGGACACCGCATGGACACGGACACGGACACGGACAGGGACACGGACACATTGAGGTCAAATTGGTGGCTGTGTAACCATCGTTCCTCTCTCTCTCACTCTGTCTCACTGCTCGCATTTCAATAAAAATTACGCTTTGTAAAGTTAAGCGGCAGAATCAATTAGCTCAACGCTTGGCCAGGCAGCGAGTTGCCAAGCTGGTTTCAGCAAGTCCCTCGAGCTGATTTCTTCTGCTTCTTACCCTCAGCTCCTGCTCCTGCAAACACATAAGTACATGGATCATCAGCACTGTAATGCCGCCTGGGCAGGAAAAAAATAAAACGTTAATAGCTGCCACAATGTAGTCAACTTACTTTCAACTGAATCTAGCTGCAGATCCATCCAAAGGTAATCATCAGTAATTTATATATGTTTATATATATATGGACTGTATGTGAGTGAATTGACACTAGACATCGATATAGTGATTAAGGTGAAGGGAATAACTGATTAAGTTGATTAGTTATAGATTGAAATGAATAATCGAGAAACTTCTTTTGAATTGTATTATGAATTCTTTCAACAATTGGCGAATGAGCTCAGAGTAATCCTAATCGAAGAAGTCTTGAGAAATACATGTGTTTTGCATAATATAAAAAAAAACTAATTACATTGCACGCTTAACTATTACTTAATTTATACATAAATCTAACTAGAGCAGCGAGCCTCAGCTGCCCACTCTCACTCTCCTTCGGAGCTGCCTAGCAACATTCATAATTTTAGCTGGAATACAATAAAGGTAGGGGCTAGATGCCTGGTCTAGTAGCAAATGCTAATAGTACGTTTTCCATGCTTATCAATTTTCCTTGCTTGCTAATAACGTGAGACTCATCAATGAGCCGTCAATTGAAACGCATCCTAAGGCTGTTGTCCAGCCATTCAATAGAATACATTGAGGATCGCCAGGCAGATCTTAAGAGAGCGAAGCTATACAAATTAATAAGATATGTAAATATATATAGATAAATCCATTATATATTGTAATCAGAGCAATTAAAATTCAATATATTCAGCTCAGTTCATAGAGCATTCTTCATTCAGTCAAATACAAGTGAGGTCAAAAAGCAATAATCTCTATTCAGATATTTGGATATAGATATGTATATAACCCAAGCTCTACAGCGTGGTAAATATACAATTAGTGCTTTAATTGGGCTTAACAAAAATTAATATATCCATTATGATCTGATCGATAATAAGCGAATGCAATATTTTATTGAAGAAGTGTAATATATATATAAATATATTTGTGGGATATCCTCAATCTGTCAAGTTTCTAGCTACAAGATCTAACTGAAGCAGAGCCAAGCAGGGAAGCAGTTTGAGTTAGTTCGGCTTAGTTCACAGTCCTGGCTGAGAATAAATATATATTATATTCTTTATGACTTCTGCCACGCCTTCTTCTGCCTGTTACATTCATCGCACAAGGAAGAAAAAAACATAAGTAGAATTCTCATTTTCAATGTTCATAAAAAATAAAAAAAATAATTTTAATGCTTATAATAATTATGAAAACAATCATAATAATTATGCAATTTAAAAGAAAGAGAAAAAAAATGAAATAAAAATAATAATCATAATAGGAGACTTGGGCTGGAAACGAGATGTGAATCAGTCCACAGAGCACGCAGCGAGGCTTTTGCCCCAACAAAGGGGCAACATCCCATTTCGTTCCACCTGCTTTTGTAAAAAGTGCGTGTGGCTGGCTTAATTAAAATTTAACGCAATATGCTTGACTCTGGGCGTTTTCCAGTCATCGACTTGGCGAGGGCGTGAACGAGGGAGAGCAGCTAAGTTTTTGGAGTGCGCAACGGCTGAATACCCCCTCAGTTCCAGTGTACGGCATCAAAGTATCTGTGATGTGAGTATCGCGACTTGGCCCGACCTGACGCTCTGGAGCTGCTGCACCCGTTGCCACTGATGCCACTGCTACCAGTTCTGCCACTGCTCCTGCTGCCGCTGCTGCTGCTGAGATTCGCGCCCCACTGGCATGCTGTAGTTTGTTCTGGTTGAGGGTTTTGTCAAGAAATGAAAGCTTCGATGCTTGAAGGTTTAACGAACTCATGCGCTGGCACAACCCCAGCAGCAACAGCAACAGCAGCAGCGGCAGCTGGAGCTGGAGCTGGAGCTGGAGCAGAAGCTGAAGCTGGAGCAGCACAATTTTCTGCTCCAGGATCAGAAACGTCAACGTTTTCGCCTTTGACGTTTGCACAAATTTTGTTGCTGCCGCTGCTGTTGCAAGTGTAATTTTTACTTTCACCCCAGCAAATGTAGCTGCCGTTTGTGTTGCTGCTGTTGTTGTCCCATGTGAGCGCGCTGCAACACTTGTCCTGATGATGACATTCATGCCCAAGAGCTACTCTTAATGGAACACAGAAGCAGCCAGATAGACAAGCAGCCTTAAAAAAAAAAGAAGAAAACAAGGCGCAGCGACAGAGGAGCGGAAGGGAGAAACGAGTTGCGAATGGTTAAGCAGAGGGTGGCTGCTCCAAGCAAAGCTGGCAAATACTGAGAGTTGGGCAAATTCAAATACATGCAGCACGCCATGGCTGAGGGCGGTTCGGCGTGATTTGTTCGTGCAACATGCTGCAACTGAATTGTATCGAATGATCATTCATTCAATACAACCTTAGCAAATCAGAAACAGGCAAAGCCAATGGCCAACAGCCTACAGCTAGGCCATGGCAAAGGCTCAGTGCATTGCTCCCGCATGCCCAACGTTGGGGGCGCCAGGCATTGCTGCTGCTGCTGCTTCTGCTTAAGAAATTATGCACAAAGTAAAGTCGCATAAGTGCACAAAATAAAGAAGATGGCAATGATGATGATGTTGACGATGTTGCTGCTGCAGGTGACCCATGCCCGAAACGCTCGCCCCTCACTCCTGGCTACAGCCTTCAAAGTTGTCAAGGAAGCTGCCTCAACGACTGCCTGCTGTGTTGTTGCCATTGTTGTTGTTGTTGTTGTTGTTATTGTTGTTGCTGTAGCTGCTACTGCCGCAAGGATGCTTAAACAATAGAAAGCACACACAATTATAAATGCGCCCAGGCACAAATGTGTGCGTGTGTTTGTGTGTGTGTGTGTGGGGGGGGGGGGGGGTTCGCAGTTTGCTTTTTAAATAATTACGAAACATGGCCGCGACTCCTCCCATCAACAGTAGGCTACATATCCACTCGCTCTGCCCGTGCCATTCAAATTTCTTGCCAAGTGTCAAACGGTCAAATGCCAGAAGAGCCATAACAAATTGCGCAACCCTCGCCCTCGTCGTATCATGCGGAAAGTACTTTGAACCTCTAGAACACATAATCCAACATGAACTCCATTGTGAACTAAAGATGTGTGGGGGAATTGCAATTTTATTGATAAATGTTTCCAGAGTAACCTTTAAATAACGGGAATTACATATAGGCTATTAGTAATATGTGTGTGTTTAATTGTTATAGCTATGCAAATCGGACTGTTAGTCTAGTGCCTTAATTTAAAGACTATCATTGAATTGTTCATAAGACTTCTTCATATATACTTCACTAACTATAGATATATTTATAAATGTGTATGTAAAGTAATCACCTACCTATCGCATCAGTTGAAAATATAACCTTATCATACGACTTACTAAACAAAATATATATATAAAATTCTTCCCAATCATTTAATTAATTTGTCTACGAACAGAGATAATCATGAGCATGATCAAATTAACAATTTGTGCTGACCTGGCACAAAAGCATTTTGTTTCTTTTAATTGTTCAACTTTGATGTTGAAAGCCTTTAATATTAATAGCTGCTTAGCAAGTTTATACAGTGATGTGAATTAAAATTTAAAATGATCTATAATAAAAAAATAGAATTAAACTTGGGCTCGTCCGGGATTTGAACCCGGGACCTCCCGCACCCTAAGCGGAAATCATACCCCTAGACCAACGAGCCAGTTGCTCAGCGCGCGGTCAGCTGCTGTTAAAAGCTGCCAAGCAGCGCCACAATTTTAGCCAGTCTAAAAATAGACTCACCATGCAAGCTACAAAGCCAGCCAACGAAACTGGGCAACAACAAAACACCAATTGGATTAACAAGCGAGTGAAAGTTGCTGATGGGACACATTTGGTTTATTTAATTAAAGAGCATTTCGGACTGGCGATTTCGGATCGTTCAATAGTACGTTTGATCCTTGTAGTTGTAGTCGCCCGATGGGCCTCCAGGGTTGTTGTCATCGAATTCTTCCTCAGGTATGTTATTGATGTTGTCTTCTTGATGCAATAAGAAGTGTTCGACCTCATCGTCGGTTTCGCTGGACGAAAATGAATATAGATCCATTTCCATTTCTTGCGCTTGTATGCTTAATTCCAGCTGACGCCAATTGTACTCGAACTCGTCTTCATCAAATTCGTCTGGGGTTACTGGTTGCTCCCTGAATAACTCAATGATGCCCATTCTGACACGTCGTAAAAGCCCCTTTACGAAATTAGTCACTGACTCCATGCTGTATTTACCTGCATGGGACACCAATTGAAAAATGCTTACCAGTGCAACTCACGCGATTACCACTTACCCCAATTTAATTTAATAAAAATATAGATACAAAATTCTACAAAAAAAAATTCACTTCAATTTTTGTCTTTCCCGGAATTCTAACGAAACCCCAATAAAGCATCGAATCAATAACTTACAAAATATGTACAGTAATAATGCCAAGAGCCTTAATCCAAAGCCTACTTACGAAAAGTGAAAGCATCCTATATAGATACGGGCAAAATGAAAACGACACTTTAACATGTTCACAGTTTTTGCTAAGGCATACATGCACACACACACATACACACATACTCATTCCATTCTTTTATCTTTCACTCTCTCTCTATGCAACTTCCTTTCTCTCTATCTCCGCTAGCCCTCTCTCCCACTGTTTTCATGGAACATTCTATGAGAGGAAATTGCAATGCTTTTTATATGCACAATATGAATGAGCGGTGATGGCTAGTTCAGAGTGCTGGACTTGAAGATACCCTGCAAATTAGCTTACAATGTCCAATATATATAATAGAGAAGCAAATAACATTATGATGTGAATACAATATATAAATATTGACTAAGAGGAAACTGAATAAAATGTGGGCTGCAACATATGTATATAGATATATGTCACTAGGATACATAGTATAGTCAAGAACATATATAATATTCTTAAGGGTCATATTGGTGAAAAGCGTGGTACATGATAAAATTATCTATCGATTATTGAATCATGAATATTTTAATTTTAATTTATCAACGGAAAATAATCGTTTAATCATAAAAATTATTTATGTAGATTTTTTTTGTAAAAAGATATTGTGCTATAGTGCTTAGTGCTTTAATGCTTTGCCATTGTATAGAAAAACAAAAGTAAATGCGCTAAAAATATATGTTCATATTTATTAAGGAATTAAGAAAGCCGAACAATATCTTTGAATCTATTCCTTTTCTAAGTAAGTGTAGCACCCACTTTAGGAAAGACAAGATCTGTTGGCACTGAAGTGTCTATTAATAAGCTATATAGTCACGGGATTGTGTAAGTTTTTGGGTCCAATGTATGCATTTTACGCAGGTACTCGAGACGTTGCGTTTTAGACCTAATACTAGATAAATAAAAAAATTCTACATTGTAAAAAATCGACGGTAAAACTAGCTCTGAGTTTTTCCTGTAGGTGGTTTGCATTAATTAAAATGAATTTTTTAATGAAACTACCAAATTTTACTTTGTGGATAAAAAGTTTCTGGTGCTTTTCCGCGAAAGAGAATTAAGGGAACAACGAGAATATATAATCGATTAGGGTTTCAATTAATCGCAGACCATTTTGCGATACAATTAGATTGCCAATGGAGACAAAATAATCGATTATTGTGTATCATATGATTAATCGTGCATCGTAGAAGATGATTAATGAGAATGCAGTCTTTTGATTTTGTAAAAGAGTTTGCTCAGCCAAAGAGTGCTTGGCCGAATCCATTTGATATACTATTATATATATATATATATATATATATATTGATATAATATGTCATATCAGCATTAAAAGCAAAATCGATCTAGTTTGAGCAAAAAATTGGGATAGCTTATACCATACCTTAATCTTGAGCAAGATCTATTTTGAACTTTAGTTGCTTGTTGTATTATGAGTGAAAGGCACAAATAAATTTAGTCATAAAAGTACTTACTTTTTGAATATATTCCATATAAAAAACAAAAACTTTTGCTCTTACAATATACACTTAAAAATGTTAATATAATTCAACAATATTGATTATCGTTTCTCAATATAGCTTTTTAATAGGAATTGTGAATCCGAATAAATGTATGATGTGTATTGGGAAACAATAGTTGAATTAGATGGGTTAGAAAAGATAGATACATATAGCGGTTGTTTCACTCTAGCACGTGAAATCCAAATCGATATCTAAATCGGGTATGTGAGACAGCTGGATACTTCATTCTATGTATATATAGTATTGTATAAACACAAAACATGTCGCTTATCTATACAGCTATATGTCTCAGAGGGTATCTGCTAGTCAGTCATGCCCAACTGGCGCACCCGTCCTGCTTATTACTTTGACTTTTATTAGAGTTTCAGCAAATAGGAAAGCATCTCAACTGATGTTACAGCTTCGGCCATCACAGCGCATATCGGGCATTCCCCAATACCCTAGTTTAGCTGGTCTAAGCCCTTTGCGCCCTGCTCCATCTACATCTTACGTATAGGGTATAAATAAAAATATAAAAGAAACAACTTACTTATGTCCACACATATACACACAACCACACACATACAGGAGCTAGGGGAGAGCTGATATTTCAGCTGAGTGGCTCAATGAGAGCTCCGAGTGGGCGTGGAGGTGACTGACTGTGGGAGATGGTGGTGCAGTAAGTGTTAAAAAGACACATTGCATGGCTGCTGGGCTGGGAAGGCTGTGGATTTCTAAGGCAACACAAAGCAGCGGGCGAAGATAGAGCACACAGCATTGCATCTATCGCAGCTAAAGAATCTTGGCATTAAGTCAACCAAATATGCAGCCATCTAGTTACGCTTTATGTTGCCACATGCCTCGAAACTAGAAGCCATGGCAGCAGCAATCCCTGCCTGTCGCTCCAGCTGCTGCTACTGCTGCTGTTGACTCTTTGTTGTCTGTGCTGGAGGAGCGGGGCTGTCATTGCCGCACTTGTTGACAATGCATCACGCATACGTCGCGTTGCCGCAGGGATATGATGACAGGAATAAACGGCTTGATAGAAAGATGCGCCTGACGCCAAGTGTAGTCCAAGTCAATGCACCCAACAATAAGCGAAAGCGACTGACAACAGGGGTGGCATAGCCAACTATAAAACTGTACAAAGCCTTTACTGCCGCTGCTGCTGCAGTCGGCAAGCTGCCAGCACCAATTAGCCATTGAGCCCTCATTCTGCTGCTCGTCTCGCTCCCCCGATATATGCGAATGTACATATATAGCATGACAATTGCGCGTTTCATTTAATTCGTAAATTAACGAGCGATTCTATCGGCAAGCAGATCACAAACATTGCAACATCGCCTTGGACTCGCACTCGCACTCGAGCTCGGACACGTCTCACGTTAAATACCCTAGCACACACGTGGCTCAGACAGCAGTCCAATCACATATCGATGCAACATACATAGCATAGTTGAGAAACTTTACATACCATTCTGATGCACCAAGGTCGAGGGTTTCCAAGAGCATTCAATATTCACACAGTGGATACCATAAGTAAATTGACGATTTTTAAGTTGCAAAATATGCATATGCGTGAGAGAATTATGCATATGGAGAAAAAAGTTGATGAATTGGCCAAAGAAAATAAAAACTATTTTGAAAAATGTAGTCTCAAAATTTTTAAGCTGAACAAATTCTTTTGAAAGGCTCGAATACAAATGATAAATATTACATATAAATGTTTAAAAAAAAACTTTTGAATTCAAAATTTTAAAAGACAAAACTTTTTTTAAAATTTCACATGTAAATTGTAATTGAACATTATTTTAAACTATTATTTTAAATTCTATTATTATTATACAAATATTTAAATATTTTCAACCTCAATTCTATATGTCGAAAATAACTATTTTATAAATTTAAAATTTAATATAAAATATTAACTACAGTTATATAAAATAATTTCAAATCTATGTACATTTTAAATATATATACATACTTTTAAATAATAATAATAATATGAAATATTTATTTAAAAATGTGGAATTTAATTTATCAATATGAATCAAAATTTATTGCAAATTTTGATTATAATATTAAATTAAAATATTTACAAATATTTGACTATTATTTCCAACTTATGATAAAAATATTTAAATAAATAGAATCTAATTAATAAATATTGAACATAAATATATATATATATATATATTTTTTTTTCAAATTTAATATAAACTCTATCTTTAGAATAAAAATATTGTAAATATCAAATATTGTAAAAATCAATTAAAATTTAATTTAAATACAGATTTATAAAATAATTACGAATGTATGTTAATTTTAAATTAAAAAAAAAAAAATAATAATACATAAATTCAATACGTTTATGAGAGTTTATAGAAAAATGTTATTGAACAATTTTTAAAAATTGATTCCATTACTGATTGATTCGATTTTGACAATCAACAATTGAATTAAGTTGATCAGTTTTAATAGTCAATATATTTATACTCCTGTTCTAGGAGTTGAGATTAAAAACTTGTTGGATTCTTATCAGACATATTCAATAGAAAAGTTAACGGTTCTAATTCGAATGGTACTTGGCTCCCTCACTATATGACAGTTGATGCATCAAATCATTAAACTCTTTTGAATAATTTCACTAATGCTCAGTTATAAGAGAATCAGCATGCTCGCATTGCCATAAGACAGGGTATGTGAGTGGCAGCATGTTGATGGCGTGCGCGTTTTGGTTATAAATGATATTTTGAAATGCTTAAAGTCGCAATGTGTTCGAGTGTGAGTGTAAGTGCAGCATTTCAATTGAAAACATGAGGGGCGCAGCCCCGAGGGTTGCCTTTGGCATTGCCGCCACTTTAGTTGGAGTTGCAGTTGTTTGTGCGTCGCATCCTCGGAATGCATAAGCATAAATATCACGACGATGACCATGATAATGATGATAACGATGATGATAATGATGATGATCATCCAAAGCCAAAGCAATTGCAGTTGGTGATGGAGTCCGAGTTGCAATCGTGGCTGTTAGCGCAGTAGCAGGCAACATCTTAAATATATTTTCTAATTACTTGTTCGCGCTCGCATGATGCTATCAGGTTGCCGCCGTGCCCCTGCTCTTACCCCAGCACCATCATCAGCAGCAGCCCCAGCTGCAGGCCCAGTTCCAGCTCCATTTGCATTTTGCAACGATGCAACTTTTCTGCGCCTGGGGTTGGCCTGAGTGCATTGGCGACACACAAATTGTAAATATGATAGAAGAAACATGCTGCGGCGACTGCTGACACTCCTGCTCCTCCTGCTACTCCTGCTGTTGCTGCTGCTGTTGTTGCATCCTCTCGTTTTGCGAATAATTATTGCAATGCGTTTTGTTGTTGTTTGTGCTCTGCACGCATCTACTCGAACTGACTTCTATGTGCGTGCTTGTATATACACAAATATATATGCATAAAGACACACATATATATATATCTGGTATATATGTAGATTTGCTGAAAGTTCTTCAGAACACGCCACCTCTTCAGCCACTCGCGACTTTATGCTCATTCACTCATTCATGTTCTTAGGGAACACGCGTCTGTTGCCCCCACACCACACGGCTCGTTCGCTGCACCGCGCTTTAAAGTAAACAATGCCATATTTTGCTGGCTGGGAACTTTAGCACATCCCCGGCTAAATTACTTTCGGCTGCCAATGATGGCAGAGGCGAGTGGGCTGCCGCTCTTTAAGCAGATATATATTTTCATATGCACTCGCTCATCTTTTGCCTGGTGTTTCTAATTAGCAGGAATCGCCTCGACTGCCCGGCGAAAGTCTTGAACCACAACCGCAGGCTAATTGGGCAGTCTCTGAACTCTAGCCTCCTCTGCATGGACCAGGAAACTGTTGATGATTTTTCCATCATATGTGTTTTTCACTTCACTTTCTTTTGTAATTTTCCCACAAGCTGAAACTAGCGCACATGGCTGACCCGAAAGATACCCTATACTTCGGAATGTATATGGATATGCAAATCAGTTCTAATTCGCTTTTATTTACTAGGGGTTTGCAAGAATGCATTCATTTCCACTACTATAGTACTGTACAGTTATAGAGTGTACTCATTTTCAGAATGAATGATTCAATTGCCCTTTTGGACACATTCATGCAGATGTCTAGTATATACTATAATTCAGAAATATATGTTTGATATGAACAAAACGATTCGTACGTTGACCCTGTCATAGGGGCTTGATGATGTTAGATAATATAGTTACATTGCCATTTTACAGGGTATAAACGTACATAAAAAAAAGCATTTGCTGCTGGCTTCACCACGGATAGATGCAACTGACAAAACGGAAGACACAAAAACAAAGTGAGCCAAACTAACGAGCACACACACGCACACACACACACACACAGCTGCATAAACATTGTTCTGGCCAGGACTGCTCCCACAGAGATTGGGCTGGTAGCTTGAGTGGTCTTTGCTGCCAACTCCTGACTACTCGCCTACAGCTAGCAGAGTTGCCACAGTTAGCAGCTCCCGTTTGGCTTATTCGTACAAATCTGGCCATTCTTTCCTTTTTGTGGAAAGCGTTTGCTGTTGACAATGCTTTTGGAGCTGCCAGAGCAACGCAGGCGTGGCTTTAAGTGCATGCAATTGCTGACAGTCCGCAAGTTGGAACGTCCAGGAGTCGTATACTCGGACAGCCGAACAATTTGGTGGCTGCGGCCTGGAGTTGGGATTATTGGTGCTCGATGCTTTAATTCCATTTTATGGCGGAGCTGCTTTGATTCAATTTCAACGCCCGCTGAGCTTGATTCAATGGTTGAGTAGCTAAATTTAGACGCTAATTTGGCGACCCGCTGTGCCAACCGGAGCTCGGCAGCTCGATGCTGTCCCAATGTCTCATGTGGCCAAACATTCATGTTCTCAGAGTCGTCTCAGGTTACAGACAGGCACACATAGCAACACGGGCAGAGCTGGAGTGAGTCAGCGAAAGAGACAGAGACAGAGACAGAGAAGGAGAAATAGAAAGAGAGAGTGTCTCGAATTACCCTTTAATTTTATCTGCCTCCCTCTCTCTCCCTCTCTCTCTCTCTCTCTCTCTCTCTCTCTCTCTCTCTCTCTCTTTAATCTCCTGTACATCAACCTGCTATGCAGTCATAACTTGGTGGCATTATCATCGTCAGCTTCATTATATTCAGCAGACTGCTCTTTGCTGTCCGGCTGCCCCTCTCTCCGTCCGACTGTCTGCCCGCCAGCATGCATGTGACACGGACATAGACTTTTATCTCGGCCATAATCTTGTCACACAAACTGATATTATCATTTAGCAGCGGATCGCTTGTACCTGCATTAAAATAGCTAAAATTATTACGAATACAAAAAGTTGGCATTTTTTTGTTTTTTCTTCTTTCTCGTTTCTTGTGTACCCTAAGCACATTGGAACTGAGCATAAATTGCATGATTTGTATGGGGCACATGTGCTCGTTGAAGGCAAAGGAATGGATACTGCAGTCGATGTGTGTCTATAGATCTCTGTAACCCAATCCATTTAGATAAAGCCATATGTATATGCTCCACAATTCATTTAGCACCTATGCAGTGCATTCGCTATGAAGGCTTAAACAAGTTGCTAATGTTTAGCATTGGTAAGTTATTTCACTTAACGATCGCTAAACATTTATAAGCCCAACTAGCATCTGCTCTATTGCCAGGTGCTACTTTGTAGCCTTAACTTATTTGTTGAAGTGCAGAAAAAACATTTTCCATACCATAAAATGTTTAGTAATATTTGAGAATTTAAGTTAAAAAAAAAAAACAAGTGAGAAGGCTCTAGTCGAGACTGCTTGACTACGAATTCCCTTTTCCAATGTGTTCAGGGTTAAACTCTTAAGACAAATTACTTGTTAAATAGTTAATTTTGATAGATGATATATATTGAACATAATTATTAATTAGTAGAACAATTCTATATATATACGATTTCCTTTCGAATATATTTCATTTGTTAATTAATAAATAGTTTGATAATAAATATTGATTTACTGCATACGTTAGTAGCTCTAGAGCTAGAATTTACCAACAAAAAAAACTTGACTTAAATCGTTTAGTTTGAAAGAAGATACTGCCGTGAATGGGTACATACCCATTATACTATGGGTATAGTTTACATACTATGTACATATACTTATTGGCCTGAGGTACCTTGCTCTTATTCGAATGTAATTCTAAGGCATATTGGTTTAGAGGCATAACACTCACACAGAATATGCATATAGTTGATAGGGAAAGTCAACTGAGTCGTTTTAGCCTTGTTCATGTGTCCTTTCGTCTGTCCTTCCGTCCGTTCTAAACTATGGCATATAAGATCAGATGTGAGGACAAATCAACATGGCTAAGTCGATGGAAACTTTTAAATATTTTCCTGTAAATCCAAAGAAGTACAAATTGATCTTTATTTCAATAACGCATCCCATTTCCATATTATCAATAAAAACTCAAATGGAAACTATAAAAGACAAACATATCTAATATGTACTTTTAACAGACTTTAAATTATTTCCATTATGAATATTTAATTCATTATTATTAATTAATTTTATTTTATTTCAATATTAATTATAAGCCTTTGTTTTCTATCCAAATCACTTCTTGCGTGATTTTTGGGACACCCTGTATATAAATATAAAATTCTTATGCTTGAATACATTAAGATGCTAAGTCAATCAGGGAGTCCATACTCCATAGTCATCCGCATGAATATTCTGTAGAGTACGGATTGTGTATAGTATTTTTGAAAGCACTTAGTGTTGGAAATGAATGCACTCTTGCAGACCTCTAATACTCAATAACCAATTTCACTGAGTTGAGTCAATTTTGTTACTCAAGCTCATCATATGAGATCCCATGGAATTAAAAGAAGAGAGATGTAGTGCATCTGGTAGTCTTGTAGTTCCAGACTAGAGCAATGATATCATGTCCTTGGTTAGTTGAAAGGAAGTCCTTTTGGAATACGTGAAACTACATTAAGTAAGGTCTAGATCAAGATTATCGTATTACTGTATATCCTTATGGAATAGATTCAATTAGATCACGTCTAATATTTTAATATGAAAAACAAAACCAACATCAAATCCCATTTATTTCCTATAAATTATACCTCAACATATTTATATATATTTATAATGGATATCTGATGGTTTTACCCATTCGTAACTTTTAGTGTAGTTTAATTTATAGAATTCCCTTAAGAATTATATGTATTTGATTAACATTTCAGCACTTTACCCTTAACACATTCTCTAGTAATATGAAATTCCACTTAATTTATTTCACATTTTTGTAAAGAGCATCGCGAGGTCCAACAGCTGTGGCTGCCTCTAAACGTTTATGAGTTTTTAGCTAACCCCGCTCGTTGTTTTCAATTTATGCTTCGGCGAATATAAAAAGCTATTAGGAAAAACTAAAGCCCAGTGGCGGGTAAATAGCCGGGATGTGTGGCTGGAGGAGGTCGCCGTCGCCGTCGCCGTCGCCGTCGTCATCGTCGTCGTAGTCGCATTGCAACCGCATCCAAAGACTCACTTAATTAGCAGCAATTAATCTCTCTTTACGACAGAGAGGGCAGAAGGTGTTGCCGCAGATTCATAGAGACTTGGTATGTGGACGACATGTATGTGTGCCCGCTGGCAGCTGGTGGCTGCCTGACTGGCTGACTGGCTGACTGACTGGGCGCTAAAGGGAATGCACGCTTGCATTTGAATGCTCTGCGCTTTAACTCCCAGCCATTGGAGCGTGCCAAGGAGTGGGGTTGGGGCTGGCTAGTTTAAGTTTCAGGAAGTTGTTTTGGCATTTGTGCAGCTGCTATTTTACCACTTTGCTACTAAAATATTTAGTTAATTGTCGCTAACTTGACTCATTACAGCGCCTAGCGAGTGGAGCACCAGGCGGCAACATGTGCCATGGAGAGCCTGGGCCTGGGCAGCAGACGCAACAATCACACCAGCAGCAGCAACAGCAACAGCAACAGCAGCAGCAGCAACAACAACAACAACGGCAGCAGCGGCGGTGGTGGCAGCAGCAACAACAGCAGCAGCGGCGGCAACAACATCAGCAGCAGCAGCAACAGCAGCCATCATCCCAGCCATGCCCATCATCTGGCCAAGCTGCACGTGCACTCGCACACCCACACAAAGCTAAAGCACTCACAGCATCAGCATTCGCATTCACATTCGCACTCGCATCAGCCCGCCAATCAAAACTATTATACGCAGCAACAGACACAGCTGCAACGGCTCAAGCAGCAACAAAAGCTGCAGCAGCAGCAGCAACAGCAGCAACAGCAACAGCAACAGCAGCAACTGGAGGGCATTCATGGCCTGCGCAAGGGGCTGTGCCTGGGAGTAAACGTTGGCGCTGTCGTGGGCATGGCCATGGCTAAGCAGAATGCCGGCTGCCTGCAGTTCCCGCCGCCACCGGACTATCCGCCGCCCGCTGCCACTAGTCCACTGCACAAGTCCGCTGGCAGCTCGCCCATCGCTGTGGCGGCCATTGTGAGCAGCAGCCTGGGTAGCGGCGCTGGCGCGGCTGGAGCAGCTGCGGGCGGCAGTGCAGTGAATGGGAATGGGCGACGGCAGCTGTTGCCGCGCTATCCCGATCCCGATCCGGATGCCATCGAGATATGCAACGAGCAGCAGGAGGCGTCGCCACATCATCATCTCAGCCAGCTGGCGCGCCAGAGCAAGACGCTAGGCCGCGAGGGCAGCGACTCGACGGCGGTCAAATGGAACGCGCTGCAGCAGGCAACCAGCCTCAACCACATGCACCACCAGCAGCACGACTACTCATATGCATATTACGAGCCAGGCGCCGCCATGCGCCACTCCAATGTGCCCAAGCCGGACGGCGCGGCGAGTGGCAGCGTCGCGGGTACCAACGCCAGCTGCTGCGCCGGCGCGCAGGCGGCACAGGCCACAGAGTCCGTCGGACCGCCGCCGCCGCCCAACTCGATACGAGCGCTCTTGTCCAAGGGCAAGAAGAACAAGCAGCTGGTGTCGCCGGCTACGCTGCAGTCCTATCAGACGCGCTACCACAAGGTGAACACCAGCTCGAGCAGTCAGGGCGAGAATTTCTACGAGGAGATCAATGCGGCCGCGCTGCAGTCGACGGCATCCGGCAGCAAGAAGATGACGAAGCAGCAGCAGCAGCCGCTGGGCTGCGCCGTCGGCTCGCACTCGGCGGGCTCGCTCAACCAGACGCTCGTCGAGGAGGAGCTGCGCCGCGTCCAGCATCGCCATCACAAGATCCTGGGTGAGCTGAATCTGAGCGTCGAGGCCATGCTGATGCCTGAAAGTCCGCCCAAGTGCAGTCCGCCAGCTGCAGCTGCAGCCACTGCAGCTGCTAGCACGCCACCCAAGCCCAGTCCGACGGTGTGCGTGACGGCGACTAGCGGGCAGCCGGCAGTGCTGGCCAGGCTCACCTCCACTTCGGCGGACAATATCTGTGATAGCAGCGACGCGGTCGGCATTGAGCAGCTGCTGGCGACGCTGAAGGGCACACAACCGCACACCGCTCTGGCAGCTGCCTGCGACTTGGACAGCGGCTTCAGCGGCAGCAGCGGCGCCAGTTACATTGGCAGCCTACGTCTGAGCAAGACGCATCACATCAAGTGCGCCCGCCAAACGCCCACCGCATCCGCCGCCTACGCCACGCAGAGCTGTCGCTCCTTTCAGCGTGCCACGGCCTACGACGAGGCGACAATGAACCCCAACTCCGCCTCCAACTGCAGCTTTCTGGCGCGCGCCTCCTGCGGGCGGCGCATACTCAGCTGTGCTCGCATCCGCGCCGCCGAAGATCCAGGACCCAGCGTGCCCACCGAGTCGAAGGCGCGCAGCTTCTGGAATCGCAAGGGCTGGCGCAAGCTGCCCGGCTTCTCCACATCCACCTCGAGCATCAACGACACGGGTCTCTCAGGTGAGTGAGCAATGTTAATTGGAATTATTTTAACTGTAAATAATTTGAGCTAATGAGAAAAGGTCAGATAATTATAGAGAAAAAGAGGCATTTGTGAAATTGTTTGTTTAATTTATTAAGCTTTATATATCTATATAGAATATGTCTATTTTATTAAGGAACTTAAAGAAAGGGTATTTGAATTTCATTGACAATTTTAAGCTGTTTTAATTTTAGAATTTTAATGAAATGGTTACGAAAGAAAGGCATCTTTTTATTTTATTTTATTTATTTATTTATTTTTATTTTTTTATTTATTTATTTTTGTCATTATTATTTTTTTGAGTAAAGTTTTTTTTAGTGTTTATTCTTTTAAACAGCGTTAAGCACAAGCTTAAAAATTGATTAAAAATTGTAATTTGATTTAATTTTATAATTTTATCAGAAAATACAACAAAAAGACATATTATCTTTAATTTATTATTATTATTATTTATTTATTTTTATTTTTTTTTATCGAATTGTATATAGAATATGTATTTACTTTTTATTTCTAGCTAGAATTTTTATTAAGTATTTATTTATTAAAGAACTTTAATGGAAAGTATTAGTAACATATAGCTTACCTTGCTGCTATCTTTAATTATTTAATCATCATTTATAAAGATTTTAATTTGTTTTCATTTTACAATTTATCTTGATCATTAATTAATTAATTAACTAATTTATTATTATTTTTTTTAGTTTATCAAGTAGACTAGATTAATTATTTAGCATTTATTTCTTCAACTATAAGAAAAATAATTGAAAACAGATTTTAGAATATAATTGTAAAAAGTTTGTTCAGAGTAAGTCTAAGGTGTGCTGACAGTGTATACCATATGAATGAATGATCCTACGTATCCTTGCTTTCGAGCTTTTAAAGCTCATGACGATTTAGTTTTAATTCTAGCTAAAAAACCTCATTATCATTACAAATTAATTACTTTTTTCAAATTATAATTATTTATTGAAAAATAATGTCGTGCTGCCATCTATTGCTTGAAATTTGGAGACCGCCCGCTAGCGCCACCTACAGTTGGACTTACGCAACACAATACTTGGTTTGTGTCTTAGCTAAGATGTTGATTCACACTTAGCTTTGCACGCCGTGCTTTGCTTTTTCTTGCATACTTTTAGGCTGCATTTGCAACTAAATTTAAGATTTGTTGCGCGCTAAACTTACAACTGCCGATAAATTGAATAATAAACTATGAAAATTATATTAAATGAGTTTAATGAGCCTGCACAAAGGCAGCAACAGCAGCAGCAGACTTAAATAGTGCACAAACTTTCACTTTTCAGGCTAAATGTGACTAAAACTTTTGCTTTAGGCAGGGTCGAAGCTAGGCTGTAATAATTGTTAGTTGTCTTGTTTTTTTATTAATAGGATATACAATAGGGATATAGGGTATATCCTAGGACTTGAATGAATAGAGTTCAGCTAAGAGCGCAACAGGCTGTCTTATCCGACTAGCACGTGAAGCAAAGACCCCCCGCCACACAGACTCCACAAACACACACACACACACACACACACACACACACGCACACACACGCACACACACGTACGCACACTTGCATATGCAAGCAGCCAGCCAGCGTGATAATTTTTGTGGCACATGCTCTGCTGGCTGCGGTCGCTCGTCGTTGGACAATCGCGTCGCAGTCGTCGTCGTCTCGTCAGCGTCGTTTTGGTTTCGCTTGCCGTTTTTTTAGTAGTCGCTATTGTTGTTGTTGTTGTTGTTGCTGCTGCTGTTGTGGCTGTTGTTGGCGGCTCATTTTGGGGCTCCATTCCCATTTATCGGCGCATGGTGGATTCAGTAGAATCGATCTTGTCGTGCTTGCCGCATGTTTGCCACGCCGCGTCATCCTACATACATACAAATATATATACATATATATATATATACTTTTTTTTTGGTTTTTATCTCCACAAATAATAGAGCGTGCACAAAAACACAAACAGAGACACATACAGAGAGAGTTTTCACCTCACTCCATTTATTTTTTTTTTATTCTTTGACTCGCATTGTGAGTAAAGTGACTAAAGTGCAAGTGCAAGTGTTTTATGCATAGAAATAGTGCCAAATAATCTGTGAGTCTTTATGTGTCTGTGTCCGTGTGTGTGTGTGTGTGTAAAGCTTGCATGTGTGTGTTGCTGTTGTTGTTGTTATAGTCATTGTTGCAATGCTCGCTGCGCCATGACGTCGAGTCAAACTCGACGACCTGGCCGAACCCGGTCGATCCCGTCGACCTATTCACAATAGTGCTGCACTCGGCTCAACAATTTCTGTTCACTCTGGGGGAGGCGTTTACGCTGCGTAGTCGCTGGCTACATACATACATACAAATACCTATACACATGTATGTATGTACATGGTCTCATAAGTATTCAAAAATAAATCGACAACTAATTAATTTGAGCTGCAAAGTTAGCAGTCGCCGTCGACAACTTTGCACTATCAGTGAAGAGCGCATTTTAAGTACTCGAGGTAGCAAGTAGCAAGTGGGCTGCACCCGACTATCTAATACAGGCCAATAGGAATACATAACTCTAAAATATATATATAAAGTTTAATATGGATTAGCTTAACTTCGGGCCTACAAATTTTAGAGTTATTCTATTGAGTCACTTCAAGCATTGAGCGAGCATTGCTCAATGCCAATATACTCTCTTTATATTGTTGTTTTCATTTTTTTGGATGCTGTCGATTTATTAACAATTCATATGGAAAAAAAAAATATGTCGAAAGCAATATTTTGGTGGCTGATCTCAGATTTAGCAATGCTTGATAATCATTGCCAGGCGATGACCCGCTAGAATAATTATTTATATTACTTAACAAACACACACACAAATAGAGACATTCACACACACACACACATACACAGGCATACACCTATGCAGAGTAAAACTGAAAAAACAATTGCTGCAAGTGATCGGAACATATATATGTATATGTATATATGTATATATATATATAGCTAATATAATACGCAGCTTTGCATTCGTGTAATGCATTTCAACGATGGCTTTTCACTTGATCAAATCCGCTTTGGATGGCAACCATCATCAGCATCAGCATCAGTCGCTAATACGCAATAATCTCGGTCTGAATCGCAATCAGCAGGGCAACGGCGTTATTCTCTTAAAATGTGCGTATTATTGTATTCATTTTTCCAATTGCTAATCTTGACAAATTTCAATTGTTTATACTAACTATATAATTATATATATATATAAATGAATTAACTTAGCTGCAACTACTTGAAGCTATGTCAAAGTAGAAATCATTATCATATTTTCAATTGAAATTATATTTGTAAATTATTGAATTTGAATTCTATTTTATGTAATTATCATTATTAATGAGACTTTTTTTTGAATGAAAGCGTTTTATTAAAAAAAAAAATAATAACTTAAGTATTACTTAAAATATATATAGAGTAATAGAATAATAGAATATTAGAAGAACAGAATAGTAGAATAATAGAATAATAGAATAATAAAATATTGCATTGATGTTGAAGTAGATCGTCAGATTAGAGTAACATGTTTGATATTAAATTATGATCTTGCATTGGGTTTAAGGTAATTTGATGGAATAGATGGATGTATATTGTGAGAACTTAGAACTAATCGTATTTATTACTCCTGCCATTCCATCTTCAATCGTGAATAGAGGAGTAGTAATGTCTTATTTCCAGTTATTGAGCTCTATGATTTCTATTGTGTTTTCCGTTTGAATTTGAGAGATATAAAGAGCAAAGTCAATCAATTCTCAATATATTCCTTGCACATTAAAATTTATATATTGAAATTAAAATTTAAGTCAAATAAATTGGAATCAGTAAAATAATTAGAAATAATTTAGAATGTTGCATAAAACACATTTGATACTTGCGCAGAGCAACTCTTCACTAACTTTATGTCACATTAGGCGTAGCTTTAGCTACAAAACTCTTAGGTATTTACTACTTCGTAAATTGTCAAGACCCGAAAAGGCAATATATATCTAATTATCAATTGAGCAGGGCAATTTTATAGCATTTAAACTGTTCAATATGCTCAAATATATTTATCAAATATTTTTTAATCTTCTTAAGGCGACAAGTATGAATGAGTTCCAGAGTTTTAAAGTCTTCAACGCCAAGCGGATAGCACGATAGACATTGTATATAGATAGCCAATATATAGATTTAATTTAATGCACGAGTAGCATAATTAGCTAAAATATATAATTATCAAAATGTAAATCTTATTATATATTTCGAATAGAATCAAGTTCTAAGACTTTTAGTTTTAATTCATATTTTCAAATAATTATATATAATAGTCAATTAGGATTGACAAGTAGATCATTATCATTTCTGGATTGAGTAAAGCAAATATGCAAAATGTATTATATTTATATTATTTATATTTCTCTCTATTCTATTTCTTATATTTCTATATATAATAAATAGTAATTATTGGGTTTATCCAAACTCATCAATATATCATCAATCTTTTCTGAACGCTCAAGCAAAAATTTATTGAAGAACAATTTTGTTTGTTCTTCATTATTGAACATAAAATTTATATTCAGTGTTAAATTGCTTTCATTACAAATTAGATCTAATGAATTGATCATAAATATTTATTTTTTGTTTTTGTATTTTGTTGTAGTCAGCTGGCTGTTGGCTTTCAGTTGTTTTTGCTTTTGCTCGATATCCGGCAAAGGCTATTTGAGGTATTTTGGATATGGCTTATGGCTCTGTGCTTGGCTAAACAAAACGCAATTTGTGGCAGGTTCTTGCCAATTTAGCGGGCCAGTAACCATTTGGTCATAGCCAAAACAGCTGCGGGCCAAATGAATCAGCTAACTTGTTTATGGGCAACGCCTTCGTGCACATTTCCTTTGCCGCTCTCATGGCTCGATCTGTGCGCCCTTTCCGCAGCTCCAATACAGATGTATACTATATATACTAGACTATATACAAATGTATATGTAGTTGTTTCACTTTTTCGTTATATATATTATTTTTTTTTTTTCTGTTTTTTTTTTTTTTGTAAAGAGTGACTAATATCGCGTAATGTTGTTGTAATTGTTATTGTTACTGTTATTGTTGTTGCTGGTGCGTAGCAAACTATTCAGATTTATATTGTATGTACATGCATGTGTGCACATGTATATCTGCCATAAATAATATAATATATGTTATTCATAAAGAAAGAATTGATTTGTGAAATACCCTTGCATTTAAAACTTGAATCTTTGCCAAGTTTCGGCATGAATACACACGCACACACACACACATCGATAGTGACTCTGATCATGAATATATATACATATCTATATGTAGATATACTATACCAATTTATGCACGCATCTCTCATGAGGTTAAAAGTCAAGTACTTTGCAGTGCGTTACACATGAAGCGAGACAATGCGAATACCCTTCCGAGAGAGTGTCGAAACGAAAGAGCAGACACAAATTAATTAAAAGCTTGCAGTTACTATTATAACAACAGCAACAGTAGCAGTAGCTCTGGCAATAACAATAACAATAACAATAACAATAGCAATACAAATACACACACACAATACGAAGCGTGAAGAGAATGAGAGAGAGACAGAGAGAGCGAGCAATGTTAAGTGGATGTAAACGAGATCGAAAGCAAATGCGAAATGTTCAGGTAGCGCGGCACTGACCTCACCCAAAGGAGGCGCTATATAAAGTCGAGATATAAATTATTAAATATTATGCCTTATATATATTATAATACAAACATAAATTAATATAATAATGAATATAAATTAAATTATTTTTTTTTTAATTCGAAAAAGAAAATTAAAATATAATATAAACATAAATTGATATAATAATGCATGTATATTAAATGATTTAAAATATAATAAAAATAATGAAAAATATTAATTTATTAAATAATTATTCATAAACCTCATAATAATATAAAAAATATTATTAAAATATTATTAAAATTTTTATTTATAATCAAATACAAATATCATCAAATATAACTTATGTACCTAATACATGTAGGGAACAACATTTTTGTTAGCATTTTCGTTTTTTTTTTTATCTGTTTATATGTTATATAGTTTTTAAAATTACTTTTTAATTAATCAATTTCTTCTTTTATTTTTCTTTAATTTTACCTTTATTTTTGATATTTTTTTTTACTTATTATTAATTTTTATTATTATTTTAATGTCATTTAATTTTTATTTGCTATTTTTATTTATTTTTGTTATTTTTATAAAATTTAATTTATATTTAATATCTTCTTTCTTTGTATTATTTTTGCATTTTAATTTATTATGATTATTTTAGTTATTTTTGTTTAAATTACTTTTTTTCATATTTTTTTTAATTTGTTGCTAGCTTAGCCTACGGCACATTATAAGCCTTAGCTGACATTTTTTATATGTAGATTTAATTCTAAAAACATTGTTATATTTAATATAAACAAAATTTATGTTCAACGTTATACATATATTTTTGATTTCGGCAAAACACAGAAATTGACTGAAGCCTGGCTAAAGTGGAGAGATAATCTAACTGTCATGGATCTGACTCTCGAAATTGTTTAAGTTTTCAACTTCTTTGAGCTACGAGCTGAGCTTCAGATTGAGTACTGCGTGATGAGTAATATGATTTTCCCTTACCATATTATTGTTGGGCATTTTCATATGATAATAATGCAGTTGGTATTTTTTTTTTGAATTGCAACTCAACTTTATTTCCAAATTGATAAGTTGTGCCATTGCCTGCTTGCCAGAACTACGAAGTTCGTTTTCACCAATGATATGAAAATTAGTCAATTACTGGCTGATCTTTTAATATGTTGACAGTGTTGCACGCAATATTTCTGCTAACTGAAAATGTGATTGTCGTCTTCCTCGAAAACTACAAGTCGCCATAAATCTCCTACATCATAGCTGAGATTACATCTCTGGCAATAATCGCAGAGACTCAACTGTTTGATATATGTATATCTGCCATTCTGCTCACATTAAAGGTGATGCATTTGCTAACTTTTAGCTTTAGTTATTTTTGCTTAAATTACTTTTTTTTTTAATATTTTAGCTTTTCATTCTCTCATCTTCGATCTCTGAGATCTCTCGCTGCAGAGCCACACTCTGGCCTGCTCTGCTCTGGTGCGAGTGCTCCAACTTAATTGACTTCACTTCCATGCTGAGCCCTTGCTGTACTAGTTTTATCTTGTATATACATATATATATATATACATATATATATAGACAAATGTAAATATGCGTGTTCTATATAGATTCAACTCAGCTGCATTTTAGAGGGGTCATCACTCACTTCGAGTTCAGTTCGCGATAAAGTCACGGGCAATAACTCTTTGGCCATATACATATATGATATATTAAGTGTGAATGCCGAGAGGGCAATGTCGGACTGAAATATACCCTGTAAATATAGAAAGTAAATATTATGCAATTAGTGCTTACTAGAAAAGCCTTCCTCTACTTAACTCAATTCTCAGCAATGACAGGGTATTTAAGATACAAATACTTTACACTGGCTCAGTTGGCCTTTGTTCTTTTTCCTTTTACTTCTCTTCCGCTTATTCATTACATTCGGCACAAAGCGTAAAAGAAAAACAAAAAAAAAAAAAGCGCAAACTAAAAGAAATGTAATTAATAAATGAACTTCATAGCGAATGCTACTAAGTGTATGACATTGAGAGAGAGAGGGAGAGAGAGAGATTGTACGTGTGCGTAGCTTCGTGTGCACGGGTCACGTCAATTGTTAACTAATTTTGGACTTATCCTAAGCAGCCAAGTGCTCATTCAATTCAATTAGCAAACATTGCTAACAATTGAAGAGTTTTCAGTCAGCAGTAAGCAGTCAGCAGTCGGTAGACGTCAGGCAGCATCTAGCTGGATGTGATGCCCATTCGTATCTGTATCTATGAGATACAAGTAGCAGCATATGGAATGCATTGCACTCAGCTATCGCCATTGTGATCATGTGTGTGTGTGTGTGAGTGTGTGTGCGTGTGCGTGTGCGTGTGGCTCTTTGTGTATGTCGAACTGTCGAACGTCAGCTGTTGCTATTGTTGCTCCCTCCGTTGCTCCCTTTGCTGCTGCTCCCTCTCTTTGCTGCTACTGTTTGTTATTGTTGTCTGTCGCGACATTAGCGCGTGTTTGAGTGCCGCTTAAAAACGCCTCGTTAATCAATGTCGTCGCCTCGTGAGTTAATTGCAAATGTGACAGCAGCAACAGCAGCAACAGCAGCAACGACTGCAACTGGCCCAAGCCCAATTGCAATTGCCATTGCCCATTGCCCATTGCCCATTGCCCATTGCTCATGCTCATTTCCCCATTTCCATGTCCAAATCCAATTTCGTGTGCATCTCGATGCTCAGCCGTCGCGTCGCACTCGTAAGTGCATTGCACCACTTGAGCATAGGCCCAACCCCGCCGGACAACTCCGTTGCTCAACTGCGGTTGCCTCTCTGCGCGCTCTGCTCGCTCTGCCACCCACTCGGAGCTGCGGTCCTCGTTGAGAGCTTTACGACACGAAATTCGTGTTGCCTGCTCGTTGCAGTTTTTTTTTGCTGTTGCTGCTGCTGCTGTTGCTGTTGCTGCTGCTGTTGCTGCTGCTGCTGCTGCTGTTGTTGTAGTGAAAGTGTTTAGGCCATGTTTGCATATATAAAAAGTGTTCTCATTATTTCATTTTTAGCTGCATTTACTATTTGGCATACATTTTTGTTGCCGAGACAACAGCAACAACAGCAACACATTCGCATACCTCTAAAAAGGTGCCGCTTGGCTCAAGATTCGGCTCGTTCGGTGGTTAACTCTCTGTTTCAGTTTTTTCGCTTCTGTTTCGGGGCGCATGTGGCGTATGCGCAATGTTAATTAAAAATTCAAGCCAAAAATACAATAGCTGCAGAAACAAACAAAAAATAATGCAAAACTGAAAATTAAAATAAAAATGTTGCCGTTGCCGTTGCCGTATTTAGAGGTTGTTAACAAATTTGCATAATTACAACCGCAATAACAACGGCAACAGCGACAACAATGTAACCGACAATCGCCAATCTTAACTTATCTAATGTGAAGGCAATGCAAAAATAGCAAATAGTACAACAGCGCGTATACGTACCGTTGTGCAGTCCAAAAACTCGAAGCAGACATATCTTCTATATAGCAGTTGTTGTTGTTGCTATCGTTCATTGTTTTGCTTAGCGGTTTTCGGGTTTGGTAATCATGCATATGGCAATGATATTAAACAGCTGTGGATTGGATCCGACAGGTTTATTGCTTTGACACCCCTCAGGCACCGCCAGCCCCCTCCCACTATAACTGTAACTAGTCGAGAGAAGGGCATGAGAGATAGCGTAGCATAGCACTCCAGATATGTAAAGTAGTGACATTTATAAGCTATGCCTTTTTGATAATGACTCAACTATCCACACGCGCACGATAAACCAATCTGCTGTCAAATGAATCGAGCGATAACAAATGAAACCTAAAAGCTAATGCATAGGCTCTTTAGAATTATTGAAATGGCATTTGACATATAGTTGAGCATCGGTCTGACAGCCTAAGCATCCGACTACATATATACGATTAATAAGTGAAGCTCTTTAGGGATAAATACAAAGGAATGAAATGAATGCTATCTTCTCTCTGGATTCATTTATAAAGTGAATGAATGTGAATGGAGTTGAGAAGTAAACTGATTCATCTGATTCTGTTTAGAGCTTGAGCAGCAGAACTCATTTCGCCAATTGATTAGATCTTCTCTGCAGATCTACTATTAACAGATATAACTTAACTCATATGCTGATTTAGAATGAATGCTTACTTTTCTTTAGACTCATTCACTTTGTCTATGTGCCTCTTCGTATGAATCACAGCTTTAGAGCTTGAGAATCAGATGTGCAAAGCTACTATTAACAAAGGTGATAGATGGAGAACCTAATAAAGATGTTTGGAAATACACTTAAAAAAGACTCATATGCTGATCATTATTATATATATAATTAATGCTAGCTTTTTTATTAGACTCGTTCACAAATACAAAGAGAGTCGTTCGTCTATGTACATCATCATCAACTTTTTACAGACTTGAACTTGACCATTAGACCTCATTTGGCCAGTTGATTAGATCTTCTCTGCAGATCTACAGATCTAAAGATCGCTGGAATGTACTCAAAAATCATGAACTAATACAAACTTCAATTAAGAGTCGTTCTTGAAGAAGGGTTCGTCTCTGATAGAACTTTTCACAGTCATAGAGCTAGATATCTGATTTTATTAGCTTGTTATTAGCTTGGATATAAATATAGCAAATAGCAAATTATATACTTAGAACTCAATAAATATAAAATGTGAGCTTTATTTGATGATGACGATTGACTGCTGCCTTCTCTTTAGACCCACTCACGAAGTGAAAAGCGTGTAATGCGTCATCCGTGGGCCCATATGAAATCGGGTAGAGCTCTTGCTCTTCATTGATTTAAGGCTAGAGCTTCAGATCTCATTTGTCCCAAGATCCAGAACTAAACAAGGCTGCATATAGACCTCAAGCTAGCTACAGTGGAATAACAGATTTCCCTTCACTCGAGTCATTTCAACGCCAATCGGCTCGCATTAAAACTGCTCAATTTCAGATCCATTGGAAGGCTAAGAATACGCCAGTTTGAAAAGCTTCTCTCCACTAGCAGTATTTAACCTGCTCCAAATATAGGTTGTAATTAGTATAAAAAAGACTCATGGGAGATAATGGAGTAAAAAATATGCTCTGGTGCTTCCTAATACAAGACTGAACAAATTATATCTCATTTGACTAGTTAGTTAGATATTCTCAACCAATCGATCCTAAGAACTTGAATGGTAAACTCAAAAGCAACCTAGATCAGGAATGACTGTTCCTTCTCTTAACACTCTTTCATAAAGAGAAGAGAGTGCACCGTGTCGATAGTCTTTTTGAAATTGGCTGGATCTACTCAGAAGTTTAGTTAGTTAATATCTTTAAGATAATTTCAGAGTAGACTCAAGAATGAATGCATTCTTCTCTTTAGAGTGAAGAGGTTATACAAGTTCGTCTTTCTGTCCATATGAACCCAGTTTACTTTAAACTAGAGTCTCAGAAATTAACAAAATTGTTAGACCTTCTCCTAAAGCAGCGCTCTATACCCTGAGTGAGTATATGACCTAAAATATATATATTACCAGATGCATCCCTGTTTACCTTCTTAGCAAACCAAATGAGTTATCAATTGTCGCTGCTAGTCGAGCTCCCAATTAATAGTTTTACTCACATTCCATTCGAAACACTTTCATGAGCTTATCATCATTCACTTTAGAACTTTCATTTGCATAGTAAAGAGAAGAGTTTCTAATCGAGTCGATGACATGCTACAACTTATGCCTAATTAATATGCTATCGCCTACGACACTTTGATAATCAAATTATCAATTAATGTGGAACGCTAATGCGCACAAGCCTAGGCCTGGACTGGCCTGGTCTGGCCTGGCCTGGTATGGCTGTGGTTGTGGCTTTTGCATATCACTCGCTCTGGCCGAGTATTTAATGAGAGCTGTCATCGTGTGTACGTACGTATGTATGTACTGGGGATTTGAGGCCAAGGAGTTGTAGTGATAAATGTTAGATGCAGTTGCTCTAGCTTCTGCTGCCCGCGCGCTGTCAAATTGTCAGCGAGAGCTTAAGCGCTGCATCCCCATAAAGTCGAACGGTTCTGGCCACGATTTGGCCAATTATCGCTGTCAATGGCAATGGCCAAAGAAAGCCAATATATTTATTTATTTCTCTTTTTATTTTGGACAATTGTCGTTGCTGCTGCAGTTTGCTGCTGCTCTTGCTTCCAGTCTTGCCAACAGTTGGCGGACAGTGTTGACACCATTAAGAAGCCGCCTTGGCGCAAAATATATGTGGCTGGCCGGATCGAAGCTGACGATGTAGCCACACATATATGTATATATATACATGTGCATTTGTATGTGTGTATGGCCAACATGTTTCTGCTTTTAGCCAGTTGTTGCTGCTGATGCTGCATCATTTTGGGGCAATCCCCGGCACATTATGCAACATCTGGCTGTGGCCAATTAAAAAGCCGACACATTGTAAAATAGTTGGCAAATTGTTAGCGTTTCTTTTCTAATTAAATGCCGCTGCCAGCCAGCTCGTCTATCACTCGCTCTGAGAGTCACACTTTTGTTTATTTGTTTTACTTACTTTACTTTGTTTCTTCTATTTTTTTTTTGTTTGTTGCTCCACTTAACGTGCTATAAGGTTCAAGCGGGCACATTGCATGCACTGATCAGCGTCTCAGATTGCAACTGGGTCTGTAGAATGCCACCTACAGCTGATAATTGGCCAACAGCCAGTTGAGCTAGTCGCCTGTCGCCTGTTGCCTATTGCCAATTTTCAGTTGACCGTCCGCATTGCACATACGCACCGTTGACCCAGGAACAGGCGACCGCATTACTTTCGCCACGGCAGCAGCCAAATCTATAAATAAATGAAAAGAAAAGAAAACAGAAACGGAAGCAGAACAAAACGTTCAATACCTTAAACAGTTAGGCAGTGCATATAAGTGTGTCACTGAATCAACCTTTCTACTATTTTCATGAAAAGAACATTATTGGAAATTCAATTCGCATTGAATTTATTAATTTGCGGTGCTTGTTGGGTGACATGATGGAAATACCCTCTGCTAGAGTATTTATATTTATATCAATATCAAAATTTTCCTATATTTATATATTTGATAACTAATAGAAATTTCATACTTTTAAGACTTTAGGAATTTATTTGATTTATTTAGTGACTTTATTGAAATAGCCCCTATTAGAGTATAGGCTTTGGGAGTGCACTGCCCCAAGTTGTCTGATATTGATTAGACATTGGACATTATCAGGATAGCACACCCTTCAAGGAGAACATGAAGTTAATTCTGAATGTGTTTTAAATTATACACGCTAAAATCCTACATTTGTTTATTGTTTTATTAGACTCAGTTTTATTCTCCACTGCAAATAAAATAAATATGAATAGGAATAATATAAAAATTATAAATAAAATAAAATAAAAAATTAAACTCTGTATTTTTCCGGCAAGTATGTTAGATCCAAGTCTGATTTTTACGTTCTAAAAAATAAATAAAATAAAAAATGCACTTTTTTAATTTTTCTTTGTTTTTATTACACACTGATTTTTTTGCATAAATGTAACAAATGTGCTTAAAGAATTTTGTAAAAAATAAAAACTAACACAAAACAGTTGCGAAATATTGATCATCAGCAAATTAATTTGTGAACTAATCTCGCTCAACTTCTGAACTAGAATCACCAATTTTTTGATGCTACAAAATTGAGCTTCTCCAAGAAAAAAATTGCCATAGAAAGATAATATGCATTATCTTTGGAGATAAACCCAAAAGGAGGAAAAATAAAAACTTAAAGCTCAATTTAAACGCTCGACTACCAGATATAACTAGAAGGCAAAGCTTGAAGAAGACAGCTAAAATTTATATATTTGTTAATTACATAATTATTATTAATATTAATTTTTTATATTTGTCAATAAGAAACTCTGCTTTGTATTTATGTATTTTATTTATTTATTTATATTATTATTTTTTTAAATTTTCTTAACTTTTCATTAGCAATTAAAAAGTACGATAGTTAGGCGAACCACACTGAGAAAGACATCTGAGGCGGGCTAATTATCTTTAAATATTCAGAAAAGAAATTTCCAGTCATCAAATATTCCCACCTTAATATAAATTTATTGCACAGAGGTGTGCTATATCTTTTGACAATTAATACGAATTTTATTACTCTTTGATTTATTAAGTTGGCGTTACATATTTGGTGACATGATTGATGCACGCTCTGCATAGAGTATGCAACAGGAGTCGAATGTGTGCCACACTGGCCCACTGGCAAGGGAAACTGAGTCAATTCGCATCATACGCGCCTCTATGTCTCTCCCTAACTCTGTCTGTCTCACTCTGCGCTCATCACTCGCTCTCTGTCTGTCGCTCTGTCTATGTGTCTGTTCTCCCTCCCGCCGTAGTGGGGGTCTGGCTTTTAATTAAGTTTTTGTGTTAGGCTGTCAGCGATTGCAACTGGATTGACTTGAAATACTTACTTAGCCGACTGGCTGGCTGGCTGGCTGGCTGGCGGCTGGCTGAATGGCTGAATGACTGGGACTGGTTGGTTGGCTCGGTGTAGTTGGTTAAATCGACGCTACCAAAAAGCGTATGGCCAGCATTTTGTGGCACAAAACGTTTTGGTGTCGTGTGTGGCTGGCAAATGTGGTCGCTCTTGATTTGATTGGGGCGATGATGCCGTTGCCAGTGGGCCGCCAGATTTGGCTAGCACATGATTTATGCATCTTGGGCAGACAGCAGACAGCCGACAGCCGACAGCCGACAGCCGACAGCTGCTAGCCGGAAGCTGTTGGACATCGAGGGGGCAGACAGGAAAGTTTTGTAGAAAGCCGGCATATGCTGTACAGAATGCGTTTGCCATTTCCGTTCCCTATTCCAATGTCCAACTCCTAATCTTGTGCATTGGTATGGCCATCTGCAAGCCCGGCATTGCATAATGGAACGGCACAAGAATTCCATTACAAGTCGCCTGTCATGGACGTAATTGCATGCCAGGTGTCATAAAGCTGCCAGCCAACTGACAATTGCCACCAACTCGGCCACAACTAAATGCAAGTTGCACTTTCAGTTTCGTTGCAGTTGCAGTTGCCGTTGACGTTGCAGTTGCAGTTGCAGTTGCTGTAGCCGTTGCATACGCCCACGCAACGCCCGCATTCTCAGACAACGCAAAGTCCACAGGCAACGTCGACTTGGGCTTATTAACACAGTTAAGTGTGGGTCAGTTATTGTTGTTCTTGTTGTTTTTGTTATTTTTGTCGCCCAGGCAAATTTGCTTTTAATGAGAAACGAGAAAATGCGCAGCCAGCGTCACAGTTCGCAATTCTCTCATGTTGTTTATTTATTTCGTCTGTTTGATAATTCTCTTTTCTGCATGCCCTGTAAATGCTTCAAATATAGTCTAAACTGGAGTACCATAAGCCAATGCACAATTCTTCCGCTTCTGCAACTCCTTAAGTGCTCTCACATCATTCAAGGCTCATTCCATTCCTTATCAACATTTTTCTACAACTTCAATTGCATGTGTATAGAACATCTGTTAGTCGTTCACTGCCCATTTAAGAACTTTAACTTTTTTAGTCGCTTCAGCCTTTTGTTGTTGTCATTAAACATAAATTTCCATGAATTAGCTGCAGCACAGACTGAAAAAAAAAAAAATTGCGCCCGTTTCAGCATCAGCTCCAGATGCAGCCATAGTTTTTATGCAAGGCTAGTTGCAAAAACAAAAGCAAACAAGTAAGAAAGCTCTACTCGAGATTGCTCGACTGCGAGATCCCCTGAACCCTTCTTCGAACGAATAACATTCCAAGAATTATTCGATTCGTTTCTGCAAGCGTAACAAACTATACTTGACATGTATGTGAGTACGCATTGCAGGCGTCTCGCTTGCTTTGCCACGCGAGCTTTGCTGCGAGAACTGATTTGATTAATAATTTTGTTTCTAGACGGACAATCGTAATCAAACTTTCAGATTATGATCATGATATTCATATCTATATGACAAACCAAACTGTATGTCTCTAGTATTTCAAATACATTTTTTACACATTTGGGGGCTTGGGAGTGAATTGGGGACCAGAATCCAAAATCTGACAAAAAACGATATTGTATTAAATTAGTATCTATATATATGCAGAAGACTCGAACTCTAAAGATGAACGAGATACAATTTTATAACTGATTCTCGATAAATGTTTCTATCGATAACTCTGGAAATATAAAAGGTATCGATTTTCTTAAACAAACTCGTACTCATAATTGTCTAAGCTTGGGATAAAGGTTTTATGTGCCATCAGATCCTAGCTTTGCCCTTTTTCTATTACTGCCTCTCACCTTGAAAAGGAGTTATTCCGATATTCCACTAAATTTCAAGATGGAGAAGCCCTTAATATAACTAGCAGTCTAGCAAAACCATTTAGCTGCACTATATAGCTACAGGGTATCTGTGCAAGAAAAAATGCGAGAGCTGACCAGCTGGGAGAGCAAAAAAAGAAAAATGACAGTAGCAAAATAGCTAAGAAACAAAAAAAATTGTAAATTATAATAATGTGGACCAGTTGGTCGTCATGTCGCGGCGACAACACGTGCCGCGTGCGCATTTTGCCAAACCCAATGAAAAACTCATTTTCAGTTTTCCATGGAAACTAATGCCATTCGGTTTGCTTGCCATTTGCCTTTAGCACTTGGTATTTGTTTATTTGTTGGTCTGGGGCAGTTGAAGAAGCTGAGACCTGCAAATGCATGCGAACCAGGAGTCAGCGGAGCATCAGTTGCCAAAGTTCACTCGAAAAAAGTGAAGTGAATAAACAGAGTTATTTGTTTATCTCTCTCTCTCACTCTCTCTCTCTCTCTCTCTCTCTCTCCTTCTCTCTCTCTCTCTCTCTCTCTCTCTCTCTCTCTCTCTCAGTTTAATAACTTTTTCGCGTAAAAGGCAACGGCGGACAGCTCAAAAGACGCGAATTATGCCCATATCTGGGCCGAAAAGTATGCTATGTTATCTAGCTGGAAATGTCGACTAATCCCTTCGGCTGAAATTCAATGCCAGACGCTGAGCTCGTGACCAGCAACAAACCCATTTACACACACTTTACAAAGAACCCCAAGACTTTTTTTTATTATAAAACTGCCTACATACATATATATATATAGACAGATATCAGTGTTGCCACTTTTTCTTGACCAAAAAAGGCTGTTTTTAGTGGGAACATACTTTAAAAAAAAAAAAAGCTGAAATTTTAGAAAAAAATCTGACAAAAAAGCAGAAGTTTTTTTTGCTGTATTTTAAGGTTTTTACGAATAGTCCAGTGTTTTGTCCTGTTCGTGACACTTATTATCTTTATCGCATTCTTCTATAGTGCCAATCAAATTTTAATATATTTTTTTTTCTTTGGAAACTCGTAGTCACGGCAGCATTTCTTCTTTATTTATATAAGTTTATATTCGTCAATCAGAATTCTATATTTTGTATCGCCAATATCGAAGGCAAGGTTATACATAAAACTTTTTCTAATAATGATTGAACATTTTGTTTTCTGAAACTTCACAGAGTTCCTAAATCTATTACTGAAATATTTCATGCGCAAATTGTTTATGTGGCCAACTGGCAGCTCTACTGCATTGCAATGACTGCAAAATATTTATTCTTGTCTTATGATTTGTCTTTTCGCAGTGAACAATGAACAACACTCATTGAGAATACATTCTCTAAAATATGTTAAATTGCTAAGTAAAACCAAAAGCGGAAAAAAACATAATATATTTTTTTATTAATCGCCAGAATTCCCGCTTCCCGCTGTGTTGGAATTATTCCCGCAATTGGATTTTCAAAACAGCTAGATTTGACGGGGAAAAAGCTGATTTAGCAGCGCTGATGTATATATATATGAATGTGCTATGTATGCATGTATTTACCTGCCCTTCATTAGGTATATATGCCTTCATCCTTATCCTTGTGCCAGCGAAGGCTTTGTGCGCACAAAGAGCTTTGCAAAACGCGTGTTAAGCACGTCTGAAATTCGATATGCGGCTCGCGAAATTACAGACTGATTCGCTCACTGGGTGAGCTGACACTGGCAGGCAGCTGTGGAGCCTTTTCAAAAGAGCATTGAGTACAGTAGACCTGCACTAACACCAACACACTTGCCAATTGTGCTGATGTTTAAATATACATATACATACATATATATGCATGTACTTATAAGTTAAGAATATCTAGAGTTTTTGTTCTGCATTATGTAGCTTAGGGTCCATGAAGAGACTTAGCTTTATAGTAACTGGAGTTGTGTGAGGTTGTCTGGCCTAGATTTCGGCATACTTTCTCATTTGCTGCTATAGCTAAAGCTTATTTCTATGCAAACTCAACTGTTGTGTATCGAAATTCGAAATAAGCTAAATATTTTAGAGTTTTTTTTTGCACTGATAAGTTTATGACTTCAGGATTCAGCCAAAATTGATTCTATTTTCAATAACTATAGTTCAGCTCAACCTACAAATAATAATAAGTTATATAATTATTTCAAAAATATTTTTATTTATTCTTGATAAGAGTTTAATAACATGATTTTACCTACCAAGCTAAGAGCGCGAAGCAGATTTATTCAAGCTACATATTGAATTAAATCATGTTCAATTAGAATTTAACGCTTGATGCTGCATTTCCAAGCAAACTGGTATCAATGTATTTTCCAATCTGGACTTCCTAACTGCAGATACCCTGAAGCTAGCAAAGAGTTAAAATCATCCACAATCCGAAATATGTATACCAAATCTATTTATTCATCCTATGCTAGTGAGAGCATTCGCAGGACAGATGAGTTTTTCATTTTTAGTGATATTAAAAAAGAACATAAAATCATTAATTTAAAAAAAAAAAAAAGGGCTCAAGTCGAGACTGTTCGACTAGGAGATCCCCTGAACCATGCAAGCCTAGTTGATGCCTTGGCGTGGGCTGTATTTTGGATGCTTATAAATCCATTCTATATGGACGATGATTCATGAAACTTTTAGCACGTAATAATAGCATTCAAATGTATCTGTTTGACTAATTGCAAATCTCAAGTATTTGAAAAAATTTTTTTTTCTAATTGGGCGCGAAGAGGGCATCAACATGGCATATCCGTATTGCAATTATCTACCTGAATATATATTTTCTGAAGTGTCTAGCTTAATCAGTCTACAATCTATTCGTAAAAATCGAATAGAAATGAAGCTCTTTAGCATTTGTAGCCTACGAAATCTCTGCGTTCATACGGACGGACGGTCAGACGGACAGGCTAAATCGACTCAGCTCGTCGTCCTGATCAAGAATTTATACTATATACTTTATGGCGTCTGCCACGCCTCCTTCTGCAGAAGGATTACCCTGATTTCCCATTTTAAATGACCTCATGTTATAAGAAGGAAATTCACAAATCTAGGCTATAACAAAAAAATCTTAAGCCAACTTTATTTTATTGTACTTTGCAGTTTTCTGTAATTCTTTATTTATTTTTTTATTTGTTCGTTATTTTTTGGAATTGAAGAAGCTTTTCTAGTTTACGGCTTAAGCGACAAGTACTAGAATTTGATGAGCTGCAAAACTAAACTTGTTTGTTCGTGTAATTGAGATTCTCAGCAAAAGTGGAGCATCAATTCAATGTTAAGATGCGAGTGAAATTAAATCCGATAAATGGTATGAATAAATCCTCTTGAGTCTTGTGCGTCATCAGTTTGTCCAATATGTTAAGGTGGGAGTATAGTTCGTAGTAATTCTGTTTATTGTGTCTCCGAGATGAGTAAAAGTTAAGGTTTGATCAAGCTATGAATATTTCTATAAAAAGATTGTGATATCCATCTCTTATTTGAATTTTATAATATATGAAAGAAACCCTTTCAAAGGGTCTTTAAATTCTGCAAAAATGTGAAAGTAATTAAAGGTTATTAAATACCCGATTCAATGAATCAAACTCTACCCTTTATTTATATAAATTAGAAAGCTTTGCAATTGATGTTTCCATTAAAATCTTTTTTGGGATGGACATTCTCCGTGCTAAAGAACTATACAGAGTTACTTTGCTATATATGTATATATTTAAATATATACATTTAATTCTTATTGCTGCTTAATTGAAACTGTTGAGCAATTAGAGTAAAGGCTATTTGATTTAGCCAATTAATTGCAATTAGGTATTTCAAATGCTGCCTTGGCACATCTCCCTCTCTCTCTCTCTCTCTGTCTCTCTCGCTGTGTGTCGTCGGGGAAAATGAAATGAAAGAAATGCTAATAAGATATAAATAAATACGACTTAAGGTGGGGAGGCTTTAAAAACAAAGTGAAATGCGAAATAAAAAGGAACGACAAAAAGGAGCTGCCCGTTGCTAAAAACAATTAACGTAGCTCTTGTGTCCAAAAATAAATTCTACGTCGTAATTAAAAACGGAAAATTTTCCATTGTATTTTATTTACACAGCATTTCCCTTTTTACGTGAGTTGAGTACATTTTTTACGCAAATGTCGCAGCAAATAAATAAATGATAAGTAGCATACGACTAGCTGATGCTCTATGAGATGTAAAATATATCATATATAATATATCTATATATGATATAAAATATATATACAAATTATTTTTTGTAAGATAATCAAATATTCGTTCTAATATATATGTATATGTATGTTTTAATGATATTATATACATGTTATTCTATAATGTTATTAACATATGTTATTATTAGTAATGAGTTAGCTGAAGTAGAGTTTATAATTCTCAACCAAACTTGCAAGTGCAAGTCTGCGAATCGCATGTCCACTTCAGCTATATATTGAAGTAGCCCGAAATATCAAAGAGTATAGTTAGTAGTCAGTCCTACACATTTTAGATAGAGTATTCAGCTCGATTTGATGCTGATGTGAAGGACTTGCACACGCAGCGATTGACGCAGGACACCATATGCACACAGTGGAACCTATGCCTATTTTTCATTGCAAAATTCAGATCATTAAAATTGAAATGATAAACATATTTTGAAATGATTTTATGCACAGGGCGGTGAAGAGGTGAAAGGGTGTTAAACATGTGATGTTTGATTTTGGTTAACTAACAAATGTTTTAATAGCAAGAAATTTTAGATGATTGCAATTTTATATGGCTTACAAATGCAAGAGAAATAAATATTTAAACAAATTTTTATTTAATTCTAAGAAAATAAATATTGCATTTGTCGCTTTTCCGATTTTATTTATTCATTTTTTATTTTTTTTCTGTCTTAAAAAACAATTGGACAAATATGAATAACCAAAATTAGGTATAGGTATAGGTATAATCTATAGAGGATTATTCTTCAAAAATTCTCAATAATTGCCGAATCAAAAGATTATGTAATACTGACGAGATATTGTCTAATCAGGAAAGAGATGAATATAAAAGTTTACTAAAATAAAGATATTTCGTAAATTAATACACAAATAAATATATATGTATTTTGTAAATTAGCGTAACGAGAGAAGATATTAACTATATCTTCAAGAGATTTCTTGTAGTTTAATAGGAAAACTTTATTCTCATTACATGTTCTTTACTTGAAAAAACTTTAGCTGTCTGATGAAATCTCTCTCTCTCTCTTTCTTTCTCTCTCTCTCTCTCTTCCTTCCTTTCTCTCTCTTTCTTTCTCTCTCTCCCCCTCTCTCACTCCCTCTCTCTGTCTCTTCCTCTGTTTATTTGACCGTCCAAATGTGGGATTTTTTGCTACATTTTGCAGGCAGTGGCCCACTGTGCGACATTCACCGGTTTTTCCCATTCACTCATGTGTGTTTATTTCTGTCTTTCCCTCCGTGTGTGTGTGTGTGTGTGAGTGCATTTGCAGCGCAATGCAATTGAGCAAAGCGCTTCATCATAATTGAGAGCACGCGCACAGGATTACAGGATATTATTTTATTGTGAGCAAAACAGGATGTTCGCTTTGCCGCAGGGGTTGCAAAAGTCAAAAGGGTAAACGGAACTCAAACTATTGAATCACGGAAACAGAGAAACGATTTTTATGACCGCCATAGTGGTTAGGCTGTGGTGCGTCGCAATTTTGGTTGCCATAGCGAGTAGGGGAGGCAAATACGTTGTCATTGGCTTCAATCGAACTGACAAATTGTGCGCCAAATGGCAAGGAAAAAATTAAATATATATGTGGAGTGGGTAGGACAGAGAGAGAGAGAGAGAGGGAGAGGGAGAGGGAGAGTCACACCCCGCCACTCATATAAATATTGATATGCCCAATACAAACATCGATATGCATTCGATCCCAACCCGAACCCAAGCCAACCCACTCCACCCACCGATCCAGCTGTTGCACATAAATTATATTTCATTATCAGGCTCATTGTGCACTGCAAGCGTCTGACGACGGGCTTCTGTTTGGCCTACGGCTTTGCCACATGCAACTTGCAACATATGCGCAGCTCAATTGAAGAGCCAAACACCCTGAGAGCTTGGGACTGTACCACACACTCACACACATAAATCTGTATCTGTGTGTGCATATAAATCGAACAGATTGCCGCTGCCTCAGGTTTCAAGCGTTTTCCTGCTTAACGCATTTCCCAGCCTGTGTGCGGCCCGTGTGCATCTCTATAATTTTATTGTTGTTGTCGCTGGTATTGTGTGTGTGGCATTGAAGTTTCTTTTCGATTGAACATTGATATTAATTGTCTCCTTTTACGTTTTTTTTATTTTATTTTTCGTGTGTGTGTTGCCGCTGCCAACCACTTGAATGATGTCTTGCCCGTTGTTGTGCGCCACACACGGCGCAATCGAACTGGTCTTCGGATCGGGGCACCCAAATCCCATTTCGAACCTTAGCACGCCCCGCCGCCAACTGACCGCGCCCTCGACGCTCTTCAGAGGTGTCAAAAGTCTTGCTTGCCCGCACCTTAGTTGACCACAGCAGAGCTCTGACAATTAGATTCAAATCTGTCTCATCCAAATATAAAGGGAATCATATCAGCTTCGTAGGTTGTGTTCGCTCGCCCTTACTAAGCAGCCTTAACTTAAATATATAAATTAATATGGTTGATTATAATATTATAATCTACTATTTAAGACTGAGCATCGGACTCTAAAATATAGATTATACATGACAACATCACGTGTTCCAAAGTTGGTAGCAAGAACACATCGAAATTAATTACAAAATATATTAATCTAACTATTCGTTACAAATTGTTTTCAGAGCGTTTTCAATCGTTTTCTGTCTAAATTCTGATGTCCAACATTTAATTCTCAGTCATACTAATATTTACATGAACAATTCAAGACTTTCGTTACAGAGTTCTGAAACATCATAATTTAGATTAGAGAAAAAAAAATGCTTTCGAAATACTATATTTTAATTATGTTCTCCACGCAGCTGTCTATCCAAGAATTAGTCAGCGATTTTTGAAACAAATTTTTATTACTTTATATTGATCATTTTTTTATTCTGCTTGAAAATCATATTAATTAAATACTATAAAAAAACAAATAAATTTATCACTCCAACTTCTTTTTCATAAGATAAAATTTAATCAATTTGGCGTCATCATACCCACATGTGGTGTATTGGTACAGGGTATCGAAATCCATTAAAATAACACCACCCACTCCACGCCAACCACACTAGACGATTGCCACTTCTGCTTATCAGCTTATCAGCTGATCTGCAGCTGTTCGCATTTCTTTACTTTTCCGCTCAATTCAGTTTGCTTATCGCCTTAGTGGCGCGAGTTATGTCTTGCCAAAATGTTGAATAGAATATCCCTGGCTGGCTGGCGGGCCGCAGCGAATGACAAAATTGAATCTGTGACAGTGAAAGGACTATATCACAGGACTCTGACTGCCTCAACGTGTCAGCTGTCAGCTGTCACCTGTCGATGGGGCTGACCCAGTTGCAGCTATAGCGCCACATTTATGTACTTGGCCAGTTCAATGACAGTATTGTGCCATTAGGATCAATTACTTCACTTATTAACGATTGAGCGCCAGCCGGGCCACTGGCCACTGGGCCTAGGGCGGGTATTGGGGAGGGGCGACTCTCCACTGGCCACTGGGCCTGGGGCATGTGGAAGTTGGGAGCTGGACTTGGCGGTCAATGTGCGCACGTTTGCGTGTCTGCTCGTTACGAGCGCCAACACGTAACTCTGACTCTCTGTCCAGCTGTCCATCAAACGATGATTAATTAAAACATCGCTCTCGAACAGTCCGCGGCCTAGCTGCCTCCAAATGAGGCATGGCCAATTGTTTTGGCGCAGAAATCACGCTGGCTATAACTTTGCATACATATATACATAAATAATATATATACTATATGTATTCTCTCTATCTATTTGCGCTGTGTGAAAGTGCTTGTTTGGCACGGCACCCCAGTGATTTTGTGGCTTTACGGGATTTGTTTTTCGCACACAGAATGTGTCTTCCAGAACTCGGCCAGGCAATGTGGTTTTGCACTCAGATAATCAAATCGGCATTGTTGTTGCCATTTATACTATTGTTATGATTCGATTTCTATTCAAAGTGAACTCGGAAATCAACAACATATTCTGCTGCGCAGCACTACAAAAAAACTCTCATGTTCTTTGGAGCTGGAAATCATTGGAGATAAATAAAATACATAAAATAAGAAAAATAAAAAAGGAAATGGGCAAATAAAATAAGTAAATAAAATAAAAAGCATATATAACAAACAATAAAAATTCAATAAATAAAATAAAAATAAAAATTAATAATAATTAAAACAAGTAAAATAAGAAGTAAATGAACAAATAAATAAAATAAATATGCATAAGTAAAATACATATATTATAAATAATATAAATGCAATAAATGAGGTAATTAATAAATAAAACAAGTAAAATAAATTCATTAAATAAAATAGGTAAAATTTAAAATTTAAAGAGAAGATCAAATAAATGAATTAAATTTAAAAAAAAAAATATATATATAAATAAATATTTACAAAATAAATAAAATAAAACTGATCTTTAAATCAGAATGTTAAATTGCGTTTCGCCCCCAGGACTTAATCCTTAAAGTACATATATATATTTAATCAGATATCTCAGGACTTCATATTTAATATAATATATATTGATATAACTCTGTCTGCAACATCTAGAGAAATTAGGCACCAAATTCAATTCGATTCAAATCAAAAACAAAAACTATAAAATTGGATAGGGCTCATAGTAAATATCCCATTTTATATAGGTTTTAAGCAGAGGAAACCCAAATAGAGCTAAAATGCCCAGAATCGTTGCAGTTCAGGGTATTTGCTAGTCAGGCAATTTCCCTTTAAATGTTTTATATAAGGTTTAACTAGTTAAAGAGTATAACTAATTATAATATATAAAAATGTAATAAAAACCATATGTTAATGAAACATTGAACCTTTGACAAATATTATATTTATTGCAATTGTAAATATTGCAAATATTCTAAGTGCCAGCTATAAGTGAGACATTGAGACTAGATGCCTTTTATTTGTGTAAATATTCCTTTACAGTCTATTTAAGTGCTACATTTATGGTGCAGCCAAAAATAGCATAATTTTCCTTTAGATATGATAGAAATCAAGCAAGCCGAAAATAAAATACTCTGCCTATAAGGATGCTTCCAGAGATTCCTGCTAAACAAGATCTAGGGAAAGAGAAAGTTCCAAAAATTCTTCTTGAATTTAATATATATAAATATAAGAGATCAAATTTTGCTCAAGATGTAGCAACGTGTATTTACACTATATTTTTTTTATTGCAGCAAAAGTTTTCATTTAGCAATTTCCATTTCGCATAGCTACTGCATGGGATCTATGCCTCAATAGATGTGCAATAATAGTCAAGAATTTATATGGGGTATATTTAAGTACACTTTTGGCTAGCATCCGCCACATAATTAATGACTATTATTAATAAAATTTTGGAGAAGCTCACTTTTGGGGCTTTTGTGGGCCATTTAAGAAATTAGCCATCATTAGTAAAAGCCCAAATGGCATTTGGCTCGCACAGTCGCAGTATAATCGTTTTAGGTATTTACGAATGTGTTTACTTCACGGCCAGTCGATTTCTGATAAATGCCACAAACACCATCCGAATTCAATAATATCCCTCTGCGAAATAAACGAGAAATGTATTTTGTTCACATGACTCGCTCGAGCCCAGGCAGCTCTACGGCTACGTCTGTTAGTTTTCGGTTTTCAATGTGGCTGTTGTTGTTTTATATTTTTTTTCTGCCTTTTTTCAGCGAATTTTCTTAGAGTCGAAAGAAAAATATGCATTGCAGGTTTTCCAGTTTGTGCTTCAACTACCACGCGCAGATGTGGATGTGCCCGTGGGGCTAGAGCGTACCGAACTGTTGCCAATTGCCGATTACAATGGTCGATAGACATGGACATGGCATAGAAAACAACGCCATAATTTTACTGTTTTAATACTCTGTAGCCGGGCCTGTAGCTGGGGCTATGATGGTTTTGTGGAAATCTAATGAAGCCCATCCGAAGCCCATCAACTATAAACATTTTTTTTTTCACATTGTGAAAGAAGAGATATATAAAAGGTATATGATCCTTAGATGAAATGCTCCTCAGTTCCAACAAGATTGGAAAAGAAGAGTTATGTATATCAGGTATACTATGACTGGAGTATAGTATCTTTAGATAAGATGCTCCTCAGTTCCAACAAGGCTCTGGAGGGAATGATATACATATATCAGGTATACCATGTTTGGAGTTTAGGATCTTTGAATTACAGTTCGAACATTATTGAAAAATATGAGATATGTATAGCAAGTATATCATGATTCGAAAGATAGATAAGATGTTCCTTAGTTCCAACAAGATTATGAAGAAATCTGGAGATACATCAGGACTATATAGTATACTAGCTATCAGAAAGTATAATATAGTATTTATATCTATAAATATGTTCATTGTATGTCTTTTAAATAATACCCCAACTCACTGCTAGCTACAGGGTATCGATCAAGCACAATTACTTGTAGATCGTTTCATTTTTTCATATATATAGATATATTTTTTTTTTTATTTTGCATCATGCGAGAGTGAGATTTATCTAATTTTCAATATTTCGCTCAGGGCAATGAAAAGCAGCCAACCAAGTTCAAAAAATATTTTTTTTTTGTTGTATGATAAGTTGTTGATTTACTTGTTGCTGTTGTTGTCGGTCTGATGTTGCTGTTGTTGATAGGTAATTTACATAATTACCGCAAGGCGTGTCAGACGATTGCAGCAAGCCGCCCCCTTTTCGAATTGGTCAAGTGTTTTGGCCGGGCATTTAGAGCCAGAGACATATGGCTGCCAGATCAAAGCATTGCATTCACAACAGCCAAGAACTCTGCATTGATAAGCATGCATGCAGCAGCAGCAACAGCAGCAGCAGCAGCTCTGAGTCAAGCAACCTGCTGCCCGCAAATATGCGGAACTGTGCGACGACGTGCCAGCGATGTGGCATGCCGCAGAGCGCACATTGAACTTCAGCTGAAATCTCAACTGGCTGCGGGTCGGTCACTGCCATAGCCATAGACAGTCGCCAAATGCCAAATGCAGCATCAGCAGCACCAGCAGCAACAGCCTCCTGCTCCATGTCTCTCTCTCCCTCTCCCTCTGTCACTGTTCTACTTTATATGTATTTTATACTTAGTATGGGAGCATTCAGCTGCAGTCTCTGTGATTCATGCAGCTACTAAAGGGGCAACTAAAGGGACGAAGACACCCATCCGCAATTGCAGTCGTGTGTATGCTTTGTGCACTATGGACAGCCACAAACGAGACCATAACTATAGCAGAAATATGTGCGCTATACGAATTGAAGATATATATATATGTATATATATCCATATATATGTATGTATGTATATTTCTCTAACTAATATTCATACAAAGGCGCAAGCTATGCTGAAAGCAACACAGAAAATTATCTGGAAATCAATGTTGGCTATATATGTTTACTTTACGTGATATATATGTATAGATGTATAATCATATGTATATATGTATATGCATACTAGGTAATAAAATTCTGTGATAAACACCAATGTTTATCAGTATAGCATATTTGTTAGCTAAATTCTGTGTTTACAACATCAATGCAGATGATGCAACAGACTCAGAATGTTCCCTACTCCAACTGGAAGAGAGAATATACGCTATGAGGCATATTCTAACTGTGAACTTGACAAACATCATCCATATATCGCTTATGCAACTCTTTTAGTTGTGTTAGCTAATCTATTGTTATTTTCTGTGAAGTGAGTTCGAGGCACATAGACATATTATATGGTTCAAGAGTGAGATGAACTTGAGTAACTACGTATGTCACAAAGAACATGTCTCGGGCAGGCAGTTGCACGTGTTGCTGCGGCCGAATAAGATTTTATTGAAATTAAAAGAAGCAAAAAACATTATAAGTTTTTTATTCTTTTCAACTTAAATAAAACAAATTATTTAAATAAAAAGTTTCAATAGTAAGGTCCTGGCTGTCTGTTTATTAGCCAAAACTCTTGAAAACGCTGGGCTAATCCCCAAACCTCAATCCTATAAAGTATTTGTGCAGGTTCGTAGAAAGTCGATATCGACAATATCTGTCAATAAGACAACGGCTTCAGGAAAAGGCCAAAATCTGCACTAACTATACAACAAAAATTATTAACATTCATATATGTACCAAGTATTATATATGAATAATTTTTCAGTAAAACTTAAATTTTAATAGTTGTTCAACAGAAAACCGAAAATGTAATGTAACAGCAAATTTAGAGTTTTTCTTGGTTATGTATAATTTTTTGTAGTTCTATTAGATATAATAACTCTTTGAAAAAAAAAAAGTGATTTTTCCATCTTAACTTCTATAATCTATACACTTTCTTATCTTAATAAATTTTATATGTTTTATTTGCATTTGAAGTTGAGAAAAACAAAAAGCCGATTATTAATGTTATACGCTTTATATATACATATGTATATCAAAAATCAATTTAATAGTCGCAAAAATCGTAGCAGTCATAAATACAGATGAAAAGAGAGCCAAGCAAACCCTTAGTAAAACTAAATATACTCTTGTCAATTAATGAGCGAGTATGAAAAGGCCAATCCACAGCTGTCGAGCTCTAGTGATAACTAGTGCAATGATATCTAGTCTTACAAATTCTTGGAAAATGATTTCGTTTTCATGAACTGAATAAACGGCAATCACTCTACTACTATCTCACTTATTCCAATAAAAAGCCTCAATAATTATTTGCGAAAATCTAGCTTTAAGTTGCAGTTCTGCGATTGCATCGATCCAGGTGTGTGCGTAGGAGTATTCCGCAACGTATGACTGACTGACTGTGACACTTCAACAGCTAGAAACGTGTTGTTGCAACGTGTAGCACATAACAATGATAACAGGAACTGCAGCTGCAAGTGCATCTGTCGCAAATGATCGACGGCGAGATGCTCCTTAGAAAGAATATTTATTAATATTTATTATTATTTGGATGAAAATATAAATTTATATTTTATATTATTTTCTACTATTCGTCACACTTAAAAATAGATAATTAAATAAATTTAAATTAAATAAATTTCAAATATGTAGAAAATGGACGAGTAATTAAGAAAAGATAAAATTTTTTATTTTTCAATTTATATAATTTTAAAGTTAAAATGTATTTAACTTTGATTCCTACCTTTGTTTATACTTAACAAATTTGGACTTGTTGCGTCTATATATTTAATAACATATAATATTTAAAATATATAATATATGATTAATAATATGAAAATTACATAATTTAAAGAAATTTTATTACATTGAAAAATTTAGCAAATTATAAATACCTTTTACTTATGAATTTTATTTCAAGAAATTTTAAAAGTTTTTTATCTATTTTTGTCGACAAATCTCTTAATAATAAAACTATTATTAAGAAATAAATAAAAACATATAAATTAACCAAATAATATACATTCGTAAATAAAAACAAATAAATTCAATTATTATTCAGAATATTTTACATAGTGAAAAATTTCTAAATATGAGCAAAACATAAAGTATTTTTAATATATTTATTCATTTTTGTTTTTATTTTGTTAAACATTTTTGATTTCAATTTTATTGACTGCCATTTACGCTTCTCGTGTAGAGCTTATGTGAGCACACCCGATGCTCAATCAATTTGCTAGGTATAAAATCAACAATTGTCTCTTGTCGATACGGCCAACGATATGACAGCAGTAGATGAAGCTTGTTCATTATAGTGCGGAATGGCAACTGGTCGTTGTTTACATCGCTGTTTATGGGGTCCTGGGCTTGTTTGTGGCTAGCGCCAACGTCAAAGTCGACGTCATTCGCCAACATTTGGTATTGTGGCATTGCGGCACTCAGGTCGGGTCTCGGTGGGATCTCCACAGATTGAGGCACAAACGGCGCCCCGGCACAGACAATGAAACACGAGCTTTTAATTGAATCAAATTATTGTTCCATAGCCTGCCCATAGCAGAAGCGGCACGTGAATCCCGACGTCTGCTTCTGCTTTCACAGATAACTTGGCTTGGCTCCTCTCATGGCTTCTGGCCACGTGCGGGCCACGCGCCATCTAAGCACAATTGTGCTTTCGGCCACTTAAAGCCTTTTGCCATTTAAGTTAGCAGGCAGGCAGGCAACGCAGTCAGACAGCAATCAGTTTGCCAATGCCATGGGGCTCAGCTGACAAGCTGACAAGTTGTCATCCTTGAGACCAACCTGCCCCAAAGGATGCATGATTCATAATTTAAGGCATTAGATGATGGAAGCTTCTTGAGCACAAACTTTTGCGAATAGTTCTGATGGAGCGCACCTGTCTGAAGAACTTTTAATAGAAGTGATTATAATGCAGACTTCGACAAAGTCAAGTCAATATACCATATATGAAAACTTGGCTAATATATCATTTAGTTGCCGGAAGTTTCATTATATCTGGACCAAACTTAAACTTCCTTCAGCAACTAAGTAAATCAGCCAACTCGCTGTGTTATATGGCTTTTATACACACTTTCATGCGCTATCAATTTTAACTGCCTTTCATCTGAATTTGAAATCTGAGCCAACTAGTATAAGCTCGACTGACCAGAAGACGCTTTTGTTGGCGTTTATCAACTATAAATATGCAGTAATAAATGCAGCGACTGTGGAGTCGTTAAAGTTTATTTAACAACTTTCACACACACACCCACATACACACACAGTTGCATCCTGGCTGCTGCAGAGACTTTAGCTGTTACATGCTAGATTTGACGTCTACAGGATTAACTACACAACTGCAACAATGTTTAAATAGCTTTTCTCTATATAAATGCCATGTATGTATATATATATATATATATGTGTGTGTTTGTGTGTTTGGGTATACCATTGTGCATGTCCTTGGGCAGCCATGCGCACAAAACGTTGTGGTTATCCTTTGTGCCTTTGACTTTACCAAAAACTTCCACTTCGGCAAAAACTTTTCCTATTGTTTACAATGCATGCATATACCCTGCCATTATTGAATTACCATTGCCAAGCACCTACTCTGCATGGTACTCTATTAGTCGAGTCGTTCTACACTTCAGCCTTCACATGCTCTATTAATATTTTATTTATTATTATATTTTAATGTAGGATTATTATGTATATATATATTCAAGTTCATTCCAGATAAAGTCTAACTTTTCTTCTTTTAAAATCTGCCTTATTCTTCTTTAAAAAAATATTGGACTCTAAAATTTTGGCAATTATTTTTAAAAATATTTCAATTACAGCTTAGAAATAAAAAATGGTTGCTAAAATTAATCATTAAGAAATGGCATCCTGAATTGATTTTGAATATCTTACTCAACTTCAGAGGAAGGCAGAGTTCCGAAATTTTTGTGAAAAAGAAAACTTCTAGTATTAAATTTGAAGAAAAAAAATTACAGATTGAAGCTCCAATTAAATTCATTCTGACAATTGAAAAACAAAATTTAAGCTTACATGTTTGCTTATGTATATAAAAATAGTTTTTAAAAGCTGATCGATATAGGAAGCTAATTTTTATTTATTTTTTGTTATCTATTTATTTATTTATATTTAATTTTATTTACTTCTTTTTGTTTGTGTAAATTACGTATTCTGCAAAAAAAAAAAAAAAACTTTATTAGTAGTAATATATTGGACCGATAGACGATCTACACTGAGAGAAGACAAAAGACGTATTAAGTATTTGTCCTCAGGTAACCTGGAGGAAACTGTTTTGAAACCTTATCTCAAATAAAAATTAAACAATAATTGCTTTACTTTTGCTCGATTCATATAGAAAATATTTCGAAGAATATGAAATATGCACTATTTTCTATAGTGTATATCTAAAAGAATTATTTCTCTTTGATAACTATGGAATGGAATAGACTATATATTCGTTTGATTTCACTTTGCCAACTCCACTGCAGTTTACCAAACGTTTTTCCCTTATAGGGTATTCTCTAGTTGCATTGCAGCTTCGTTCTGGCTACAAGCTTATCTCAATTAATAACGTTTAAATTGCAAAGTTAAAGCAAATAGTAAAAGCGACTATCTTCGGGCTATGCTCCATATACATGCATATATCTAAATGAACTGTAATTGGGGGAATGCTTGTTTAATCATAGCCAGAACTTTGGAAAATTCGATAATTCAGCTCTGTCCAATAATGCTCATGCTAGATTTACTGCTTGCACTGACCTGGGCTGCAGCGATTTGGTCAGTGTCTGTCAGTTTGGCTGCAGCTATTGGGCAACACAGCCCACAGTTGGCTGCAATAAAAACAACATCGGGGACGACGACAACGGGAATAGACTGAAGAGAATTGCATAGGAAGGCGGCGCCCATTTGAAAGTTGATTCTGCAGCGAGCGTCAGGCGAGACCGGGGCCAATGTCTGGCCCTCGGTAGCGATTTCGCAAGCGTTTTTAATGGGCTGGCATTGGCTGCTCGCTTTGATATTGATCAGATGCTGCACACTCCATAAAATTGGGGATTTGGAGGGAATATGCTGTATGTGCCTGTGTTGTGTCTGACCTATATAAATATAGAGCGCAATGCACACCTTACGCAGGAATGGGAATGGGAATGGGAATGAGAATGGGAATAGTTAGGGGAATGCTTGAAAATGGTCTATGGTGTGGGGCACAGTCAGACAGTTGATGCTATTGCATAATCCTCAGGGCCCAGCGTAATTAAAAGCTGTATGCGATGTGTCTCTGGCTGTGTGTGTGTGTGTGTGCGTTAGTGTTGTTATCTTAATGAGTAAAGCTACTTAAGCTTAATGTGAAAAAAATATATATATTGGGGCCAGAGTCTTGACTGGCGCTGTGTGCGACTGCAGCTGGATGTGGGCTATGTCGCTCCTACACACGCTCATTGTCTGGCCCATTGTCTGGGCAATGGGTCTGCATTCTGTGCATCTTAAGTGGCCTATTAGAATATGAATGCCAGAAACATATAGCCAACTTTGTATAGTCTTGTGAGTGTTTGTATAGCCAAAGGGAGAGGGTGAGCATAGACAGTCAGACAGTCGGACATGAAGACAGCTGATATTCTCCATAGCAACAAACTGCATTCGACCCCTTCTCATGCCCATGCCTCATGCCATGCCTCATCCTCATTATTATGTATTATGATTATGTATGGATTTCATTTGTTGTCATTGTTGGGCTGCTGGGCAACCACGCGGTTTGTTAGACTCTCCATTCTTTAGAAAGGTGTGAAGAAAAAGAAGCACCAACACCTAGGCCAGCACGGCCAGCACGGCCAGTCTCTGGCTGTGATTGCCCGTCGACTGCAGCTGAAGCAACTGCTAATGAAGCAACCAGTTGCAGTCGTTGCATCGCTTGCAGCCATTGCAGTTGCAGCTTCCAGCTGCAGTCACCAGCCACTGGCAGTTGCATTCAATTTACACCTACAAGCTAATGCCGACGGGTTACACTGTGAGAAACGGGAAATGGCTAACTAAGCGAGAAAGAAGGCCGTGTAATAATTAATAAATTAATTTAATTAAAATGCGACCCCAATGAAAATTGTGGCAGATTCATCAGCTTGAACGCCGCTGTTGATAGACCTGAAATTGAATTACATAGCTGACCCGCATTGTAGGTGGTAGTGGTGCTGCTGGTGGTGCGGCAGCAATAGCAGCAGCAACGGCAACTCTTCTCAATTGCCGCCAGTGTCTGGCGAGGCATTAGGCAAATATAAGAAGAAGAAGAAGAAGAAAAACAAGCAAATGAATTTTCATTAAGAAAAATGCGCATTCGAGAAGCTATCAATGAATACGCCTCAGCTGCGCCACTGCACCACCGCATTGCCGCACCCCACTTCAATGCCACTCGCCGGCAATTTGATGAGTGTAAATAAATGGGTTAAGATCTTGCCATCGACACGGTCAGGCCACGCATCCAAACTCATTCCGATGCTCGATTGCATCGCATTTCCCCTGCCACGCACCAACAGCAGATGCAATGAGTATATGAGTATATGAGGCTATATGTATATACATATATATATACATATATATATTTACATATATGCATAAACATTGCACTGCATTGGCACTAACTAAACGACGATCCTTGGGTCTTTAATTAAACCAATATTCAATTTGATCTATAGGAAATTTCATCAATGAATTTTTGCAAGTAGAAATAAAAAATTAAGTAAACTTAATTAAAATTTGATTTGTAATTAATTATTTCTCTTTTCTTTTTTTTTCAGGTATGTTTTTGATGAATTGATTTACTTCTCCTAACTATTTATATGTAACACGACTGATGTTATATGATTCTAAAGAGCTTTGGTCTGAAGATCTCACATGAGCTACAGTCTTGATCTTTTAAGTATAAATATTTGTGTCTACCATCATGCGCAGTAAATATTTATTATTATTATTATTATTTTCTGCGATATATCGATTAAAATCGATAACATGACTAAGTTTATATTATACTTGTATATCATATAGAAGCTAAAAATTTTAGATATACTATATATATCCGTGTAATGAATACATAAATTTATATCTTTTGGATTTATTTTATTTATTTATTTTTTAGTTAATTATTTATTTTATTATTTAATTATTATCATTTTTAAAGAAATATTTACCATACTACCATACTTTTTCAATTTCCTCATGGAATACCGAGTATATATTCTTCGCAGCCTTCGCCTGCTGTAAGTTAATTTAGATGTGAGTTGATCCGCACATCTGAAGTTGCGAATACAGAAACTGCTAGAGGCCTATATAAGACAAATCTTCTCTAAAATCTCTCAGCTCTAGCTCTTTATGCAATTTAAATATTGTTAATTGAAGCTTATTCTAACGCAAAGTCTCATAGAGTTATTCCATATTGTGCTATAGTAAATATCATTATAAATGGAACTATAGCTCATTTAGCTCTAAGACTTAGCATTAGCCTTAGTGAAATTAGTCCAATTATCTGATATAGTTATCAACTATGTTATCAAGACTTACTAGCTAGACACTGCATACTTTTAGGCAAGTCCATACAACAAAGACTCTTGTTATTAAGTGTCTTTAAATATTATGTATATAATATGATATATACAGATTAGTGTTGAATACAATTTGGGAAAGATAATATTCAATATTGAATTTAAAAATACATATATATTTTTTGGTTTTGAAAGATAACGAGCACATAATACGTTGGTTAGAGAAAGAAAGAGTTATGGGATGTTACTATCAGAGATAAAGTTAAAGGTATTAAAGTATTTTATAGATAGAAAGTCTGCAATGCGAGTCCAATGGAATTCAAAGTCCTAGTCTAGTTCTACTAGAGTTAGTCACTTGGACTGCAGCACCTTGAAGGCCAAACCGACTAGAAGTATTACATAGAGTTTATGAATTTAGAATAATATTGGCTTCATTAGCTTATATACTCAATCATAATTAAAATAAAAGTCGTCTCACATCAATCCAATAATTTAAAAGCTAAAGTCTTCCCATAGAACTTCTGTCAAATGATTGATAACTATTTGAATACTCAAGATATTGATATTCTTGATTATGTTCTAGTCATAGGATCGTTAATTAGAAGCATGTGACAAGGTAACCTCGACCGACTCTAGAGCCAAGTGAACATTCTTTGGATCCAAGTAGTAGAAATATTTAGGCCTATTTGATTTAGTTTAGAAATGGACCGTTTATCAATGTGGGCCAGAAGTTTCACTTTCTGTCACGACTTGGGAATTTGGAAAGCTTACATGCATATTTATAACACTTTCATTGAGCTGCTTATCCAAGCGAGAATTGTAAAAACAAAGATACATATATTCAGAAACTCCATTAAAAATGCATAAAACAAAACCGAGATCACAAAAATCAAGACGACGAGAAAGAAGAACGAGCACAAATACTATAAAGATGCATCTACGGTCTGGTCTGCTGGGTGGCTGCATTAGGCACTCGACTATAATAACAATAATAATGATCCGATATTGGTATATCAGAAGGCCCCAAAAAAAATGCAGAACGGAACATTGGGTGAGCTGGAAGTGAATGGGAATTGTGTGTCTGGGCCAAGATCTTAACCAGAACAAAGCACACACAGAGAGAGAGAGCAAGAGAGAGGGAGAGATGATATCTGGGCGGCGTGTCTACTACTTAAGTGGAGTAAGTGGTGGCCCGGGCAGCATGATGGGCTGGCTCTACGAGTTGAGATGGAAAGACGACTTCATTATGCAAATAGAGTCGGCAGCAGGCACTTCAATCATTGGCCCAAAGTGGCGCTGATAAGTAATTATGACAAGGCGCACATGTTGCCCTCACTCGCTCCCTCTCCTCCTCCTGCTCCATCTCCTCTTCTGCTGTTCTGATTTAGGTTGGCTGCGCGTCGATAATGAGTTGGCTTATATGACTGCCAGTGATCCGTTAGAAATACAAATTTGAATTCAAAATCAACTGGTCCAGCTTCAGCTTCAGCTCCAGACTCATCAATAGAATCACAAATCCATGAACAGTTTTCATGGCGTTTTAATTAGCGGTCCCCAAAGGTGACGCGACTGCCCCTCCAATTAATTGAAAGTCGTTTCCAATGGCCACAAAGGCCAGCCACAACAACATTTTACGAGCCGTTTGATGATTGCGCTGAAAGCCAAAGCCAAAGCCAAAGCCATCATGGGCTCGCTCACTGCCCGCATGAACCTTTGACCAGCCCCGAAGCGTAAACTCTGTGTGCATGTGTCTGTGTGTGTGTGTGTGTGTGTGTGGTCAAGTCCATGTTCGTGGTGTGGTGTGGTGTGGTCTGTATGTATGACTGCATTGCATCCTGACCCACACGATCGGCCTGGAGGCAACAATGCAAATGGCTCATCGCCCTTTGTCATGTTTTATGCATCTGTTACGCTGCACTCGCCGCATATTAATGCAGCTAGAGAACGAGATCTAGATCCCAGATTGAGATCGCGAGCTGGGTTTTCTGTGCTGCGGCAATTAATGCATATTTATAGAGAGGCGGCATAGACAACTCCAGCTGACATGGGTTGACAAGCTAGACTCTAGAGTATAGTGTAACCCAAAGATGAGTCCCACTCTCAAGTTGGACCCTGCAAAATGTTTGCGCCCAAGAGCCCAGAGCCTGAGTTCATTAATCACGGCCGATGTGAGTCAGTGACTCACGCAGTCGTTCAGACTTCCAAGAGCGAAAGAACTTTCGAATTGCTGACCAATTTGTAGCTCTCAACTGCCGATGACTGGGTCGGCGATTGACTCTACGAGAAACTCTCTGACTGACTCTCTAACTAACTCCCGATTGACTCTACTATCAGATTGACTATCCGCCAAGTTGGATTAACTGACTCTCCTACTGACTTGTTCCCGATTGACTCTCCGACTGACCTTTCTGAATAACTTTCGAACTAACTCGCTGACTGACCATTCGACAGACTCCCGATTGACTCTACTCTCAGATTTACTTTTTGATTGACTCTTGGACTGCCTCCCGATTAACTGCCTTTCGGGCTAACTCTCTGACAAACTCCCCGACTAACTTTCCGATTGACTCTCTGAATGACTAGCCCCCCAATTGACGGCCTCTCAGACTGACTAACCGATTGTCTATCTGACTGACTCTCCGGTTGACTGTGACAGACTCTCTGACCGACTCTCTCTATCTCTACCACTCTACTCTCTGAAAGTCTGTCTATCATCTCTCTAACTGACTCTCTGACAGACTTCCCGACTGACTCTAAGTGTAAGCGCTTAAGTAGATCTGATAGCTCGCTGTATTTATAATTGATCTAACAGACAACCAATGTTCTCATGCTTTGTATAAACAAGTTTATGTAAGATTTCCGACAGCTTTAGAACCTTTCCGTAGCTGACTTTGGCGTTGGCTCGATGCCACCCAACTACAAATTTGTTTATCCATTTGGAAATCTTCTCTCGGGCGATAAGTCACAATGTTTTCTATCGACTACAAGTTATGCGCCATGTCGAAATCAGTCTTTCTGAGCTGGCTAGGCACGACTTACCAAGCCTCAAACCAACACACACAAACACACACGTGACCCACGGCAACAGGTCAACAAATGTCAGTTAGCTATGTGTGTGTCTGGCCTTTGTTTCGAGTGTTTGTTTACCTGTGTAACAAGTCGTCTAAAAGATGAAATCGAATCAAATCAAAGCGCAACAATTGACAAGCAAAATGCTTGGCTGTCAACAGGATGATTCTTTACATGTGTTTGCTGTTGACTATTTGGGTTTGACCAGCTCGAGATACTCTAGAAGTGTAGAAACAGGAGAGAAGAAGTCAACTAAATCCTTCAAGTACATTCGGCTGATTTTTCCCGGCATATTTCCGACTTTTCTGCTGAAATACTAAACTGACTCCACTTACACTTTGTTGGACTGGATTGATTTCCTGCTAGATGACTAGGCTGGCTTAAATTACCTTCGCTTTCTGCTGTGGGAGCAGGCTTGGTTTGGGTTGGCCTGGTTCCCTGCTGGAGCACTGGGGTCTATAGACGCCATTTACCTTCGGTTACTTTTGGAGAATTAATTTGACTCCACTTAAGTTGCCTTCCTGTTGGACGGCTAAACGAACTACCGTGACCTTTCTTTCGTGCTGTAGGACTAGACTGACTCCACTTACCCTTCCTACCCTCCGCAGGACTAGGCCGACTCCACTTACTCAATGTGATGAGCGAAAGTGTGTGTGTTTGCCCTGGCAACCACTTAGCTACCTGGTCTAACAAACGCACTCGTCCTATTTATCATGTATTCATTCATTCATTCGTTATTATTGTTGGCACTTTGATTTATATGCGGTTTTCACAGAGTTAGGACCCGGGACAGGGGTTAGGACAGCCACTGAAAGGGGTTGTTAAGTTTGTTGTTGTCGTTGTTGTTATTGTTGGCTTTTCACGCATTTTTGCCCACAGTGGGAAAAACTGCCGAAGGCAAATCCGGCTAGAGTGCATACCCTCACTCAATTGGGCCAAGTGACTTGTTAATTTTCTAATTACGAAATCATTTTGCTGCTATCCTACCTGCATGAAAATTAAAGGACAATACATGTGTTTCCTTGTGTTGGCCAACAATGGATATTTTTGGGTTTTCTATGGGTTTTGCTTGATGGGTTTTTTCTCTCTATATCTCTATATCTATCTCTCTCTTCCTCTCTGGTTGGTCTTTGGCTTAGACGGCAGTCTTTGAAGCACTGGCAATGCGTTGTGCCTGACAAGTGAGCAGAAACCTGTTTGATTTGTCTTAATTTCTTTCACCAAGCCGAAATTTTGTGTGCGTGTGTGTGTGTGTGTGTGTGTGTGTGTGTGTATGCATATACATATGTTGTGGCTCTGCCCTTAGGTTCTGCTTCGGTTTGGCTGGATTGTTATCAGCGCCAGTTCATCAGTTCATGTGAGAGCCTGTCCGCCCCTCTCCCTCCCTTCTGAGAGAGAGAGAGAGATTGTCTCCATCTGTCCCTTTCCATTTGCTTGGCTGTCTTTGTAGCTACCTTTGTCTGCATTTCGCTTGTCTTGTGCTTATTTTCAATTTATTTATGTATGTATTGTACATAACAAAAAAGAAAAACATAAAACATAGCATTGGATGTTCTTACCTGTTTCGGTATTCTTTATTTTACTTTTTTATTTTTATCATTATCATTTGTTGGCTGGCCCTGCTACGTCGATGGGTATCTCTCAGGCACACACACAGTTGCAGCTTCTTGTGTTCGCATTTGCAGTATGAATGATTTCTGTGCGGCAAACTGAGGTAGATGCGTCTGCGCTTTTTCGCTGGCATTGTTGTTGCTGCTTCTTGTTCTTGTCGGCAATCATAATTATCTTTAATTTAAAAAAAAAAAAATAAAATAAAAATAAAATAAAATCAGAAAGCAAGGCGAAAAACTCAAGAGAAATGCTTGAGAACCACATGCTTCCTAGGCAACGCGCGGCGCCCATGCAAAACTCCAGTCAGACAGCCGCAGGAGGACACAGGCAAATAAAAAGCGAAATTACATGAATGAGTGTCAGGAGAGGTGAGCGGGGTTTGCTGCCGCCGGCTGCTGGTATGTGCGTGTGTGTGTGTGTGTGTGCCTTCGTCTTGATTTCTCACTTAGCTGCCGGGTGGGGTTAGCATAGCTAGAAGAATAACAAATGCACTTGCTAACAGCAAATAGTAGTACGTCTATTAGTATAGTGTAAAGTTGTAAAGTTTGTAAATTGAGGTCTCTTAATGCAGGTGCATTGTCTTGTCGCACAAGCGCGGCGATTTGTTGCAGCTCCCCAATCAGCTTATCAGCAAGTGGAAATGGCAGATGTTAAGCACACATACGTACACACACACACGCACACAAGAGACGCGTAGAACAAGAGAGAGTTGTTCGCATGGTATTCGCCGTTTTACCAGGCGCTCAGCAAACGCAGTCTGTTAAAAGCCGTGTAAAATGTCTGTGCTGTGCTGTGCTGTGAGAGCGTTAGCAGCCATATGGACTGTTATCCATTGTGTTATGTATGTGTGCGCAACAGGAAGAGCGGCGGGGGTGGGCGGGGCGTATGCACAGTCACAATTGCACTTTGCACTTGAAGCAAACATCGCCGTTGACGCTGCTGCTGATGCTGCTGCTGTTAACGCCTCTGCGCAGGCGTCCCCAGTTGCCGTTCAAGTACACGCGGCTGGTACTTTTTTTTTTTTCTTTTTCCATTTTTCCATTTATACATTAATTTTTTTGTATTTCTTATTTTATTTCTTTTTGCCAGCAATTGAAAATTTCAGCAGAATTTGTCGTACTGTAAGGGCAACAGCAGCAACTAAAAGCAGAGGCTGAAAACAATTCAAGTGTGGCCGGGACCAGCAAAACAAAAACAAACGTAAACGCAAAACAAAATACAAGTAATATATAAACAGATATACATATGTTTGTACATACATACATACATACAGACACAGATATCTAAACATGTTTGAGCGTACACACACAGAGGAGCGTGTGTGTGTGTTTGCATTGGAAGAAGATACTGAAGGAGTGTGCGGCGACGATGCAGCAGAAATAAACACAAAACAACAGATGCAATAATTTCCGGTGCCACTATTGTTCTCAATCAGCTAACGCCATCTCCGCTAAGCCGCTCTCGCCCCAGCTCTCGCACGCTTCATCTCTCTCTTACACTCTCGCTCCCACTCTCTTTCTTACTCAGCTCAGCGAGCTAAGTGTATGTGTGTGTGTTGTGAGCCTCGTATGCGGGTGTGTCATGCGTTGCCTCGATCTCGATGGCCGATCTGAAGTATCAAAAAAGCGGAACCGTCGCAACTTATCGGCGCTGGTTCCAGGCCAAGACCTCAGTTCCAATACCCAATTGTTATTTACCATTTGCGATTTGAATGGGCAAAAAACTTAGCGTTGAGAACAGCTCAAAACTATTTATTTTTTGCGTCACGGTTTAGGCAGAATTCTGTGAAATATGTACTCAAACCTGTGTGGAACTCTGTGTGAGTGTGTGTGTGTGTGGAATAGTAGGTCCATTGTGTTGGTTCTTGTCAACCAGGCACACACACAAACTACTGAAATCAGCATTCCTTCTCCTAGAAACAGTGCAAATACAACCTGATACTCTACAGAGGCCATATACTCTTGTATTCATCGATACAAAGCCCTATTTTAATGAACGAAATTGATCGTGCTCTTCTTCAGCAGTATTATCGCGTGCCAACTGAGTCTCATATTTCTCTTTTGCATATGAATAAATCATATATGGACATAGCTGTGAAATTGTATTGCAAAACGCATGCGTAAAATTCCTACTGGGTATCTCCATTAACATGAAGTAACATTTGGACGACTCTCTGATCGACTCTCTCGCTCCCTCCCAAGCTACGCTTCAATTCGGCTGCTCTTCATTTTCTGTTTTCATTCATAAAATTTCGATTGAATCGCTACGTTAACAGCGATTTTAGCTACCCGAGAGTATCGCCAGTTCATATTTTGTTTATGGTACGATGGGAGAACTTAATTTTTTTCTCTATATTTAGGTAAAAATATAAGCACATACATGCATATATAATAATAACAATAATAATAATTTGATGTTTACGTAAATGAATAAATCTGTCTTCTGTTAATGCACATAGCATTACTTCTTAATCGAAGTGCCATCCAATTTCACAAAAAGAAATTTTGCTAGAAATACTAAAATAAGAATTTACAATATACATATGTATGTACATATGCAGTGCGCACAGGGCCAATGTTGTTGTGCTCTCTGAGAGCGCCACTTTTATGTTAACATACGGTGGGAGAAATAACAGAGAGCAGGGGCTAACAGCTCTTTTGAGTATTTAACAGCTCTCATGAGTATTTTACAGTTTCTCTGGATTAACAGCGCCTGTTAATTTGCAGAGCAGTCTTATTTCAGAAGCCGAGGTCCGAGGACGTGCTCTCGCCGTTGATAACAGTGAGAAATTTCGAATTAAAATCGTCAATGATGCGCTCGCTCAAAGTGCTGCTATTGCAATTGCCCATTAATTGATGCAAGTACGAATTGATAGTACTATTTTTGTTTTGCGACAAATATTAAATAAATACCATAAAGTGCGCAACGCGTGTGTCTCAACTGAGTGTTTGTGAGATTTTTTTTACACATTTTTTTTGTTGATTCAGTCGCTTCTGCCCTGCCGGAAGGTAGCGCCGGCGACAGCATAAAGCAGTCGCGCCAATAGCAACAAGTGCAGATGAGTTAAGCGACACAGACTAAAACGAATGCAAGTAAAATTGAAAACCCAATCGAAAAGCTGTGCGGCGCTTACAGATGGGTTCTAAGCAGTGACCAAAACAACTGCAATTCACAAAAAAAGAAAATAAAAATGAAATAAATGAAAATAAGAAAACAACTGAAGCAACAACAATTAGTATTTGACCGAAAGAAAAAGAACAAACGGTACCAGCAACAGCAGCAGCAGCTGTCATATCAGAAAGCAAAACAGCAAAAAAAGAAATAAAAAACAAAAGTGCAGTGACTTCACCTTCACAAAACACACATAAGCAGAAGAAGCTGAAAGGAAGAAGCTGAGCAGAATTATCAACATCGTGATCGCAACAGTGGGAAAGAGAAAGATAGAGTGCAAGGGGCAGAGAGAGAGGCGTATAAAGAAGGTAATGACACAAAGAACAATTGCAAATTAATGTGATTTTGCGCATTGCAATGCCAAATGCAATGCAAAATAGAAATTGAGAATAGTGGAGCACTAGAATAGTGGAACTGGAACTGGTACTGAAACTGGAACTGGAACTGTCAAAAGTGATAAATGCATTTTCATTTCTGTTGACATCCCTAAATCTGTCTTGATCAATCCAAACCAATCTGTTTAGCTCGATTCCCTTTTGTGTTTCTTTCATTCCGTTCATTCCGCGCATTTTTAATTGCCGCACATCATGCACATTTGTTTCGTTTGTTTTTGTGTCGTATTCAAAGCCTATAACAAACGTATTTACATACATATGTATACAAAATTCAACACGCAGTTGTTGCATTTAAATTTTTTTCGGCTTGCCTTTGCGGTTCCTGGAACTAGTTGAGGTAGGGGAACGAGAACGGGCACGAGAACCAAAAACTCAAAAGGCGCAAGCCAAACGACAATAACGTGAGTTGCGGGCGGGCGAAGTGGAGAGAATGTGGAGTTAAGGTGCAATTGACGATAAGAAGAACACGTAAGAATTGCTGCAATTGAAAATTGCTCGACTGCTTAATACTCTGTTTTCTAGAGTGAAATTCTCAATACTTGCAAAGCTTGAACTTCAGCTAAAATTGAAAATGAAGGCGTTTTGTTTTTAGCCAGCTTCAAGCTTGTGGGCGTAAGCACAACCAAATATACCCCTTTTATAATTGATATTTGTACGTGTGTGTGTGTGTGTGTGTGTGTGTGTGCTCTCTGCATATCAAAGTGCAATTTTGAGTTAGCTTTTTAAGCTGCCGCTAGCCTCCGGCGTTGCGCGGCCTTTGCAAGGCAACCGTAACAGCAGCACGAAATGCGGCCCCGGGCCACAGTTGGCAATACCAAGAAGCGGCCAAGACCAAGACCCATAGCCATACCTATACACAGACCCAGACCCTGGCCCTCAACCCTTTCAGAGCAAACCGAATGCGGATTCAAATTCGAAGACGTATCAAGTGCGGTTACAATTTTGGCCTCCAGCGCCTACAAAACAAACGCAAACCGAACCCAAAAACCAAAGCCAAAACCAAGCCCAACTCAACCGATCTGCATATTCATAATTATATGTATATGTATGTGTACATACATTCTGTATATATGCGTTTTATTCGATTCTTTGCTTTGCTCGTTTTATTAAATGTAAGGCTTATTATGGCTTAAAGCTAATTACTAAAATTGATGCCAGATTGGCGTTTCACTGAGTATTCCATGATTTTATTTTTATTTTTTATTATTATTCTTCAGATTCTCTGAATTTGAATTTGAATTTTAATGGAAAGCAAAATTTCACAATTATGCATGCCTAGAGGGAGAAGATGTTCGCTTGTAATTTTTTTCTGAGAAGTCAATTTTCCAACAGGATAACGCCCCAGTTCCTACGAATGCAATTTCTGCTAGGCTCGACTAGCATCTGAAAACATATTTCGTGCTAAGTTTGCCAGAAGTAACTGAAGTAACAGATAGTTCAAATAAAGTATAATCGTACATATGCCAATTGGCATCCAATTAGATCTGCAATGGTTGATGAATGAAAAGTTTTTTTTAAATGCTCAACCAACATGAAACATGAATAAATAATTAAAAATGCATAAAAATTAAAATATAAATATAAAATTAATTAAAATTGAAATGTTTTTGCACATTCATAATACGATAAAAAGTGTATCAAATATTTTGAAAAAATTCATGCATCAATAAAGTTAATGCTATCAATTCTTTTTTTTTTAGAATTAAATATATATAAAATATTTTGAAAATGTATATATTTCTTAATGTATTGCTCTAATTTTTGTTTAGAATTTACTATATACATATACATTTATAAAAGGACATCTTTAAAATGCATACATATATTAATTAATTTAATGCTATGCTCATTTGTATTAAATATTTCTTTTCTATTTTATAAAATAATTCATTTAAATTCGTATTACTACTATATATGTATGTATGTGAAAAATTTAAAATGAACTTTGCATTAAAAGTAATATTTAAAAATGTATTAATTATTAATACTATTATTAAAGTAATCGTGTTATCTTTAATTTGTCATAATTCAAAGCTTTAATGTTTTTATTTGATTACAAAATATATTTAACTGATAAATTAAACCCATTAATAGAAACCTCTAAAAAGAAAAAACCTTTTTCTTTTTTTTTCAAGCAATTTCTTGCAATTTTTTAAATAAAATTTATTTTATTTGATCAAAAAATCTAAATTAAAAAAAAATGGAATATAATAAATAAATATATATACATATATAAATATAACTATTAATATCAATAAATAAACATGTGTATATAACGCTTATTATTATTTACTTATATATTATTTATTTAAAAATAATATTATATAATAATATTTGAAAATCATAAGCAGTTAACCAGACTATTTTAGCTAGTGTTTACTGTACTTACAAAACTAAGAATTATCCCTATTTGATATTTCTTGCTATCGGATGCAGTTTCCTATCTTTTGTTTGATCATTATCCAAAAAGGTTTCGATTCTGCACAATTAGAGGAAATGATGTGTGTGTGTGTGTGTGTGCGTGCATCTATTCACATTTACATACATATGTCGCCAAGTTTGCAACACATGTTGAACATTTGTTGCCTTAATACAAATGCATATATACATAAATGCACGAACACATGCACATAGACACACACACACACACACACATGTATGAATGTATTTTGTACTAAAACAAAACTCCTTTCGGTTCTTGTTGCTTTCCTTTGCCTTGGCCTAGGCAACGGCCTGGCGCGGGTTGCCTCAAGTGAGACATCGGAACTGAGCCAGGAGAGAACATAGAGAATAAAAAAGAAGTAGAAGAAAACATGAATACGAACGAAATGCCTGACGTTGACAGCAAACTGAGTTATTTCCCAAATGGAAATTGAGCGGCAACAACAACGGGCAGCAATAAGCAAAGGCAACAGGCGACGCGTCGGGAGACATGCATGCGCACACAAATAGAAACCGTAGCCAAGTTTTTCGGTTGTTTTATTTTGTGTTTTTTCTGTTCGGGTTTGGGAAAGTTGCGTCATCTGTTGTCACTTGACGACATAGATCCCAAATTATATGAAGAAGAAATCAAATCGAAAACTTTAGCCCAGCGCGCGAATGTGTGTGTGTGTGTCTTGTTTATATCTTTTAGATACGCAGAGCGCACTGCAATTACAACAACAATAACTGTAGTACAAGTGAAAGCAATCGAACTTCTCGTCTAGAGCATACCCTATATTCTAAGATAATGGAATAGTGGAATTTCATTGATTAAATAGCTTAGGCAGACGAGATGTCAGCCACTGTGTATAGAGCTAGAATAAATCATAGGACTGCTAATAGTAGCAGCTCTGCAGAATAGAGCAATTCGTGAATTCGCACATTTAAATACTGCATCGATATCTATTATTAATGATGCTTAGAACAATAAAAGTGACTATTTATATATATAGTATATGATCCGACAATAGGCTCTGGGACTACATATAAGATAATACTAATAAAAACCAAAGGCGTCTTAGAACATTCTATGTTCTGGAACTACCATAGTAAATAGATAGTAGATACATTGCAGATAGATAGTAGATGGATAGATATATGGGAGATAAAAATAAAGTAGATAGACAGTAGATTAAAACATAGTGGAGAGATATAGTAGATACAGTAGATAGATAGAAGATATATTATTGATAGATAGTAGCGTATATATAAAAATGGTTTGAATACACTGTAGCTCAAGCGATCCGGTTAATTAATGTTCGTTCTTAGTCAAATTAGTCAAAAAAAAACATGAATTTAACAAAAAAAAATCTAGTTTTATGTCTTTAAAAATTTCTAGACGCTTTTCATGCACTTTCCATAGGTCTACAGGGTATACAAAAAGAGGTAATACACATTAGATGCGGACGCGGACTGGGGCTGCGGCAGACAGTGAAAGCGAATCGCCAACTTGCTGAACTAACATCATAACTGTGCCCATTTACCAACTGCTAACAGCGCTGACTGCAACTGCAAACAATAAAACAACATCTATAGAAACATTCGGCATACACAAGGAGAGAGATAGATAGATAGATAGAGAGAGAGAGAGAGAGACTGAGTGACATGCAGCACAACAAGCAGAAGATTTAATGATTTTAGCTAAAACAACAACTAAGATGAAAACGAAAGTCTTGGGGCCACACGCACGCAACAGAGTGTGTGAGAGAGAGAGAGAGAGAGAGATAGAGTGGGGAGGGGGTTTGAACTAAGGCACTGAGGCATGGGGCAGTAGATAACTGCACAGCAAATTAAATTGAAACGGTGCGTAGATAACTGCATCAAGTCCACTTCTCTCGCCCAAACCCCCCACCCACCAAAATTCAATTTGCAGCACGCAGTTTACCTAGTTGCTGCTGCTTGTTGTTGTTGTTGCTACACTACTCTTACCTATAGTTGCTGCAGTCGTCGCAGTTGCAGTTGCAGTTACATTGATTAATTTGTTGTTCGTCGTCGTTGTCGTTGACGTCGTCGTTTTCTTCTTCTTCTTCTGTTTTTTTTTTGACAATTTTCAATTTTCAATTTTCATGGCACATCTTACATGCTGGAACCTCATTCCTCGAACAAAAGCCCACACTACCCCCCCCCCCCCTCTCCTCCCCCACCCCATCCCACACCATACTATTGCCTACCCAACCCACATGCGGCGTCCCCATTGCACGTCGTCACGCCCCGTCGCATTGCATTTGTAATGTTTTGTTTTAACCCGATTTTCGGTTTCGATTTCATTTGCGTGTAGAAATGCATTTAGACTATATATACGTGCATACATCTATATGTATAACTGTTGTTTTCCCCCTCTACTTTTTATTTTTATAAATTTCAAGTTAATTACAAATGTAAGTCTTGCCAGCTGCTGTTAATGTGCGTACCATAGAACCCTCCCCCCTCCCCAGCTCTCATCCTCAATACGCCCATTGCTCACGAAAGCAAGCGAAAGTTTATAACAGATTTAGAATTTTTCTTTCTAGAAAATCCTTTAATATAAATCAGATCTTTCAGTATAAAATGTTAGTCACAATCCTAGAAAATTATGTTGATATATGTAGATCTCTTGGAATAAAATCGTAGTCTACAAACACATTCATTGTGAATATAATATAACAATATTATAGCAATATATTCACAATTAATGAAGCTCCATGTCAAATCTCAATCTCAAAACTTATTTCAAATTTTCTTTCTAGAAAATCCTCTAATATAAGTCAAATCTCTTAGTATAAAATGTTAGTTCATTGTTCTATGTATATTCTCATTGTTAGAAAATTATTTTTATATGGACCTCGAAGTATAAAATCTTTGTTACAAGCGCATTCATTGTGAATACTCACAATATTATAATAATATATTCACAATTGACTAATCTCCATGTCAAATGTCCCAATCTCAAATCTCATTTATTTGCATAATTTATAATTGTTATAAATGTTTTCATACTCATTTACCTTGAAGTCAATTGAAATATATAGTATAAACAAGATTTTTAAAGCCTCTTATAATAAATAATCGAAGTAAATATATATTTCTTTGCGTATCTCATTCCGTTGACTGAAACATTTAGGAATATCTTAATAACACAATTTACTAATTTCAGACTTGACACCTCGAGCAACTTTGTTGCTGTGTTGTTCTGTTTTTGATGTGTTTGTTGATCTTTCTAATTATTTAAGCGGCTCGAATGAGATTTCAAATTAATTATAATTATATATTTGGAAGTTTTGAATATTCATGAGAATAGAATTAAGGAAAAAAGTTAATTTTTTCTAAATGTGAAGAGACAATTTTGAGTAGTTTAACTATGGAATTTATATTATATATAGATTAGCTAAAATACATGATAAATATTATAGAGTTCTAACGTTTTAACGCTGGAGCTCAATAGCAACAATTATTGTATTTTTAAGCTCCTAAAAATTATATATAAAAGATATAGAATTTTCCAATTCTATGTATATATATGCAAATTTGTATTCTATATTTTTATTTCTTATATACATATATAAGCTAAATATTTTGATCGTCTAATTATCTACAATTACTAATTACTGTCTGCAAATATATGATGTTCCATTTGTATTGATGTAGATATGTTAGATAATATCAATTAGAGCTCAACGATTTTCAGCCTCGAAATCAGATGCTCAAAAACTGTATTTGTTGCTTTGTTGACCAAATAAACTCGATTGTTAATAACATTCGAGTTCTTAACGATTATCCATACTAGATATGTTATATTGTTGTAATATTTAGAGATCTCGTTATAAGCTCGAGTTCTATCAAGTGGCAGAGAGTAAACAAGCTGAGAGTAGAGCTCAAGCTGTTAATTGGAAAACAAAGTACAGTTTAGCTTTTTATGGCATATCGTGTTAGCACTATATTTTGACACTTGAACTTGAGCTGGCAGGAGGCGGCAGAGTGCGGTTGGCCGCACTCAAAGGTCAGTTGGTTAACAGTTAACAACTGCAACTGCAGCAGTAAATGTAACTGCAACTGCTAGTTAATTGAACTGCAAGCGCTGTAGTTAATGTGCCCAGCTCACACACTGAGCGGACATCATCCCTGATTCTCGCTCCCTATCTTAGGGCCAAGTGCGTTGATGATGAGCGCGTAATGGGCACTGGCTGTCAGTTTAATTGATGGGCATGGGTACAGCTCTGGGTCGTGGTCATGGTTGGAGTCTGGACATCGGGATATGGCTTGGTTCTTTGTGACCAACCGACGCCCACCCACCGACCAACCGAGCGACCCACCCTCGCTGATGGCAGTCAGAATGCGATGCGGGCGAGCGCACACAGTTTTTCGTTTGATTTGAATTTATATTTATTTGTCTTAGGGGGCGAGGCCAGCCAGCCAGCCAGTCAGCCAGTCAGCCAGCACAGTGCTCTCTCGACTTGTCGCTGGGCCACTTGAGCTCATTAACTTGCAATTTACGTATATTTAGCCGGCGATGTTAAGCTGCGGGCTTCAAATGCGCGTTAATGCCAAAAACAACAGTGAAGCCACCCCAAAGATAATAAGAATTTTTAATTTTAATTTTATTTATTTATTTCTTTTTTTTCGAAACGAATTCTCAAAACCAATTGAGAGAAGAAGAAAAACAAATAAGAATTCGAAATGTTGTTTTCATGATCAGTTGAGAAAATAAATAACCAGAAATTGCGGAAAATATCTAAATTATATCTGTGCCGTAGATAACTGAAAAAGTGACACATATATAATATCCGACTAGTTCTCAGGCCATAAAAATATATATATACAAATAAATAGCGCTTAAGTTGAATGTCAATAGCGATTAATCTTGTGCGGCCAACGAATTGTTATTTACGATCTGAACAATGTTGTTGTTGAATGAGGAAGTGGGAGCGGGTGGGAGCAATGGGGGGATAGCTAAGCTGAACTCCAGTTGAACTCGCTGCTGAATTCCCACGTTCAGCGCATCAGCAAGGGTCGTCGAAAGGAGGTGGGAGAGGAGACGCGGCTAGAATTCTAGACAGAAAGGCCGAAAAAAAGGCTAGAAAAACGATTCGCAAGGCAAAGCTAAAAAAAAGGAAGGAAGCCCAACAGGCTATATCACTAAATCAACTTTACAACATATATATATATATATGTATGTATATGTGCACACACACACACACACTTATTTCTTACATATACTTTGGTATTGTCAACTGCAGTCATAAGTAAACAAATTTTTTTGAGCTTCGCCCACATATTTGTTTTTATTTATTTAATTTTTTCCCTTTATTTAATTTAATATATTTGTTATTTAATTTTATTGTAGAGCAATGTGTCAACAACTGACTAAAGGCTTGACTTGCCCCAGCAGTGAACCTGTTGACCAGCTATTTGCTGCTGTTGCAATGTTAAATATAAACATTTAATTTTTTTTTTGTCATTACTGAAAGAGAGAGAGAGAGAGAGGGGGGGGGGGCTGAGTGGGAGCGAGAGAGATAAACAATAAACCTTACGTTTGAAGCGCGGAGCAGCTGTCGACTTTATGCACAAGTAAATTGTTTTCAACTATTTTGATGGCCCGGCCCCGAACAAGCCGTAAATCTTGAGCACGCTTGTGCGCCTCCAGACGCTGCTCGAGTTGTAGCTGCCGCTGTCGCTGTTGCCTGCTTTTGTTGAAGCGATGTTTATCTCGCTTTTATGACAGTTTCACACACACTCCAGCAGCAGCAGCAGCAGCAGCAGTAGCAGCAGCTTCACACACGGCGGCTACGTGATTTTGCATTTGGGAAAATTCGCCTCCAAAATAAAAGAAGAAGAAGCAGAAGAAGAACCGTAGTAAACACATGTATGTGAGAACATTGCAAGCGGCTATAGACGACTTAACAATGCTCTGCTTGCAGTCTAATTGCAGACTTAAGTCAACATGCTGATTGGTTTCGAATTCCCACAACTCCAATTGGAATACGAATCGTTAATTAGATCTATATCGCTTGAGTAAGATGTTCGTAAGCCAATATGCTCTTTGTCATCATGCCGATTCACACTTCTTTATTTTTCCTTTTTTTTAACTAACACGTAAAACGATTTGCAGTTTTATTTGCAATGCTCCCTTTGTTGGCTCGTAGATATATGAGTGACTTAAATCGATACACGCATGATTTTACGAGGCGGTAAACCCATTCAAGACTTTCAAACTGAAATGAATAAAGTGAATCAAATTTGGCTACATTGTGCCCAAGAATTCATGCATAAAATTGACAGCGATAGGCGAGGCAGCTGAAACTTGAAATAGAAATTGATGTATTTGTTCATGAAAATAGTAGTGCGATTATTAAAAAAAGAAAAAACAATTTAAAAGGGATATTTTAGATTAACATAATTGTTAAATAATTTAGATATTTTCTGTTGGCTATTCACGAAAATAAATACATTATTTTTAAAGCAATTTGGAAATAATATTAAAAACAATTTATTTTGTTATTAATATGGGAATATTATTGTTTATAAGTAATAATATGTCCTGCTCCTGCTTATTTCTGATCATTTTAAAGGCATTTCCAGCTATTCACTTTTCGAGTTATTTTCTTATGTAGTATATCTATCAGCTGACAAATGGGGTTTGCAAATCTACTGATTTATATCTTCTGCGATCTACGCTGAGAAGTTTTGGCATTACAAATAAAAATAGTGAAAAGTAAAAAAATGATTTATTTTGGCGCATTGACATTTCACCAGAGGTCGACAGCAGCATCATCGTCAGCCTCATCGTCATCGTTATCGTTATCGCTATCATTATCGTCATCGTCTTCGTCATTGTCAACACTATTGCAATTGCCGTCGACATCGTTTGCCTCTCACAACGGCTTTCAACATTCGTGTCGTTTTTCATTTGAAGTTGTTTAGTTTTTTCTTTTTTAATTTATTTTTTGTTTGTGAACATTTTCATCATCAATCATGCGCCTCATTGCCAGATATAGCCAGATACAGGTACGCTCGTACAGTCCCCTCTGGCCAGCTAGCCAGGATAGCGCTCAGTCTAGACTAGACGCGACGTTGCAATTGCGCAGGCGCAAACGCTACAAGTCAAAGTTGATTTGTTTGACAAATGCGAGGCGCCTTTGTCGAGGTTGTCGGGCGGCCTGAACTCGACTCGAGTCGAGTTGCGGCAGCTGCGAAATATTAAGCAAATGTTAACATTAACCTTTTGCATTGTCAATATTTTGTTTAATGATGTTTTTTTCTGTTACTCTGTAGCTATTATGAAACAAAGCTCAGCTAATTTGATTACTTGTAAATAGTATATATATTTCTATAATTTATATATTCTATATAAATATTCCTTTTATTTTAGAAGTTATTAAAATAACTAGTACTTTATTCTATAGTTTCAAATTATTATAAATAATAATCAACATAAATAATAAAGAAATAATAGAAGTAAATAAAATATAAAAATAAACAAAAATAATAATAAATAATAAAAATAAATAAAATAATAATTAATAACAACAAAATAATTAAAAAGCGAGAGAAAAAATAAAATAAATAATTAATAATATAATTATAAATAAAAATGTAAAAATAAAAATCAAAATATATATAAATATTAAAAATATAAATAAATAAATAATAAAAATATACAATGAATATTAAAAATATATATATAATAGGAATATTCCTAAAGGTTATTTAAATGTATTTTCCTTTTCATTATATAGGCTCGTGTTTTATTTCATTTTATATTATATTTCATACATACAGCCATTTCATATATGTATATGCATATACATATGTACGACTCCTGTTGTGGAGCGAGTGACTCGCTTTGAGCGAATATTGCCATAGCTTAAACGCTTTTCGTGGCCTACTTCAGCTAATTAAAGTGACGTTTAGGCAGACCTCGTTTGTGTTGTTCCGCTCACTTTTTGCTGTTGGCTTCATTTTGCAAGTCATATATTCAGTGAGCTCGGTTCGATCTCTGCAACCCCTCCACCACACAGAATATGGCCTAACGGATACCGTAATTAGACAAGATTCAGCAGCAGCTTTGGCGGCGTTGGCGATAACACAAATCATGTTACCAATTAGCCACCCCATCGTTATGGCCACTTCGCATCAGTTGTGGGGCTGGTCGATGCGTGCGGCGCGGATACATTTCATGCTGAGAGTGATAGAGAGAGAATGAGAGTCGAGGGCGGCAACCTGTTATATCTCACCTGTTGGCTGTTACCTGTTAGCTCCTGGGTGATGTTTACACAAGCCATGCTAATGATGGCCAATGCAAATATAGCGCAAAACCCAACCCAACCCACAGTCCCTCCCTCCTCCAACCCTAAACGATTGCTTCGAATGGTTATGTGAAAATACCCTGCAGCGTCAGCGGCATGAGCATAGGAAATACTTAACTAGAAACGTTTCTATTACAAAGAAGCTTTAAAACCAATAGGAACTACATGATAGTTCTAAATGAATAAATAATACATAATCTGCTCAATCTTCTATGAAAAAATCAATAATAAAATATTAATATTTATATTCAGTTTTATATAAATATGTATTTTACAGATTTATTTAAGGATTTTTGAATAGATTAATATAAATAATTAATATTTAAATATTGATATTTTAGATAAATACAAGTTTTTAATACTAAATATTTATTTACGAATTTTTTGAAGTCATATAAAATAATATAAATTATAAATTACTAATATTTATATATAGCTATTTCCCATATTTAAATAAAATCCTACACAGTACAGGGTATTTGTCAAGCACTACGAACTTTTGCCATTTTGTCAGCTCCATCGTTATTTCGTTTGACCTATCGAATTTCCCTTAATTAAACCAGATTATTAATCTTATTGTGCAGTGCTCGTAATCGAATTCTCCTCTATGCTGGCTGGCTGCTTCTGAGTTTCGAGCTGCTGCCCCTAATTGACTGCCAAATGAGGCGTGGTAATCAGGATACAGGATATACAAAACATAATATCCTGTAGCTTCCACTCTCAGCAGATGGGGCCCACTCTCTGCTCCTGCTCCCACCTGACAATCTTTGAGGAAATTTTTAAAATCAATCTGTTATTTGTTAGCCTGAAATGTGGGCATGGGGCAGGGGGCGTGGCACACATCGATTTGTTGCTGGCGTCGCTTTATCGGCTGTCATTGCTACTGCGATTTCCCACAGTTTTCAATCAACATTTAATGCCGTGATTTGATGTTGTTGGTGTTTCTGTATTCCATTTTTATTGATTTATATGATTTTCGACCTTCGATTTGTTTCATTTTTCTTGTCCCAAACGGTTGAATACTTAATAATAGTATTTCCAAGCCCAGCAGTGTGAGTTTGAGGTCTGTCACAGCTTGGGGCATATTCGTTTTGTCACTTTCAGCAATCGAGCTTACATTCATTTTGCAGGGCATTAAATCCATTCTCTTTATCATTTGCTTCCCTTTTTGTTCTTCTTTGTAAATTACCTTGAACTTTACTTTAAATATTTATTTATATATTTATATACGTCACTCTACTGGCTTCTGGACCTTGCCTTTCATCGGAATTCGAAATCTCTGTGTGTATTGTGTGCCTTTTGGATTTTTTTCAGCCCGCGACCTTTGATATTTGTAGGCTGGCGCAGGGCTGGGCTATTGGCTACATCCGAAACTTTACATAAATTATACGGCAGTAAAAATAATTTATCTGCTAATTGAATTGCTACAATGTGTCGCCGGACATTGTGCTGGACGTTATAATGTAATTTGCATAAACAAATTTTGGTTTTCGTGTTCCTAACTAATTTTGAATAAACCGCGCATATCTGATTTTATCATAATGTGAATCTCTGGCTATTTATTAATTTAATTGCGAGTATATTAGCTTTTATTGGCAATAAACTTATCTTTGAGAATGTGCTCAAATTTGAATATTTCTCAAGCTTAGCAAAAACGATCAGTAAATTCTCTGTGAAGAGAGCATTGGGCAGTCGGCTATGCATATTCTTGTTCGGCTGCAGGAAATGACATCGATATTGCTTCTGCCATAGAGTCAGATAGTGTTTAGCTCAAGTCCAGCGAATCGCTGTTTGTTGTTTGGGCAAAAACTCGTCCAGTGCGGAAGCCAGCGACGCGTCGCTTCGAGCGAACGATTCGTAATTTATATCAATTCAAAGACCATAATACAATTGATGATAGAGACGCAGTGGGAAGTTTTATTTAACGCTTGTGCGTTTCGATTCGTGGATCGCTCGAAAAAATACATATAATATATACAGCTGGATTAGTATACTATATATATATTTATAGTAGGCCGGCAGTGCTTGGCTCAAATCAAATACCAAAAGGTACAAAAGCTGTTTGTATAATCAGCTTATGACAACAAAAATCTATGGAAAACGTATGAAAATATCAAATGTTTTTGCAGTAGTATCAAATGTATTATAGTACTTAAACTAGTTGAAATATTTGTAATCAGAGTAGGATGACTGCATAGCAAAATTGTAATCAGATAAATAATTAAAAAATTTAATTTGAAATGTAAATAAAATAAAATTTGAAAAAGAAATAGATAAATACAAACAAAAACAAATAAAAGAAAAAAAAAAAAACTAAAGCAATTAAAAAAACAAAGTATAAAAAAAGGAATTATAAATAAAAACACACGAAACAAAACAAATTTTTTTAAATCCAAATTTAATTCATTGTATTTAATTAAACTAAAATAAAAAGAATTAAGAAATATATATTAAAAAATAAAAACAAACAAACAAAAATCAATCAGAAAAAAAACACATTGTCATTCAATAAAATAAAATAATATGAAAAGCAAGTAACGTAAAAATAAAAGAAAATGTTACAAACTGCACAAAAAAAATTAAATTAAAAAAAAAGTAAATAAATAGTAATATAAAAAAATATTAAATTGAACAAATTTACTTATGTAAATACACGCAAAAAAAGCAAATATAGAAATATAAACAAATATATGTACATATATATAGTATAATAAGAATAAATTATAATATTTTAATAACTTTGTACAGAAAGATATCAAAGTGGTGCTCATGCAAATATTCTGAAATATATTCAACTTTACGAATAGCCCTCGCTTGCAGTGTGAATGCGGCGATTGCCTGTAGCTGAAACTGGGCATAGAATTGTGGCCTGGGCAGCAAAAACAAAATGCGTATGCACATAAATTTTTCTGCTAAACGCACAACAAAACGAATGCAAACAGCAAATATACACGCACAGCGAAACACACACACAATGAGCGCTGCTTCAGCTGGCAGATAGAGCCGTCCGGGCTGTAAGCCCTGATATCATTTATCATACTAATGCCTGCACAATTGAATATCGAGGCGGCGGAGAGCGAGAGCGAGTCGCGCTTCTTGACACGCATCAACAGCTACGAGCTTCAATTGTGAATCTGTGAATGCGAATGTGAATGTGTGAGTGTGTGTGTGTGTGTGTGCAAATGTTGACGACTGTGAACAAAACCTGTCAAAAGCTTTGCGCTTTGCTGATATTTAATCTAAATTTATATTGACAATGTTTTGCTGGGGCCATTCACACTTGGCCAACTGTGTATGTGTGTGTGTGTTTGGCTATTACTGCAGGTACTCAGCGTACCTGTCAGCTCCCTTCCGCTGTTTATCTAAATTTCAATTGAAACTAGTTTGAGGGGAAGAATCAAAAGAATTGAAGCACGCAGCACGCAGCGGGACAGTCGATTTGTTTATGAAATTACTTGCGTTTCGTATTAACAATGAGAAAAATTGCAAGTGCAAATCCAATGAGTGTGTTTGTGTATGTGTGTGTGGGTGTGCGCTTGACTTTGTAATGACTTGTAATGATGCGCGATAACAATAAGTTCATTATAAATGACAAGCGACAGCAACAAGAGCAGCAGCAGAGTTCAGGGTAAACAAGACAAGAGTCAAAGGCAAGAGCTCAGAGCTGAAGTCTATCAGGGGTGCAATCGGAAGAGTCTGCAAGCTGATTATCAATTATCAAATCAAATAGAGATACAGTGAATAAACGATAAGACAAACAAACAAAAGCGAATTGCAAATTCACAATTGAGGAGCAGCGAGATAAGAATGGAAGAAACATGCATATGCTTTCTTTTTATATATACATACACACATATAATTTTATATATGTATATATATGTATACATATATAAATATTTTGTTATTTCTTAACTTTTATGGAACATTGTAAGTGGCTGTGGAATGAATTGGAAAATATGCACTCAATGTAATTATAATGAGTAATTCGTAATTTGAATTCCACATTTTGCAATTTACTTTAATCTGCCGCTGCTTCGATGTGAATTTCCACAACAATCATTGCCAAAAGATTTGCCTATCGGCAAGGCAATTGCTCATGCGTTGCGTTGCGTTGCGTTGCATATATGCCAATCAGCAAGCGCAGCCAATTCTCGTCATCAAGACCGTCATCAGCGTCGTTGTGCTCATTATGAATTGCTCATTAATTGGCTGTTTGCCTTTGTTTTTTTTTTTTTTCCTGACCACTTGGGTGGTATTTGCAAAAGGTGGCCAGTTGGACTGATCCAGTTGAGCTGTGAACAATTAATGTTGTTGTTGTTGGATTGATTGAGTGTCCCACACACACACACACACACACATATACACTCGACTGATAGCAGCAGCAAGCAATCGCAGCTGTCAGCCGTTCGACGGGCTAAGTTCAGTTTGTTTCAGCTTAGCGATTGCAATGCTCAAGTTTCGCATTTTTACAAAAGTTAACAATAAACACTTTAAATAAGCAGCAGCCACACACACACACACACACACAGACAATTGTCAAGCGGGAAATTAAAAGCAGAAAAAATGTAAGCGAGCTCATTTTTAGGCCATTGGCCCTTGGCTTTGCGAGATTGCCACGAATTGAATGCTTTGAATTGGCTGCCTTATCAAAGCGCTAAGCTGCTGTCATCTTAACGTGGCCAATGAACGAATCAGCCAGGCCAGATAGTAACGATGCCTTCAGCTTAAGCTGCCCATCATTATAATTCCTTCAATATTTGTAACAATATCTCAAGAGTTTTGCACATTTTCATCATTGAATTCATCGGGCTAGCTACGGGATTATCATTAGCTTAGATGAATCACATTTGAAGAAGAAGAATTTGTAAGCATCTCATAGATCACATTGCAAGTTTTCTTTTTGTGCAGAGTATTGAGCAGTCGGCTAGCTATTCGCATAGTTTCAGCTGCTATTATTATGCGCCTCTAGTCAACTTCAGTCTGAACTTGGTCCGCGTTGACACGTGAAATCGTTGCACATTCCTCTGCAACTGCGTTGCGTGTGCCTGTCGAGGGAAGGGTATGAATAAAGTATGTATATAATCTTGAGCAGTTTGTCAGTTACAATACTATAAATATAGTATTTTTGTATTATTTTTTATTTATAGTAAATTGAAATAACATAAAATACGAGCATATATTAATTGCTGATTATTTTCTAGATATCTAGATATCAATGCAAATATCTTGAGGCCATTTGAATATATTTTTATATAGTATATATGTACTTATATGTATAATAAAACTTTGCTACTGATAACTACAAATTTATGAGCATTATTTATGTGCATTACTCCAGAAAAGTCGACTTTTTGCAGCATTCTACTCTTTCGCTTTTTGTAATATATACAATATCTTCTTATACAATATCTTCATATCAGTCAAGCTGCAATATAATTAAATCTGCTAAGGCAAAACAAGTCTTTCATATTTTATTTTTTATTTTATTTATTAAATTTAATAAATATTTTTGTGTGCCTTTTTGACTTTTATATCTGTTTTAATATGAGTTAAATTTTATAGTTTTTGTAGTTTTTTAAAGCAAAAAAAGAAATGTTATATTAAATATAAATAAATATATATAAAAAATAAAAACAAATAATAAAAATAAAATAAAACTCCTTTACAAAAGACTTCATTCTTCTTTAGTCTTGAGGTCAGTAAGGGTATTTCGAGTTCTGTCTGCCATGAAGAGAACACAACTCTGTTTGCTTATAGCACGACATCTTCTACTCCTGCTGCTGCTCCTGCTTCTGCTCCTGCTCCTTCTGTTGTTGCTAGCAGCACGTCATTAAAGTTGTTGTCGTTGTCGTCGCTTTGTCGCCGGCATTTGGATTTAGGCGCTATTGCTGCAATTTAGCAAGAAAACTCTTGAGCCCAACGACATCAGCAGCAGCAGCGACAACTCATTTTCATTTTCATTTTGATGCCCATTCTCCGAGTGCATTCCTCGGCTGGGGTTCATTGCCAGTACAGCACAGCCCGGCTGCCTCCACAACGAGAGAGCTTCCATTGCGCTGGCTCCGTTGCCCGATGCCTGTCGGACTAGAGTCTGGATGGGGAACGAGAATCGTTTGACCAAATGGTCAGGTTTGGCCCATGCATATTGTATCGTCTATTGATTTGTAATTTACGCGTCGGCCTCATTTATTGTTGGCCTTTTCCAGAGTCTCTACTTCTGCCACTTCCATGCCCAAATCCACTTCCATTTCCATTTCAACTTCCATTGCCATTGTCATTGTCATGTCCATTTCTATTTCTATTTTTATTTTTATTTTTATGAGCGTTTTGCTCTTTTCACTTTTCTTTCGACTAAGTTATTAGCCTGTGCGCCACCCTGCCCTCTTTTTATTTCGCTTGCTCTGAAGTCGGTACTAAGTCGCTGTCTAACAATTAGTTAGTCGACGTCTGTTGCTGTTGGCTCGTAATAACATTCGCATTTTGTATTTCTATTCGTATTGTTTTCTCGAATGCTTTTCACTTTTCAATGAGCCGCCGTGTTTGGGCCATGCCCACACGCAGCTTATGGCGCCTTTTACTTTTACTTTCTACTTCCCAATAAGAATAGTGATGTCAAGTTAGACCAACTGCATATTTCTTTGATTTATCATCAAAGAGCTATGTGCTTTGATACCCTGCAATTAGAGAGAGTGGATAGAAAGGGAGAGACTTATATTATCTTTGTTTTGATTTATAACATTGAATTGGGATTTTATATTCTGGGGGATTTCTAAGAAATTTCATTCAGTTGAGTCAGCTTAGAAATACATATACAATATATTTTTCTTCCGCTTCTAGAGCGAGGAATAATTTTCTAGAGCTTGCTATATCTTTGAGTTCTGTCAGCTTAGAAAGATATATAAATTTGTTTTACGCTTCTGAATCGAACAATACTTTACTAACCCTAGCTATTTTAAGAGTATATATATCATTTGTGTATGTCTTATATATAGGATATTATTCTCTACGTTAGAATTTCTCAGAGATTTCTTCCAGTTGAGTCAGCTTGGCAATATATCAAAATTATTTCCCTTCCGCTGCTAGAGCTCTTGCAGTCGGCAAATCATATGTATTCTTATCTAATCTCATAATTAAATCTATGAACTGTAATAATCGTATTTCCTTCATTGTCTTTTCTCTCTTTGCAGGTAAGCATTTGACAAACAATTATAAAAGCTCTTTGCGCTAGGAGTGGACAAAGCTGGCGGTCAACTGGTATCTCTTGGTAAAAAATCTCCAGTCCTACTCATCTGAGTGTGTGAGTCATATCGTGCGAGAACTTAATGTTATATATCAAAAGTAGCAACAGCGACAAGAATAAGAACTGTATCTGGTTTTGTGTATTCGGCATATGCATATGCATATGTCTCTGTCGCTGTCTCTCTATCTGTGTCTGCCAAAACTAACTGCGTTGCATCGCATTTCGCTGTTTGCCATTCGCCATGACTCACTGTACCGGCTGCTTAGCATTTGTGTATGTATATGTGTTTGTATGGGTGTGTGTGTGTGTGTGTGTGTGTGTGTGTGTGTTTGTGTTGGCATTTATTGCTCGGCAGAACATGGGCAAGCTAAAATTATCACACAAACATCTCACGACTGACTCATCCTCATCTCTAGGGATGCAGCCAAGAGCCGGCTAAATGACGAATGGACGTACGGACGGATGGAGGGACAGGCTGACAGACTGTTAGACAGACTGTTTGTCCGTTCACCTATTCTGGGGTATTCGAATAGGCCTTATGAATTCTCTATGGCTACCGCTGACCCAGCCTGAACGCAGTGTGTCACACAAACAGTTGCTACTAAAAGTATGTGCAGTCAATCGGCAATTGCCTTTCACTTTTGCATTATCACAAAATTGTTAACGATTAATAAGCTAAAGATGTAAGATACAAGTGAGACACAGCTGCTGTAGCTACTGCTGCGGTCAATCAACCTGTTGACCATTCAGTCACCCAGTGTTAAGTGTTAAGATCTCTGATCGCGCTGAACGTTGATCGGTGATCGGTGATCGGTGATCGGTGACCAAAGCACTGTGTGTGGTCGATCGGCCAATGGCCAATCGGCAATGTCAAAGCCCAATTTGTATTTTCGATTCCAATTCGAATGCGAATCGCTTGTTGTGTAATCTCTGCTCAATCTGTTTGCCTTTCGACTTTTCAACTCGCAAACGGGGTTCATTGCACCCCAGCAGCGCTGCTGATCTTCGGCTGGGCATTCGTTGCAGCCTACAAAATCGCTTGCCAACATCTTAATTTGGCCAACCACACTCTGCAATGGCAACGATCTTCGACAACCTCGCCGTTGCCCCACCCACTGAGCGAGAGCCTGAGCGAGCAGGAATCGAAGGTCTATCTGCCAGTGTCGTCATCGGTGACATCGGCAATCGATCTTATCAGCAGTTCGACGCACCAAAAATCGAAAGACCAACAGCAACGTGAAATCATTATTTAAATACAAAAACGTGTTCATAATTTGTCAAACAAGACAGCGGACAGCGGACAGCGGACAGTGACAAGCAAGTTCACCGTGTGTTCATTAACAATGCTCGACCACGACATGCCCTATAATGCGAATGTTTTAGTGTTTAACATGTGTTTTCATGTTAATGCTTAAATGGTACACTTATAACTTGGAACTGTTTTTGAGCAAGTTGAGCAAGTGTTTATCCATTTAATATTATATTTAAAGATACCTTTGCTTGGTATTATGTAAGAGATGTTGAAATATGAAGGGTCTAACGACTCTTTTCCTAATTTAATTGAATTGATTGCTAACAACTTGTTTATTAAGTTTCACCTAGTTATTTTTGTGATTTATTTTCATTGTTTGCCTACTATGCTGTAATATTGATATATATATGTGAGCAAGTACTTAAAATCAATAAATTATAAATTAAATCGATTCTTAGCACATGTTGTGTCTGCGAACTAAATATTTCTAAACTTAATTATACATGATGTACATGGAAGTAGCTTGCCTCTTCGGGCAATAGACTTTACGAATCATGCAAAATGAATGTGAATTTTCGTATTTCTATTAATACTTAGAAAGGTATTTGAGCTGTTCGAAATCTCAACACAAAAATTGTACACAACAATTTTTGTTCTTTAAATTTTCCAAATGTCTTTTAAATATTACTTTACTTTTCTAATTTCTTATACTCTGAACCCATTTAAAATGGGAATTCAGGGTATATTAGTATTGTGAAAATATATGTAACAGGCAGAAGGAGACGTCGCAGACCCCACAAAGTATATATATTCTTAATCAGCTTACAAAAATAAGTTGATATAGCCCTGTCCATCGAGAATTCAGAAACTACAAAAGCTAGATAGCCTAAATTTCATCAAATACACAGTACGACATTATGTTTTTTCGATAACTCATCCCATTTCCAAATTATCGATAAAATATCGAAAACTCGTTTAGATAGATATTATGGATACAAAGATACTGAAGAATTTTGAATGCCCCCTTTCGCCCCTTTTCCATTGGAAAAAAAAAATGCATTTCATATTATACAGACTTATAAAATATACACATTTTAGTGCTATTATTATATTCTGAAAGTTTCATGAAGATCGTCCTTATAGAAATGGAGTTATAAGCGTCCAAAGTTCAGCCCGACCCACCCCCAAGTCACGGCGGATAGCAGAGCGCTCGCTTATACGTTCGTAAAGAAGAGTATTAGATTTTTTTGATATTTTTAATGTGCATTTTGTCTGCTGATTCAAATAGACGTGTTTGCTTAAAAATGAAAATGAAAGAATAAGAAATATGTATATACATACTTATATTTCACATTAGTCACAAACTATTTACCATGTACATATGTATGTTGAATGTTAAAAATGTTCAGCTTTATTTGACATCTACATATGTTAAAAAGATAGTCTGTTAGACTACTGTTAAATTATTTTTATTACATTTTTATGAACAGGTGAAGTGCACATATTGCTAAGCTTGCATTAAAATTCTATATAAATGATACTATAAATATACTAATCATTTGACATATATTCTTAATGTAATACTTAGAGGTAAATCCAATAACTTTCATTGTGGCCTGCCACATGCTGCTGGCTTCAGAGAAATTTGGTGCTACGCCTCCTGCTGATCGCCTGATCCAGTTTGCATTTGCCTCCCCAACTAAATATTTCTGAGCACAATTGTATATACATATATATGATATACAATTGTTATATATATATTATTATATATTCATATAGAATGCAAACTTAGCTGAGCATTGAATAGCATTGATTTTTGTTGTTTTCGTGCCAGCTGAAGAGCAGCGATGTTGCGTCTTGTCAAAATGGTCATTTGATTGGCAGGACACGGCACAGCAATGTATTTGTGTATTTGCCAATAGTTGGGTTTGTTCGCCTCTCGCCATGGCGAATGGTTTCCCTTTGCGGTGCCCAATGGCTAATTGGATGTTTGTCATGCCATGAACCCGGCATCCAGCGTACAGAGAGATGCGACTTGCCACTTGACCAATTGACTAGTTGACCGGTTGACCAGATTTCGCGTTGCTGTTGACTCTGATGGATTTTTGGTTTTTGTTTTGGTTTTCGCTTTAGTTTTTGGTTTTTATTTTTTATTTTTTTTTTTCAATGTTGTTTTTGCCTTGAACCTACAAAAGTTTGTTGCCAGCTGCCAAAAACGGATTTGAATTCGTGTTGTTGCTGAATCTTTAATTCCGGAAGCTTTGCCAATTGTTGTTATTGCTTCTGCTCTTATATTAAATTCATTTGAATGGCACAACAACAACAACAACGGGTCGTTTATTTGTTTATTCACATATGTGTGCAAACGTCAAGAGTTGAGCATTTCTCAATTTGGAACTTTGGTGGTGCAGTTGGTGGTGCGGCAGCAGCTGGCCCCATGCACCGCTCAATTGGCGAAGCTGTTAAGCAGTTTGCGTTTTCGCTTTGCGTTTTGTTTATAATTTTCCAAATTGAATTTACGTTTATTTTGCCTGCATTTCATTTGGATCATTGAATTTAATTGCTTTAGCGTTTCGGTGTCATAAGCTCACACAATTTCTAGACTTTGCATTCAATTTGCCATTTGCAATTTGCTATTTTCGAATTGCTGTTGTACGTGCTCGACTTTAGTCATAACAGCGATGTTAAAACCATTTGCAAAAAGAAATGAGCTGAAATAAAAATTATAAATTAAATTTTAAATATATGTGAATGACTTTTTAAGTAAGTTGCACAGCATTTGTTGGCGGTTAACTGCGTAGATGAGTTGCACATTGCTTTGATGAAGTCAGTAAATGCAGTAAATGGCTCTACACTAAAGTTTAAATCGAAGAGAAATGGAGATATCAAATAGAATGCGTACTTTATCCTTATGCGTATTACATCAATAAGGTGGATTCCGTTTATAACGACATCGCATATAGTGTCCGTCTGCTTATTGCGACGAAAATGCATAGGCATCCACTAGAATATGATATATATTTATGTCATGTATATTAATATATGATTTAGCAGAAAGAAGATTAACTTAATTAAATACCTTATGCGACTTGGAAGACTCGAACTAGACTTGGAAGATATCAAGTTGATCTTAATAATATAAGAATAATGAATAATGTATTATTATATCTATTTCATATATTAATATATGATTTACGTCAGGCATGCTCAACTTCAATATACCCTATCCATATTTCCATCACAAGTAAATATAAAGTTAGTTATTAAATCTTCCTTAATCATATATTCTTCTAGCTCTTTTATACTTAGACCAATAAACGTTCTCTGCCAAAAGAAAATATTTTTGCCCGAATTTTTAGCATTTTTATCTTAGCTCACATGAGCTGTAGTCGTATCCTGGCCTGCGCTCTGCGCTGAAATACTTCAAGAGGAGTATTTATTTATATTATTTATATTTCTTAATGACTTAATTTAATGTTTTTAAACGATTCTCTTTGAGTTATTCTTAATGAGTGCGCGCCCCAAACTCTGCGGCCTCTGGCTGAGCTCGCGCAATTGTATTCTTGAAATAAGCACTCTATATATGTAGCAAGTATATATATGTATATATATATGGCTGGCAGACAGACATATGTATATGCATGACAGACATATGTATATTCGTATTTAAATTGGTTGCTTTGTTTGTGTTGCCATTTCATAAATTATTGCACAATTAGCCTTGAATGCTGTGCGTTCGTTCAGCTTGCTATAGTTGTTGCTGTTGATAGACAGTTGTTGTTGTTCCCTTTTTAAGTTCGCTGTGGGTGAGCAAGATCGGCGTGATCTGCGTGATTTGCGTCGGTTTTCGCAATCGCAATCGTTGCATTGGCCCTCGTTAAACGCTTCCCAGCATCGATTTGTGTCGCTCGCGTTCTCCACATGTTATCCATTTGACACTTGAGTCATCCAAAGCTCAATATTCTCTCTGTCTTTTTTTTCCGTGCCTGACCAGAGCTCATTAATAATAAATTTTGTATTTTTATTTTTTTTGCCGGCAGCGCATGTCATTAATATATCTAATTGCTGCCGAATTGTGTTGAAATGCATTGGAAAAAACTTTCTTTGATTGATTGCCCGCACGGTGAAATTGTCTCTCCCAAGAGCAACAGCAACAGCAACAGTAGCAGCAGCAACAGTAGCAGCAGCAGCAGCAGCAACAGTAGCAGCAGCAACTAATTGCCATTGGCAATAGCAACAGGAAAGCTGACCCTATTGCCCTCTGGCAGGGTATTCAACTGCTGTCATATCAGCCAAATGCAACGAATTTTTCGAGCAGGAAATTAAAATGCATATTTCAATGGCACGTGTTTGCTTCAGTTTTCTGTTGCTGCTGCTGCTGCTGCTGCTGATGTTGCTATTGCATTTACAACATTTCAATTATAAGTTTTGGCATTTCTAATCGAGGCTGACTGCCAAGTGCTTTTAGTTTTTGGCTGGCATGCAGGCAGAGCCTATGCAATCAATAGTCAAGGCGAGCAGCCAAATGGCTGATCAAAGTCTTTTCTCTTGTTCCATGCGAATAAGTGATATAATAATCGTATGCATTACTAAGCGTTTAACGTATCACATCAAAGATTTTCAATAATGACTCAAGCTCTAGAATACTTAGTTGTTTACTAAGTAATACCTTTATGGCCCTTTTCTTGCCTTGCCTAAGTCAAGACTAAACTTAGATCGTTAATCGTATATTGAGTGAATAAAAGTGATTAAAACTGAAATTCAATTTGAATGTGGAAAATGTTGAATGCAAAAATTTGAATGTGAATTTCATTGAAATTGTTGAATCATTGAGAAATTGTGCAATTGTGTTTAGCTGGCCACCTAAGGCTGACCATTGTCTCGGGGCGTCCGGGGCTGGGCCCTAGCACAGCAGGTGTGTCTATTTCCAATTAGCTATTTACTCTTGGCCCCGCTTCAATGCACTGCTACCAGCTGAGCAAATGGAGCTGTCAAAAGCAGAGCAGTCAATGGCGCCGTTAGTCAACACTCCTACGAAAGGCAAGTGTTGACAAGTGCATAGCTCTGGCCTCATTTCAGTTGCAAGCTTTAAGATGAACACTAAGCAGTTAGCTAGACAGTTAAGTCGAATATGTCCAAGTGGACCGTTGCTAGCTGTTTGCCTCGCGACTGCTTAGCCTTTTCCTTTGGTGTGTGCGATTAAGTAATCGATTTTTAAATAATTAATGTGTGGTAAAAGGAATTTTCTTCAAAGTCAAAGGTCGCTCTTGGCTCTAGCGAAATTAAAACAAACCATTTTTAAAGGTCAAAAATTTAATTTTTAAAATTTTATAAACTTAAGTGAAATTATATTTGATCAGACAAATAAGAATTTTGCTTTCTGCTCATTTGAGATTTATTGATTAAGCTGTCAATCGTAACTCAACTAGTCCAATTTGCAGCTCTATAGCTTCAAATCATTTCAATATAGTTATAATTTAGATAGAGTCTAGATCATTAAAAAAATATACAATTTATTTTTAGGGTCAACAGGTTGAAAGCAAAAAGCATATACAGTGGACTCTCGGATAACGAACACAATTCGTTTCACCACGAAACAGAAACCACCGAACTATATTGCATACAAAATAGTAAAAAAAAAAATAATAATAATAATGCTTAAACAATCAATAGACAGCACTCTAATATTTTTTGAGCATTTTCCCTAGAAATTTTGCAGACAATAAATGTTCTCAAATATTATTGTTGTTCGTTATGCGAATCATGGTTCATTAAGCGAAACTTATTTTACCAAAATAAATTGTTCGTTATCCGAGTTGTTTGTTAGCCGAAGGTCCACTGTATTCCAAGCTTCAAGGGTCTAGCAACTTTCCCAGATAAGACATAGAGTTATGCCCGATGTGTCACGCTCGTAGTGAGAATATCGCAAAAATCTTAACACTTTATCAAACGAAAGTATTAACGAATATATATTACATAAAATATGCAATCTTCAGCTATATTAGCAGCGGATCGATTTGCATTTATATAGACATTATAGACATTCGGACGAGCGAACGGACATCACATATAATTAATATTTCTTCTTCGTGAATGAGCATGAAAATATGCCTAGCTATAGGGCATACTAACATATATATAATATATTTATAAATATATAGCCAAACGACATGAACAACGTTTTTGAAGGTATTCCCTCAGTCTTGCCAAAAGTGTTCACATTTGCTATCGTATTTCATTTCATGTAGCATGTTCACAAATTGTATTCGTAATCTAATAAACGTGATTGTATTGCTGTTGGTGTGCGCCCTCAGACAAATATATGAACATATATCAATAATAAATGTGTGTCTGTCTGTCTATATGTATTGACTGTTAGCTTTCATGCTGCGTTGATCAGCAATCAATCAGTTCGTCTGGACAAATACATATACATATATATAAAAATATAGATAGATTTATATATAAATATATATACGCAATAAAATGCGTGCGCTGAATTTGTTTAGCAAAGTAAATGCTTGGAAAATGTCCTGTCGCCTTTTACATTTCGGATTTCGGTATTCATGCGAGAGTCTAATACGTAATCAAATTACAAATGTAAGTCTAAGATGCTACTCAGGTTGTTGTTGTTGTCGTGGCTCTGGGCAGCGTGACAAACATGAGTAACTATTTGGCTGAAATCAAAGACATATTTGTTTAATGCTCACAAACTGTAACTGGCTGGCCAGAGCGCAAAAAACTGAACCCAAAGCAGCCGTCGCAGTCGTCGCAGTCGCAGTCGCAGTGCGTGCAGTGCCGAAGGGCAAAACTTGCTACAAAAGTCACGTCCTTGACTTAAATATGTGCGCGTCGTCGTCGTCGTCGTCGTCGCTGTTGTCGAGCGACAAAGAAATAAAATTAAACATTTTGATAAACTCGAGTTGAACAAAGACCCAACACACAAAAAAATTAATAAATAATGTAAAAAATACGTTAAAAAAATTGTAAAAAAGTGTGCAAATGCCTCAAGATATATGCATGTATATGGGTAAAAAAAAAATCAAAATAAAACAACGAGCGCAGTAATAATAATAACTGACAGAGATGAAAACTTGTTGAAAAGCCCACAAGAGGCAAAGAAAATGCCACTGTCAAACTTCCCACAAAACTTGGGCGAAACAATAAAATCTGTTGGCGCAACATTATCAATGGAAGCAACTTTGTTGCTGTTGCTGTTGCTGTTGTTGTAGCATGCAGCTTGTAGATACATTTGTATCTTTTTGGCTGACGTGTGCAATTTATGACTCTGGCTGACTGACTGACTGCCTGCCTGACTGGCTACACAGAGTAACCCAGTCAACGAATTGCGGTTCTTTTCTCACACTTTCGTTCAGCTGGGGGCGCTTGGCTTGGAGCTTCAAGCGAAACCCTTGGCCCGTTCCCGTTAATCAGGTGTGACTCACCGTGTGCACCATACACACACACACACACGCTCAATTGACGAAAGCGTCGTTACTGTATTCATTGCGATTCATTCGAATTGGATGAGTTCGCTCGAATCGCCCCGATACCCCTCCAATCAGCTTGACGACGGCCCAACGTCCGATCGACCGCTCTTCTGGTTTTCCTTTGCCTAAGCGTATTCGCAGAATTTTTTAGTGCTGACTCTGTTGCTTTCCTTTCCCAGTTGCTTGGGCCGGGCCATTGACCCTTGCTCTCGAAATTTTCACATTTTCGCATAATAGCAACCTGCAAAGGTCAAATTGGATATAGCATGTATGTGCGCAGCCTGCAGCCGCGCATGCAGATGTATGTAGATGTTGCTACCTTTAAAAGAGCTGAGAGCCAGTCGCGGAGATGCGTCTGCCACGCCCACTGTCGATTGATTGATTGACAGACTGTCGACGAGAGAGAGAGAGAGTGAGGAAACGTTTTCATTACGCTTGCTCTCTCTCTTTCTCTCTCTCTCTCTCTCTCTTTCTGTCTCTCTGTCTCGCTCTTTTTGCCCGGCTGGCTAATCAAATTGCCGTGGCACGCCCCTGCCAAAGTGCCGCCCGCAGCCGCGGCTGGAACATCAACTAAATTAATGTAAATTGAATGACACGCAAAGGAACCGCATAGAACTCCAAGTCCCTGGCCATTCCAGCAGAGCAGAGCAGAGCAGACGCTGAAATATGCCAAACAATGTGGCACAGAGAAGCCAAGTTGTTGGTCGGGTGGGGGATTGGTGGGATAGCGGGAGCTACTCACACGGGGCATAAATACAACGTAAAGTAAAGCAAATTAATTTATTTCACCCCAACTCTAAAAACTGACGATCCCCTATCCCCCAAACCATCATGCCTCTACCCTCCTCAGCTTTCGGCTAAGCCATGCCGCTCTGAGGCGGCTCCAACGCTTTGTTGTCAACATCAAACTCATCCTCTCATCGCAGTGACGGTGCGTCGTCATCGCCACCGGAATCGACTTCCTGCCAGCCAGCCAGCCAGCCAGTCAGCCAGCCCAGCCAGCTAGTCTGCCTGGCTGCCTGGCTGCCTTGCGAGCCTAGCTGCCTGCCTGGCTGCCTGTGAAATCGTGCGTGGCCGCATCCGTCTGTCACCGCTGTCTATCTAGGTGTATCAGTTGGCTCCTTGGAATATGCTAATGAGCATTTAATTTGCTGTCGCTGGCTGCGTGAATGCTTCAAATTCACTTTCAACTTGAGCGGCCTTAGTAGCTGCTTAGCTTGACTTTTATTCAGATATCGTTCTTAGAAGTTTTCCTCTTCTTTTTTCATTCTTTATCTGCGTGTCTCTCGCTTGTGCTGCTCGGCAATTTGTATAATTGTTTTTAGTGTCCTGAACTTGAGCTCCTCCAACTCAGACTTCAAGTTATCTTTTGTATCTATAATGTGAATATTTCTCTAATAAGGTTCCAGGTGAAAGGAATTCGGTTGCTCTTAGCTGAGCACAAGCTGTTATGATTCCCTGTCCAAAGTATACTATATATGTATATAATATATATACGTGTATATACTTAATTAAAGTAAACTTCAATGGCTTATAGCCCTGTCCATATTAAAGCTAGATACAGTCCAATTCGATTCCAATAGGATATGTCAATATATACAATTTAGCTGTAATATATTTCAAATTTTCTTTGAATGAGAACTGATTTGAGTGATTACTGTACTGCTTGCAACGAGAATTTCCTGGCATTAAGATGAATTTCAACCTATAAGAATGTCAAATGCTATTCAATCGGACTCCAATAGGATTTCTAACTTTCTTTAAGTAAACACATTGCCTTCTGACAATAGGTATTCAATATTTCCTAGCAATAACAGAAGTATTCCAATTGAATTCCATTTTGATTGATTTCATATGAATCTTTAAGTTTTCTATGTAAACACTGCAGTTGGTTGATGCGAGTGTATACTGTACTGTATGTAGACATTGCCTTGCGACAATTGGTAACGAGTATTTCCTGGCATTGACACTGAGACAATCGAGGCTTGGTTCCATTGATAGCAATCTGTCATCACGAATCTGTCGTCGAAGCCATCGATAAACGATATTCAAAGCCAGCCAGTTGACTGTATGTATATGTATATGTATATGTGCATGTGCATGTGTGTGTGTGTGTGTGTATACACTCTTGCTTTTGTTTGTTTTTATTGCTTGTGGCAACTTCAATGTCAAAGTCGGGGGCGTTTTTGTTTATTTTTTTTTTGTCGTGGGAGTTGAACATGCAAACACTATTTAAAGCATGTATTAAAATCGTTTTTTATGACAGCTTATGGGCAGTTTATAATTGATTTTTATGTACGTTTTATGGGGCTCAGGCTGAATATGAATGATTTGAAATGCAAATGTGAACGCGAATGCAACTGAAACTGAAACTCAACATCAATAAAAAATTAATATTGCAATTTGTCAACGTTTGCTTGTTATCCATTTGCTTTCTTTGGCTTTGGTATATTCATATATTCATATGCATATATATTTAAATATATATATATATATGTATGTGTGTATGTATGCCTATCCATTGGGCTATTTGTGCATTGAAGTCAGTTGATTATTATGACGCCATCTCTCACAGGGGCGCTCAAAAGAGCGCCATAAATATGCAAACATAAACGGAAACTGTTGAAACATGCAAATGTCATGCCATATGTCTTATGCCTTAACATATTAAGAGAGTTTTATTCGATAGGTAAACATGTTTTATTTATAATCAAATGTTAAAAAAAGAAAATCCGTTAGCAAACCGGTACAATTCGAACGGAAATGACAGCTTAGGATATTATATGATAGAAATTGAAGATAAAAGTCAGGAACAACATCTCGTTTATAATCACTTTGCAATTCTAGAAGTAAGCCTAGACTTGGAATACAATAATAAATATAATGAATAATTGTATAAGGAATTAGATAAGACTTTTATGGTTCTTTGGATATTATGCAATAAATTGAATACATAATTACTATTATTATATTATATAAGGCTTTAAATCTTGTATCGTTTATAATTACGTTATAGTTATAGAACCTGCCTAGACTTTGAATATAATAATCAATATAATGAATAATTGGATTAGATAAGATCAGATCTATGGTTCTTTGGATAATATTTAATAAATAAATAAATAACTATAATAGACTTTAAAACTTTGATTCTCTTATATGGTAGATCTCTCATAATAGAAATTTTCAACATTTCTGAATCACTCACTCACAATATGCAATATAATATAAAACTGAACACACAACAATATTAAACTTTAAGATTTTGAATCTTTTTATTGATCTCCGATTATAGAAATTTTAAACAACTTTGAATCAAGTTACATTAAATGACTTAATCACATTAATTGTTTGAAATAGGTGGAGCTGACATAAAAAAACTCTCTTTCCGTTTTGTGCAGCATTCCAACTTGGTTTCATGTGACAATTTGCATATATATTATGCAGTTTTTATTACCAATCGAACTGCCCTCGTAGAGCTGGCGAACAACTGTTCGTGTGTTGTTTTTGCTGCATGTTTAATACATTGTCTCGCATTCAATTTGCATGTCGCCCACGGGGCAAAGAAAAGCGTGAAACATTTTAAGCTCCTTAGACACAAACAATGGCGCTCGCATCGCAACTGACGCAGCTCCTCAAAACTCCAAACTCAAAACTGAAAACCTAAGCCGGCAGCGACTCCAAATTTATCTTATTAACTAAAAAGCGAAACCAGCTACAACAGCTACAACTTGAACAACTTGAACAACAACAGCAATTTTCACTTTCGTTTGTCGGCATTTTGGTTGCTTTTCAATGATTTTCGCCGCTGTTGTTGCTGTTGTTGTTGCAGTTGCTGTTTTCTATAGCGTGTGGGCGCCTGCGCCCACATCCACCTGACGCGTTGCAGCTTCATAATTAGAAAACCGTATAGAAACGGAACCAGCAACTGCATAGCCAATGTCATCAACAATAAAAATGTGAGAGATCTAGGAATTTGGAAGCTTATTTCCGTTTAGTTTCCGGTTAAAACTTCTGACTATTAAATATCGATAATTATATGAGCTAAACTATAATTGTTGTTTACTGTATCGCTGCTATAATATGATATGATGTGATACTTCAGAGTATTCATTTAATAGTAGATACTGTGATATGATAAACGTCTTTTCCCTAAGTTGTATAATTCTGTTCAATCTCCTTGTGAGCGCCTTTCGCTTTTACGTTAGGATTAGTGTAATGCTGAGAGTTGTAAAATTGTTATCGGAGTGAGTTTAGCGTTACAACTTCATGTTGAGAGAGATAGATAGCTGCTGCTAAACTTAGTCCCCCCGATTGCTGATGAGTGAGAGCGATCTGCCTATATATAGGTCATTCGCACAGGGTCGTGCTTATGCTTATCAGTGGACAAAGGGAAGCGACCTGAAATTTCGTGATTTCATTATTTGTACAATTTTATTTATTTTCATTTTATTTTATTTTTTTAATTTGTATATTTATTAACAAGTTGACAAGAGATCAAAGCTGATCTATGCTAAGAAAATTATTTACATATATATTAAAATTAATTTGCAAATTTGAAAATTAAAATAGAATGAGAACAATTGAATACCAGCTCAAGCTATATAGTATTAAATTCATATCAAAAAATAAAATATATTTGTATGAAATTGATCTGAGATTGACGAAATTTAAAGCTTCTTTCGAGTGTGGAATATAATAACAAACTATAAAGTAGGAATTATTTGTATATGTATGTGTATAGCTGTGCCTGGTATGGAATCTAAGAATTGTTATTAGTTTTGGATCAAAGCAAGAGGAACTAATAAACATTTGGAATGAGCTGCAACGGCTATAAACGTCATTTGAAAGTGAAAACAATAGAAATTTAGTTTTGATAAAAAAATAAGGGACAATAATTTAATTGAAATAGGCAAATAAAAATGTATATATGAAACTTGCTGAAAATATATAGTAATATGTATACATGAAAGAAATTTACTATTTATAAATAATATAGTTAACAAAGTTATCAGATATAACTATATATGTACATACATATATTTATATATAGTGTTAACTAAGTTACGCTTTCACTCTCTCTCTCTCTCTCTCTCTCTCTCTCTCTCTCTCTCTCTCTCTCTCTCTCTCTCTCTCTCTCTCTCTCTCTCTCTCAAGTCTTTCTTAATTATGTCTTTAATCAAAAGTGTTATATTTCTGTTCCTAATCAAGCTTTTTGTGCTTTGTCTATACACATGCACACACACACTCTTACACACACTTCTGTATGTATGTCGTTTAAATTAGCCTCGATAATGTTGCACTAAACCTAACCTCAAAATTTGTGTGCTTCCTCCATTTCTTTTCAGGTGAGTCAATGTCGCGTGCATTCAAACGAAACGATTCGATTGTGCGGCACAAAGCCGAAGCCAAACCCCATTCATTGATTGTGAGCGGCGCATTCTAACTGTGGAGAATGACTACCGTAACTACCGTATCTTAATTAGCCCATACAACGTGTTTTCCACTTGTTGCATACAAAGCTTTCTTAGCCTACGGCCACAGTCGCAGCCACAGTTACAGGCCCAACCGCACCACAAAAACAGAAAAAAAGAAAACAAGTTAACAAGTTAACAAAACCCACAGAAGAGGTCACACATAAACGCAGCTGTCGAGTAAGTGCATCACGCACCTGCGTCAGGTATGTCTTGTTCCAACTTTCCGGCAACGGCAGCGGCAGCGGCAGCTACAGCGCCTCCATCTCCATCAGCGTCTCTGTGGCCCCTGAGGCCTCCCATGGCATTTGGCACGTTTAAATGTTTGCGCATTTGAAATGTGATATGCCAACGTAGTCGAATGAATGTCGCGTTTGTCTCCGGTGAGCAGACGGCCGACTGCGTTCTGACTGCCGTGCGATACACATGTCTGCCCTGTACCATCCGTACCTGGCCACCGATTGCCCCCGGCCGCTTGTTAATCTAAGTACATGCGCGTAAGCACACATGGACACATTTTAGTTGTTGGCTGTCGTCCCGCACGTTGCGTTTGACTATAACAAAGTTGTTGGCTGTTGTGTTGCTATGTTTTGTCAACTATTTTTTTTTTTTTTTCTATATATATTATTGTCTCATAAGTGAGGGAGAGCAGAGCAAGAGAACACACCCAAATGTAAGTTTCCATTACAACAGCAACTGACTGTGATGCGGCCCCCGAAACAACGCTTGTCGTCATGGTCTATTTGGCTTTTAGGTTTTCAACTTGGAATACACACACACACACACACACACACACACACATGCACATATTCATATACCATACCATTCCTCAATGTTTCCCTATCGTCATTTAGCCGTTTTGTCGCTTGTCGCTTGGTTGTCAAAACATTTTGTGGGCGCGTTTGGCACAATGTTTTATTTGCTTGTCGCTCCACTCGAAGAATGTGCTGTAAATTACAGGCGCATTTTGAGTACGACCAAATTAATTTCCAACTTCCAGCTGCCAGCAGCAGCAGCAGCAGCAGCAAAGTCAAATTGCCCTAGTCAAGAGTGGGCGAAGTAATTATACCCTGCAATCACTTCTAGCTGGTAGCCACAGCTCTCAGAGCTCATAGTTCAACTTTAGCTATCTCAGTTTATGAAGCAGAAATAAATTTAATTTGGCTAATTCAAGTTTGACCAAACTTGTCAACTCAAACTGTTACAACTGATTAAATTCTCGTCAGACTGTGGAGACCCTTTTCTCTCACGTACTTAATCGTTGCAGGGTATAACGAGAGTACAGTAAATTCATTTCGCAAGATTAACCTCCCATGGCCTATGCCCACGCCTACGCCCAAGCCCTGCCCCTTTCCAAAAAACAGCTCAATGAGTGGGTAAATGCTTTCACTCAGCCCCCAGTTTGGGCGGCCCCCAGCTTTTGGCAGCGAGTTGTAGCTAAATTTACCTTTCGTAAGAACCCAGAAGCTGGTAGCTCACAGCTGAACAGCTTAAAGGATTCTCTTGCGGCCCCTTTTTCGGCTTTATTTAATAATAATGAAATTCTTTGCTTTTTTACGTATTTGTGTTGCCTGCCCCTCCCGCCTCGCCTTGTCCTGTGAGACGAATAATCTGCTGCGTCTGAGGGATTTTAAATAATTTTCTAAAATTACAACACTTCGTGGCAGTGGGTCCCCAGCACGGTATAAAGCTCTATTAAGTCTAATATTAAATTATTTTGCGTTTTGCTGTGAGTTCGTTTTGGGCCAAATTGCTAAAATATTGACTTGTAATTAGAATAAGAATCTCTCACCCTCTCTCTCATTCTCTCTGAAATTGATTTCATACAACATTCCGCAGCAGCCAAAGACTGGCCAAGGGTACAGAGCCAGCTAGCTAAATGGGTGGGTATTATTTCTATTTCTTTCAAGACTTGATCGTGATCGAAGCCTACATAATGTCATTGGGAACACGCCCAGTCACAGCACTTTTAAATGGCCATTAGGAGACTATGACAAGCGCCAACAACTTGTATCGATGGTACTTGAAAGAATTGTCAGTTGACTGTGGGCCTTAAGTGCTCAAAGCTTTTTAAATGTCCATCGTTCTCTGGGCTATTATTGATACGCTCCAACAGCTAATGGACTTAAAGACGCAACCTGTATTTGCAGATAATATCATGGTCAACTTTTTAATTACCTGTTGATGAATTGAACACGGAAACTCCAAAGTAATTTCATCATTCGCATATATATTTGATTACGTACAGAAATATGAAATAGATATAGTGAGAATGAGATGATGTGGCTTAGATTCGGCTAATGCATGTTATGCAGTTATCGCATATCTAAAGTCGACTCGGGTACAGATGAATTTATAATACGAAAGAATTTCGCAATCGGGCATAACCAGCTGCAAAATACTCATTCATTGCACAGCAACAGATAAATCGTTTATAGATTTTTTAGATAAAGTTCAGAAGACATAAGTTTTATTGCTCTAAGCCAATGTACTTAATTCATATTCTGAATGATTGCAGCTATCGAATATCTAAAGCCGGCTGGTGCCCATAAGGAATTGTAAAAATATTTGTTTAATTGCCGCAGGTATTGCAATGAACTGAACTGAATATGCCCAGCCGGAGCCGAACAATGCTCACTCGATGCAAGCTGTTGATATTTTGCGTATTTGAATAAAATGCCGCATTCAGTTGAATATGAAATGTCCGCACAGCTGTCACTGGATCTTATGTTAATTTGTGGGCATGCTCAGAGCTTAGCACAAAATTTGTTTAAATTCAACTGTGTGTGTGTGTGTGTGTGGCAACATATTTAATCATTGAACCATTCCTGTGTGTGTGCGGCATGTGTGCAGAGAAACCGAATCAGACATCGATTTTAACGATGTGGAAAATGTCGCATTTGCATTTTCATTAACGCCGCCGCGGCAACTAATGAAGCTGTCGAAGATCGAAGAAAAATCAAAGATCGCGTGGGCGCCCAGCCATGAATTATGAATGAGCCAAGCCAATCAGGCAAACGAAGGTGCCCCGACTTGGCCAGAGTTGACCAGTTGCTCAAGTGCCCATATCATTTACCACTAAGCCACCCGAAATGCATTGCATAATGCTTAAGCTATCATATTGGCTCGCGCCATTGCGAGCTGTGAACGGTTTGTCCAGGCATTTAGCGCATCCATCCATTGCAGCATAGAAAATGAAAATATGCTAATTCATCGGGGAAACCTGTTGCGTTTCTCGATAACAGCGGCAACAGCGGCAACTGCGGCAACAGCGGCAAGCCCCCAGCATCCATTCAGCACTCAGGCCCAAATGTTGTTGTAATTACGGCGCTTACAAATTCAATTGGCGTTGACAGCTTCCAAGTTAAATTCCAATTTTGGGCAATAGCTAAATGTCTTGAGATACCCTGTGATAGTTAGCTCGAGAATTGCATTAAGATGTGTATAAAACTATAATAGATTTAGGCGCTATATTAGCATAAGTTGCTTAATGAGCTCAATGAGATAAATATTATTAATTTGCAGTTTAAGCTGCTTTATATATACATATATCAATTCGAGACTATATAGTTAGACCACAAAAGTGTTGACCACAGTACATTTTTTTTTTATGTATTATATATCTTATATGATATGTTATGCAATTTATTATATATAATAAAGTACTCAACTATCAACCGTTGATAAATTAATTAAACTGCTTTCTAAATCAAGCCTAAACTACAGGGTATCTGTCTGTCGTGCGCACTTTAAACAATTGCTCTGCTTAGTATTGTGTTTGTCTGTTAATTAAAAGCCGACACGCAAATTATGCAATTCTATTTGTAGTTTTCTACAGCTATTTGCTTAGATTTCAATTTCGTGCCTGAATTTTTTTCTTGCCTGTTTTTTTGTCTGTTTGCATTCGCCTCGTAGCTCAGGTGCAATTTTTCTTACGATTTCGTTCGATTTGTGCAATCGAATCGCACGCACTTTCTCAGCCACCTGTTCACTCGCTAGCTCATTTGTTGTTTGTTAATGAATAATGGATATACGGTTGACTTGTTGCAAGTATGTGCTGATACGCTGCATGCAATAGAAGAGGGGTATGCTCGACGTAGGCCATTGGCCATGCCATTGAAGAGGGAGGTATGATGGTGATGGTGATGAAGATAAATAAATAAATCAAAATAAAAATTGCTATTTGCAATTTCTTTATATGTAAATGCGTAGTTACACCGAATAGAATAATATCCAGATCAGGACTGGCGTTAAGGTAGGATCGATTAGTTATTATAGAAAGAGATAGGAGATTACATTCATTTTAAAGACATTTGTACGCTCAGCACTCAGTTACTCTGCTGTTTACAGGGTATTTGCAATGCAGCAGCGCTCACTCACACTTGTCGCAGTTTGCATTGTTCATTTGACATGTTTGGTGAAATGCTGATCCCTCCGCTGACTCTGTCGCTGTGAACAACTAACTAATGTTGATGTTGATCAAAAGTAAGTGGCCATTGTTGTTATGAGTGTTGTTGTTGTTGCTGTTGTTGTTTACGAATGTGAGGTATGCAAGTGCAGTTAGCAGTTACCATTCGTTTTCTGTTTGCACATGTCGCCGAGAGACCGAGAGACAGACAGACAGACAAACAATCGGACAAATAGACAAATGGCTATGGCCAGAGCAACAGGTACAGATGCACCTTGAAGATAATCCCCCAGCGTAGCCAGCGTATCGCAGCTTAACAATCGATTTACTCACGCATTTCATGCGTGTGCTTAAATGCTTAAATACTTTCGTACGTTTATATGTACTTTATCAAGATTTGTGGCGCCTCGTCACCTCAATAAATTTGTTTTTGCTTTTTATCGCATTTCATAGTTAATGCCAGCGAAATTGAATTCTTATACAAATTAGTGCAGAGAACCGCCCACAGCCGCAACGCACAACTTGGTCGCTGGTGTCTGGGCCATTTGCCAGTTGGCCAAGTTGCGCAATGCATTTCGACTAGAGGCTCTTTACGACTTCAAGGTTGTGTGTTACACATTCGGTTTGTTTACATAGCTGTTGCTGTTGCTGTTGCTTGTGTTGGTGTTGTACACATTTATTGCATTTGCCTGTTGGCCACATGCTGAGCGCACGTCGAGTGTCGAGTGCAGGTCTCTGGGAGATGGAGGTGGATCTGAAGTTGGAGGCAATTGACTTCAGTTCGCAGGTGGCAATTGCACTGCCAGTTGACAGGGTGACCGGCTGACTGGCTGACTGGGTGGCATACACTATTCACATTCACAACGCTGACCAGAAAGGTTAAGTGGCCCACTTATGTGGCAACACATTTTGGCCAGGCCTGTCGGCTAGCTGGCCGCACGCAATGGCGCCAATGGCGTTGCCAAATTAAGGTCAAGTTTGTCGCCTATGGATGCCGAGACGCCGAGTGTTGCAATCAACTTGCTGCCGCTGCTGCTGCTGCGTGCCGCCACATGTCGCATTGAGCCAACGCCAAAGAATCAATCATAAAGCCAGTCCGTGCCTACATCGGAATATATTAACATTTTCATACATATATATGTATATATGTATATATCTCAATTGCGGCTTGTCGTTAGTTATGACAGCTTCTGCGCAGCAGCCAAACTAACGCAAGATGTGTCGCAAATCCATTAATGAATATTAGCAAAATACTTTTCATACATACAGAAGTCTATAGTCGAGTGTGTGTGTGTTTGTTTGTTTGTTGTGCGTGCTTTTGTGTGTATTTTGGCATTACTCGACAGCTTTAAATAGTCGACAACGAAACGAGTTTGCTAAACTGACTATATTTATTATTTGATTGGACTTGCTTTTTGTTGTCGTCGTTCTTATTGTTATAATATTATAATACCCTAACTCTAAGACAAGACAAGACAGGCAGACAGCTGAAAGACTTAAGCGAAACATTGTTTACGTGTTCATTATTCATACGGCCAGACAAAGTGTAGTCAATTAGAGACATTCAGTCTCGATGGGACGTCCATCAATTTGCCATAGACTGGCTATATCTGCAATTCATAGATCTGCAGAGCATCGCAGAGTCGTTCATATGATCGCCTGGATCGTGTGTGCCTTATTGTTACGATTACCTTTTGCCGTGTGACATTTAGCATTTGCGTTGCCTCGAGTTGTTCGCGAGTCGCTTAACCTGTTGCCAAAAACCTATTAATGGCATTCATTTAGCGAGTGAGCGTCACCCCCATTTCGCGGGTCCCCCGCCGCCGGCCAAATCCAGCTCAAATCAACTAGATATTCAATTATGTGTTAGTTCAGTTTGCCACTCGGTCGGTTCAGTCATCGTTTGGTTTATTTGGCGGAAATGTGAAACAAATGTGATCATGACTACCAATTAAGTGAGCGAGGCTGTTGCCAATCATATATACAAATATATATATAAAGTAGAATATATATGTGTGTTTACAATATAATCAGATTGATTTTCAAATGCAGCGATGATGTGATCAAGGACCGCACTACATACATATGTGCTATATTGATGTCAAGTCATACTTTGAATGGAATGCATTCGGGTTAAGGTACAAATATATATGACTTGTACTACCCACAAACCATTGACATATGGAGGCATGCCAGAACCTATAAATTATATATATATGCTTTTGATCACGATGTCTAGGCATATTCATCTATGCACCTATCCGTCGTTATGAATACGGGATCTAATAAAGTTGATCTAGGTATATTCATCTGTTCATCTTTCACTCTCCCATCTATTCGTCGTTATGCATACGAGATCTCGTGAACCCTTAAGCCCAAGTCCTTACGTTTCAAATATTCTTTTATGATATACCATATGCTGCATCAGATTATCATTTATCATTGTCGATAGCCCATCTCAATATCTGTTTCTATCTGTATTATCATCACAGAGACTTTACAGAGATTTTTTTTTCAATTCCTATATGTATTACGTTTCCTCCCGCATCCCACAAATAGGAAAATAATGTTTTTCCCATTCTAGTAACTTTTACTTTGATTAATTAATGAATAGTTAAGGTCAATATCATGCTCTGAAATTTAGATCAAGAAAACCCAGCTGGAAGAGAAGTTATTCAATAATTAAGTTATCATACTAGAGCTCTAAAGCGCAGTCCAAACTCTCCCGCTGCATAAACTGCCCAGTCAACAGAGAGATCGTTGAATAGCGAAAGAGAGAAGGAGTGAGAGCGAGAGAGAATCGTAGAATAGTTGCAAAATCTGCTCTTCACAGACTTCACAAAGTATCTGCTAGTTGGGCAGACCCGATTGAAGCACTTTTACTTCTTTTATATGAAGTTTGCTTTGCTAGAAATGTGCTGAGAATTACAGTGAAATACTTCCGCTTGCGCCGTCAACTTGAACAGATGGCCAACAAGGCACAACACCAACAACAACAATAATAATAATATTAATGTTAGAAAACGATCCTAAAACCGAAACCAACAATAACAACAACAACAGCAACGACAACAATACAAACAACAGCAAAATAAACGCACGAAAATTGACATGCAAATCGAAAACGAAGACGAAGAAAAATGCATATGGAATGGAAATGCGTGTAAGACATGAAAGAAGACAACAATAAGAAATACCAACATCAACATCAACATCAACATTAACATTAACAACGGCGGCAACATCAACAACAACAATAACTACAACAACAGCAATTCAAACATGAACGAAATTTAATATTAAACACAGCAATGGAGCTATGGATGTTTTTGGAGTTTGAACCGGGGGCTAAAGTTGGGGACAGCGCTGAGGGTTGGGCACGCCAGTGGGGAAACAACGTCAATGGTGGGTGGGTAAATGTGTGTGTGTGTGAGTGTGTGTGTGTGTGAGTGTGTGTGTGTGTGTGTGTGCACTTTCCAAAGATAAAATGCACAAGATGAACGTTATGTTGGTTAGCGGGAGTGCAGTGCAGTGGACAATAACAAACAGATAGTGAAGGGAGAGGGGAGGAGGTGAAAGAGGAGGAGGAGGAGGGAAAAAATAAAAACAAACTGCGTAAACAAAGCCAACAGATGAAGCCAAAGCTGCGTTGCAGTTGCATTTCCATTTCGCCGTGGAGGGCATTGGCACGGCTCCGTCCTAGAGCGAAGCTGAAGCTGAGGCTGTAGTTGGTAGAGAGCATCGGGTGGAGCTGGGCGCATATGGCATGTCTGTCGCATGGATGGATTGTAACTTCCTCAAAGTCAACCAGACGACGCACGAGCACGCACTCCCAAAAGGCGGGGGAGACAACAGGGTGACTGTGGCTGTGGTTGGGGCTTGGGTTGATGCTGTCAACCGCAAAGTTTCGACATTTGGTTGCATTTTGTCTTTGATATTGAGCTGCAATCGCAATTGGTGCACGTAATAACGGGAAATGGCACTCACCTTCACATAGACGCACTGCTCGTGGCAGATCAAAGCTACTTCCGTTGGGGCGCGATATGAAATCGAAAACATATGTAAGACTCCAATTGAAATCGAACACTTGATAAGCCTCGCTCGCAGAGTCTTAATTCGATTTCAATTTGAGAGCTAATGCAGTCAAATGGAACTATTATTTATTTTCCTCTAGTATATCTTTGTATATATATTCCTGATTAGGATGATGAGTTGAGTCAATATAGCCCTGTTCGTATCACTGTCGAGGAGTCTTCTTACATGTTACAATTCGAGTTCATCTTTTATAGTATTTGCTACTATAACTGTAATTTCGAAACAGTCTGAAATAAGGAAACAATTTTATGAAAAAATCGAAAAAAAATATAATCGTAAAAATTAGACAATATGTTAATATGTTATATGTTATGCTAATAAGTGATCTAGCGTCTTTGTCAAAAGATATAGGGTTACTAGATGGGTCAGTTGAATAAGGTCAACCCTATCAACATTTGCTTCTTAAATTTTCTTTCAATCGATCAAGTCTCGCGAAACGTTGTTATCTTTGTCCTAACTTATATAACTCTTATGTGTTATTAACTAAATAGTAGGTAAATGGTCATCTAAAGTCCACAACATTTTAAAGAGTTCCAAAAATATGTTTTTTTGGAGTAAAGAATTTGTAAGAAAAGGAATGCAATTATTCCTATATAATTTTATGAACTATATATTATTCATATATATCACATTTACATATATATACATATTTACATTGATTATTGATATAATTGCATTTTGACACGTTCAAGTTGCTCTTGACTTTGAATTCTTCTTCTTCTTTACAGCATTTTACTGCAACTTTAGCTTTTAATGTTCAGTCGATTGTTGGCTGTGGGCCCACCTGTTCCCATATTGAAGCTGCTGTTGACTTTCACTTTGAACTTGCGCTGCGCGCATTCTTGGCAACTGCACTTGGCTTTTACCAGCTGCCTTTAGCAGTCATTTAGTTGTTGCATTTTTCGAATAGTTTTGATCGACTCGCTTATGATCAATTATTATTATTGCTTATTATTTTATTGAAGTCAGAGCGCAGCCAGCCTTAGTAATTGTGTTGCCGGTCAGCCAACCAGCCAACCAGCCAGCCATGGAGCCATGGAGCCATGCAGCCAGGCAACCAGGCAGCCAGTCAGGCTCATCAGGCAGACTCATAAATTATGTTGTTGGCCATAATTATAGCGTCGCTTTGCTTTTGGTTTTGTCTTTAAGCGTAATAGCCGAATGAGCAGCAGCAGCAGCAGCAGCAGCAACTACAACAAAATGTTTATAAATGTGCGCAAATTGCCGGCTGCCGACAGCTGACAACAAAATTTATGTAAATTGCAATTACCGAAAATTTGAACAAGAAAGCGACTCTTGATGTCCGCCATGTGCCATGGCCAATGCCAACTCCTTCTCATATTCATATTCGACTGCAACTCCAGTCTGAATGCAGTTTAGCATGTGGCTGGGGAATCACGCTCTCTAAGTCCAACTGCCCATACAAAGTCGTTTATTGGGCCACTGTGCTTACGCGCGACGTCGCCGTCGTCGTCGTCGTCGTCGTCGTCGTCGTCGTCGTTGGCGGCGACAACAAACGCAACTCTTTAGCTAAAGCAGAAAAAAATCATCTCTGATAAGCGCCAATGAAAGTGAAACCGTGTCACACACACACACACTTTCGTTGCCTATATCTGCGTTTGTATTTCGTATGTATAAATATCATAAACAAATAAAGAGAAAAAAAAAAAAAACGCGTTGGCAAACAATCAAAGGGCAAACGCAGGCCGCCTGGCAAACCAACACAACTGGGCATGGCTAGAGTCGGTCAGACGGGTGGGCACGAGTGGGGTGCGACACACGGCTCCATTTGATAAGCGCGTTCAGGCCAACGGAAAACTCTAAATAAATACAAACAGTTGACAACTGACTGAAATGAGGGGGAAAACCTGACTGTTTATGTTTCGCAATGTTGCATTTGCCTTTGGCCAAAAATATGCAAAGACTCAACTCAACTCGGCGAATGCTTACAAATAAAATACGAGCTGAAAGAAAGTTTTCTACTCAGAAATATATTAAACTTAAACCGAAAACAAATAAAGGACTTTCCGGCTAGCAAATACCCTGAACCATTCGATAAACCAAGCATTCTACGTCATCCCACATGTACAGCCTCAGATTACTGAGAAGAACTTTTTTGTTCATCAAATTTTTCAGATCATGCAAATGACTCTGTTGTGTGTGGAAGCATAAGTCTCCTGTATTTGCAGTTTTTATATACCCTGAACCCATTGAAAATTCGAAATTAGGGTATAATGGTTTTGTTGAGTGTATGTAACAGGTAGAAAGAGGCGTGGCCTACCCCATAAAACATATAGCTAATATATATATACCCATATTCGTCTGTTCGTCTGACTGTCTGTCCTTATGTTTAAACGCGTCGATTTCAGATGATATAAGAGTTCGAGATTTCATTCTTTTTGTGTTGAGTCCGTATATGGCAGGCACAAATCGAGTTTGGTTCAGAAAAGCGATAACTTCTATCGTTTAAAAGTTATCAATAATCATATTTTTTAAAATGATATGTCGCTCATCTTTATATAGATAGTAATTCACTAATTCACTTACAATACTTATCGATTCTTTGAAGGGTTCAGGGGATCTTATATTCGAGCAGTATATATTTATTTACTTTTTATCAGAATCTGAAAAATAAAATATATATATATATTTTTGACTGGAGCGCCCACATTAAATTGCATATTTTTATCATTTGTGAAATTCACTATTCGCCTAAGGAAATAAATAAAATAAAATAATATTTACAATTGATAAAATGGAAATGATGAAATTAATCGACCACATTACGTGCTAAACTAATACTATTGCGTGTATAATACACGAATCTATATTTTAAAATTTCTCTAGCTGTTGTGGTTTACGAGATCAATGCGCGCAATCAGCTCAGCACTAAATCCATATATACTTTATGCATTTTTTCTCATCTCCTCGCCTCTCAAAACCATTATATGCCCTAATATCCCATTTTCAATGAATTTAGCTGCATAGCATTGTAAACAGATTTGTTCGGTAGCTAAAGAATTTCTTGTGCTTGATAATTGAATTACTGTTGGCCTTTAAACGTGACTTAGTAAATCATGAATAGATTTGATTGCTACAAAATGGGCCTAAATAATTGAGTCTTTTTAATCTCTTCATTTAATTAAAAGTGTCTGAGGTACATTCATTCTAACTAAATGCAGATATATGCGGGCTTATTTGCAATGTTGACAAAGGTGTGCATTTTCATGTCTTGGATTCGATATGTGCACAGCACAGCACAGCACTTCTCCCTCCTCCAGATATGTGGCTTAGCTAGCTGCACTCGGTAAATTTAATTTAAAGAGGGCTCAAAGCAGAGGACTCATGAATAACAGCAGCAGCAGCAGTAGCAGCAGCAATGTCAGCTGCCAGCAGCCTTTTCAAGTCCTGTAGCGCTCATCCTGTCGCTGGCGTTGGCACTTTACCTTAGCCCGGCTAAGGCTAGTGACCAAAAACCAACAACAAGAGCAACAGCACACCAAAGCCGTAAGCTCAAGTTTTACAGTCGAGATTGTTGGTGGTGGTGGTGGTGCTGCTGCTACTACTGCTGCTGCGGATGCAGTGGGGCAAGTGGGCAAAGGGGGGCCACAGCAGCGCCAGTCAGGCCACTTGACGTCGCCGCATTGTTTGCAGCTCAGCGCCCGCCTATAAATAGTCAAAGGCATGTGGCATTTAAGGGCCCACATTCACATTCACATTCACATTCATCTAGCATCGCTTGACTCCTCTCTATCGGCACCCGGGCAGCATCTATCTCTCTCTCTCACTCTCTCTCTATCTATTTCACTTTTGCTCGAGACGAGTTTCCTTTTAAAAAGCGTCAAGAAAATTCCTTAAAATAGGTAGAAACCAAAAGCCTGTGCAGGTCTGTGTGTGTGTGTGCTTTGCATGCTCTGCAGTTGCAGTTGCAATTGCAGTTGCAGTGGCTGTGGCTGTCGCTGTGGCAGTGGCAATTGCATACACAGCATACAGAAGCACTGGCAAGTGTCTATCCAGCATTAAGTGGACGCACTGGCTCTGCGTCAAGTTGGCAAAGCAATTGACTTGCACTGCGCCTGACAAGGGTCTCGGTTCGCTCGATGCTCTCGGCTGTTTCCCAGCCATTGATGATGTCTGTGATGGTGACGGTGGGGATGGATTGGGTGGGTCAGCATCAGTTGCCAGTTGCCAGTTGCCAGCTGATGATATGTTTGTTGTACAAGGCCTAGCCGTGGCATTTGCTCGCATGCGACGAGGCGAACAGTTTAATTCGATTCCAACATTTTCACATGCCCAAGGTATCCAATCAGAGCGCAGCTAAATAATTCATGTGGGACACATTGCAACTGGCACGTTGCAAGTTGCACTAACGGTACGGGGCCATGCTAGTACTTGACTAGCTCTCAATATGGATGCAAACTAGTTCGCAACTCTTCACGTGATAAAAAAAAAAAACTTTAAAAAGCTAAAAGCAAAAAAAATCCGCCCATTGTTAATTATTGCTAATTAAACCCGAAGAAAGTTGGTAAATGTGGAAGTTGTCGCGTGTCTCTGTGCATAAGTGTATTTGCTTGTTTCCTTCTCTCTCTCTCTCTTTCTCTCTCTCTCTCTCTCTCTCCTATCTCCCTCTCCCTGTTTGTGTGTGAATGCTTACCAAGGTCAACTTTGGTCACATTGTCTCTTGTCAGCCACTTTGGCCTCATAGTTTATGCATGAAGCAGCCGCAACGACTAAAAGTCAAGCAAGCTAAATTAAGGACAATTGTGGCAAAAGTGTGGACGACACATTCTACAGCAAACCGCCAAGCAAACAATCACAGAGTGAGCAGAGTAGAATGCTTCAATCTTTTTCTGATTGCATGCAACTTTTTTCAAAATATTTTCGTTTGTGTCAATTATGGAATGTGGCCATTAGCTCACGTTCTACATTGCCCATGAAAGAGATTCGCAATGCTTAAAGAAGGAAAAATTATTGCGTTGGCAAGTGATTCTAGAAGAGACAAAATTTGCATATTTCTGTCCATAATAGAATACTGTTATCAAATTCATATGTTTTCTAATATACTAAAACAACGCTTCACTGATCTACTATTGTAGTGGGAACTCTTATTAAATCACTTCCTATTTCTTATTATTGAAATTGATTAATAAATGCAATTCTTCAACTCATTGGGCAAACAAGCTTCATTTAATAGGATCGAATGTTTAGCAAGACAAGAGCGATTATAGCGCAGCATAAAAAATTAATTAAAATCTGAACAATTCTTATTTTCCAAACCTTCTCACAAAACAATTTTAGCCCAATTTCATATTTTATTATAAAAATGAAGTTATTTAGTTTTTTAAAATTCATATTTCAGTAATTTCTTTTATTTAGTATTTTTGAACAAAAGTTCATTTAAAAATATTTTAAATTTCAAGTAACAGTATAAAATAAAGTTACTTAGTTTTTGGCACAAAATGCAGTATTTTTTTCAATTATTTTACTTTATTTAGTATTTATAAGGATAAGTTCAATTAAATATTTTCAATTGACATGTTATAAAGCCGATAGATGCGAAAACCCATCAAGTAGAGCAACGATCGACGCTTTTACAGCTCTATTATTCTAAATACAATTCAATTTAAATAGTCTACCATGCACTGTTTATGCCATCTACAAGTTTCGCATCAGTATATTGAATGCAACTCTAAAAGGTTAATTATCTTTCTATACAGAAACCAGATGAAATAAATACTAAATTTAAACTTCTGCATTTTGCCCCAATTTACAGTTGGCCGACAAAAGGTGTGAAAAGTTAGAATTTAGATTGAAATTTTTGAAATGTTCTCGAGCGCCTGTCGATTGCAATTCGAGTAATGAAATTGTTAAACTGAGCAAGTTTATGAGCTGGCAGTGATTTTGCACAGCTTACAGCTCGCTAATTTCTAATTGACTCTCTGACTGAGCCCGCCCGGGTCTGAGAGACTTATCGCCTGAGTAACCAATTCTGATGGCATTTATTATTGGCCCGTGGTTTAGGAGGTGGCTGCATCTTCATTCAATTCGTTCTGGCTGACACAGTTTCAGCTGTACTTTCCCACTGCACATGCTTACGAATAATAATAATAATGATGATGATGATGATGATGATGATGGTGATGATGATGATGGCCCGCAAGCTAAATGCACATTGCAGCGCATGTGTGCCACAGCTACAGCATGCACATACATGCATGCGAGAGTATAAGTATGTATGCACATGCTGGGTTATGCTCTGTGTACATGTTCTGGATTCGGCTTTCCCTAGCGGTGTCTCCAGCTTGTGACTAATATGTTTACTGTGTTTGTTTATGCATTTTAATACGTGTTTACACATGTAATGCATATCAAATATTTTGGCTTTATATTCTCGATAATTTTGAAACTGTGCTGTGCTGTGCTGTGCTGGGCAGCAGCCAAGGACAATGCCAGATGAACTATAAAAGAGCAAAAGTTATGTATGCACATATGTACATATATATGTATGACGAGATTGTGTCAATTCGGACACATTCCATTATAATTTTACGCTTCACACATTGCAATGTGCGCTTTTCCAGAATGACAATTTCAAGTCGCCTTCACTGCATGCACTGGCAATAATAACGAGCCTGTTTGAATTGCTTACATATCTATCTCTTTCCCACTCTGCTGCAACTCCTCTCTCTTTCTCTCTCGCCAGGAATGGGACGCGAATTCAAACTCTCTCAGCCTCAAACTAATACAGTGCAGCAGCAGTGGATGGCAATCAAGACTGAATTGAACAGAATTTGAAAACTAGGGAAATAGATTTTTCTATGCATTTCACAATATCACGTAACGAGATTACTGCGAGACAACATGAATATACATATACAGATATATATATATATGCATATGCATATTAATATACACAAATAGATATTCTACAAATTTAATCTCTGAGCTTGACACAATTTTAATTTTTTTTTTTTAAGTACAATATTTCGAATTTAATTTTAATATTTTTGTTAAAGTTCAATATTTCGATTTTTCCTTCATATCAATAAGAATCGATAAATGGATCAAAAGGTATCGATATTTGAGCTTTGTACTAAAGATTCATTATAGCTTGATATTTGATATTTGTCATGTTATTCAACAAATTCTTGTGTGCTAAAGATTTATATGTGGAAGAAAGCTTACATATGTGCATAGATAATTTGGATATTTTGTGTGCAGAGAAATGTTTCAATATCGATTGCTAACAGATCATAGCACTATATGCTTGAGCTTAAGTAATGGCCAACATTTTGGGTAGAAATTTGAGAAAATATTTGTTAATTATGTATTTTATTAAATTTTATAATTACAGTGGGCTCTCGACAAACGAACGCCTCCTATAACGAACATTTTGCATAACGATTTTTTTTTGGTAAAAATAAGTTTCGCTGCACGAACAATATTTTGCATAACGACCAACAAAAAATTTGAAACATTTATTGTATGCAAAGTTTCATTATTGATTTATATGGGAAATTGCGTTCGATAAGCGAGGTTACATTGTAAATATAAGACAAACAGAGCACTTATGTTATGCTCATAGCGTTGCTTAGTATAAGCACAGTAAAGTCAGGCAAATTTGAGACAGATCGAACGCGCCTGCTTCATCAATCCCATATAAGTCAATATTCTTGAATAAAAAATGAATACATTAATCCTTTATTCATTCATTTGAATTTGTTTACCTTATTTATTTCAATTTGTAATTTTTAAATAATTTTCACCACGATGAAATCACGATGAAATTTGAGATGAGATGAGATGAGAAACTGCTGCTTACATTTTAATATAGTATTTTATATAGTAAATAAATTAACTCAAGTATTATATTATGTTAAAAGTGGGGCCACTGAAACCACTTGTCATAGTAAGTATTAATGAAATTCAGGTAATTAAAGCTCTTGAGCAAATGCGTATCACTGGGCAAAGGCAGACACTAACTAGTATAAACGCGACAAGCTTGCCGCGAGTGTGCGGTGATGCTTGTATTTAATTTTTCATATTACCCCAGACTGGAGTCACCCACACACACACACACACACACACACACACACACGCACGCTTATAATTATGTGAGTGGATAAGCCAGTTGGTATTTTATGAAGTTTCTATTGCCGCGAGCACACACAGCTTCCTGGGCGGCCCCTTCAAGCCCAAGCCCAAGCCCAAGCCCAAACCCAAACCCAAACCCAAAACCAAATCCAAAACCCAAATCAAGTTCGCCATCTTCTTCATCGTGGATTGCGTGTGTGATTTACATTATAATAATTAGTTTATGGCAGTGGCACACGCTGCTTTGGCAACGTCATCAAAATTGCAAATAGAAAGCAATTTCCACACTTATTATACACACGTGTGACGGCCTGAGCATGGCAGGCAGGAACCGCACGTAATGAGATCCAGCTAACCAGGCTACCAATAGCTGCTCTTACGCCCACTACAAGTATGTGTCGCCCTTTAGAAACTTGCCCAAGTAGCTTGAGAGCTTATGCGCTGGTTAAAGTGCATGTGCGTTTTGTGCTCCCAGCTTCGTCTGCTTCCCAGTTTCGTGCTGCGTGTGCTGTGCTGTGCGTGCAGCGTTCTGCGTACTTCTCAATTTCATAGCCACGAAATTACTTTGAAACTCGTGCCGCAAGCTGGCAAAAGCTGACAGAGCTGGCAGCAACCTGGCAAATGCCATGTAGCTGGCTGGCTGGCTGCTTGGCGGCTGGCTGCCTTGTGGCCTCATTAGGCCGCATGTTGCATAAAGCGCAGCAGGTGACTTTCTTTCGCCTGTGACAAAGTTGAGAATTGCGATTGCCATTGGCATTCCGTTGGCCAAGGCTGTGTCAAAATTTGGTCCAGCTCTTGTCTCTCTCTCTCTCTTTCTCTCACTCCAGCCAGATCCTAGCTCTTCCGTCTTCTCTCTCTCTCTCTCTCTCTCTCCCTTTCTCTCTCTCTCTCTCTCTGACCTGAATTTGTATTGGCCAGAAAGACAAATGTAGCAATAAAGCAAATGCAGACAACTTTGTTTAGACAGTTTAAGCCAGGCTAAAAGCCAATACGATGCCAAATTTGTGACCACTTTGCGCTGTCATTTCAATTAGCCGTTGCTTTTAAACTTGTGTACCATTTTTTATACCCATTGAAAATAGGAAATCAGAGTATAATAGTTTTGTGAAAATGTATGTAACAGGCAGAAGGAGAATTCGCAGGCCCCATAAAGTATATATATTCTTGATCAGCACAAAAAAAAAAAAAGTTGATTGAGCCCTGTCTATATGAGCTTTTTTTATTAGGTCCGTGTATAGCACGCGGTATACGAGTTTGTTTCAGAAGATATATAAATATTTCCGTTTAAGTGTTATCAATTTTAACATTTATCGAGAATTAGTTATAAAATTATATCTCGTTCATCTTTAGAGTTAGAGTCTCCAAGTCTACTGCATATATATAGATTATATATATAATTTAATACAATTTCGATTTTTGTTAGATTTTTTTAGACTTGCAATTTGGCAAATAGACACATTTTATAGATATTATTATATTCATGAAGATCGTCCGTATAGAACTGAAGTTATTAGCGTCCCAAGCATAGCCCAATCCACCCCCAAGCCACGTTCGTAAAAAAGTAGAGTATTCGTTTTTTTCCAGGGTCCAGGGTATCTCGTAGTCGAGCCGTCTCGACTAGACTCTTCATACTTGTTTTATATATATCCTGTCATGTCAGCAAGAAAACAGACCTTAGTTTCATTCCATTTTTGCATGCATCTTTTGTAGTTGTTCTGAATAGATAATTTAGTACAGTTTCTAAGTGCAGCTCAAGTTAGAGTTTTTCTTAGGGTATCTGCTAGTTCAGGCACAGACTCTGAACTGCTTTGATTTGCTTTGAATTTCGCATGCGTTTTCGTTAGCGCTTTCAGTGTGGGCAGCGCCGTCGAGCTGGAGCTGCCAAACAATGAAATATAATTTGTATAATTTAAGTAAATGCGCAAGTCATTAGCATTTCGGTCCGGGTTTCTTCTGTGGGCATTCTGTAGCCGCGTTTAATGAAGCTCATTAATCACGCCAACCAATTGCAATTCGGTCGAAGTTATGAATAAACTACTGTCAACTCGGCTGACGAACTCACAACCTCTTCGATGCTTGCGTTCAGCTGAATAACTAATTGACAGACTGCCAGACAGACAGACAGACAGAGAGATTGGCTGATTGACTGACTGACTGCCGGCTAACTGGGCTTGTTATGCAAATGTTGCTTTTTTTTTCGTTTTCTTTTTTGCCACCTCCACGGCTCGCGTGGCGTATGATTAATATTTATTTGCAAGCAAAGTTTCGTTGCGCGTGGAGAGGAATTGTGCGCAGAGTCTCAGGAATTGCATTTAACCATAATTAAAGTGCAATCTATGCGTATGCGTAATCTGCGTGTGCGCATTGCACAACCCAATCGACGAACCGAAAGCCATAAGCTAAAATGCATCAACTGAAATATGTTAAACAACCAATAAAGCAACAGCCAGTGGTCAGCACTTGTAGGCAGCGACAGCTGCAGCCGGTGTGTGTGTGTGTGTGTGTGTGTGTGGGTTGTTAACCAGCCAAGAAACAAGTCTAGCAAACTCTTTACACATGTTAGCCAAGGGCGACACAGAGCGCCCACAGAGTGCAGCACAAATCATGTCATCGAGTGAAAAGAACGAGCAAAGCTCAGAGCTCTGCTCTGACAGCACACTAAGCGTATGCGTAATATCAACTCTGTCCGTTGCTTGTTTGATTAGGCTAGTTGCACCTTTGAAACTGTGGCACTGTCATGGGCAGCAACCTGTTGAGCTCTGAGCTCTGGGTAAAGGAGTTTTCGTAGTATCTGCTACAGACAAAAGATGGCAAAAGCCATCAATTATTTATGTATATTCTTGAGCAGGCCACGGATAAGTTGCGATGATCTTGTCATCTTCGTTTCTTCGTCCATCAGTGCATGAAAATGGCTGTAACAGAAAGCAGAAGGGTAGGAAAATTGTCATGGTATATATTGTATATATTATGAAATATATGCGTTCAGCGGGAGTAGCGATGAGGGACGCTGAGTTATGTTTTCGCTTAGACAAATATACTTGGATTCAGTGATATAACGTATTTTTATATAATTTACTAACAATAGGTCTAAACTCTGAATAGGTCTAAACTGAATTATATCAGCTACGTAGTTTAGGTTCTTCCCTAGAATGTCTGATGGGAGAATCCACCTTACTAAGCATCTTTAACTATATATATATTCAAGGATCTGTCCGGCCGTCTGTTCCTTCCCATGCACGCTGTGATCCCGTAGATTTCGAGCGCTAGAGAATTGAAGCTTTAGATATATACTCAAGCATAGCATACGCAGTGCGAGCTTCACGTTTAACGTTTTGATAACTTTCCTTATCGATAAAAATCGATAACTTTACTGAATTGTTTTAGCGTAACTCCAATACCGTAAGAGCTAGAAATTTTAGCTGAGCTTTGTAGTTGCAAAAAAGTGCATGAAGATGGTAATGTCCTTAGCAGTAAAAGTTATTCAACTATTCATTTCTTATATTAATGCTCATATCATTTGTTGTGTGACTTCGTGAATGTCTTGTTACTGTAGAGAAATGGAAATCGAAAAAATTTAAGAGATGCCAATCATTAGAGAATTTTAGCTTTTATTCGAGCAGCCGCGTCTAGAGCACTCTTTGTTTGAGAGAAAGAGAGAGAGAGAGAGAAAGAGGGAGAGGAAGAGAGAGTCTAGCTATACACACAGTATGTATGTGCAAGTAAGCCAAGTAAATTTCCCGTAAGATATGCCAGATTATTCTCATTATCTGCACTTATTTATATTTACATATATGTATATATTGAAGTATATGGTAAAGAGTTATTCGATATTAATTACAGGCTCAGCAGCGAGCTCTGAAAGTGAATATATATACATATTTTAAGGAGGCAGACACACTCACAAACGCTCACACACAAATACATATGCACATGCTAAACGCTGGGAGCAATCAAATTAAGCTCTAGCTCCAATCAATTGAATGCCTTTCGGCGAGATGCCAAACTTTGGCGCATTATGAGGCCCCGAAAATAACAACATTAGTACTAATAGAGGATATATGTTTGTCTCAAAGGCTCGACTATAAAATGCTCAGTGCGCCAGTCAGCCAATAGAAGGCAATGAAGTTCTTATGCTGCTGCTGATATGCCCCCATTGGACTTAGGGATTGCAGGGTATAGCTAAACGCGTTGGGTTGCGCATAAAAGTTACACAAACTCAATTTTGTAGGTATATATGTATGAGTAAGTCTGCCAGTGGCAGCCACTGTTTGTTCGCCAGACACACACACACACACACACACGCACACACACATGCTCAGCATATACACTCACGCATATTTAGGATGCCTTGAAAATGGCAAATATTTGTCTGCCGACATTTTCTTTTTTCTTTTCTTTTCTTTTTTTTTTTTTTTTGCTTGTTGCCCACGCAGTCGGCGGCCATTTTCTTGCGCAAGTGTCTATCTCGGTGCCATTGTTATTGATGTTACATTAGAGCCGAGTTAAGCTCGGCCACGCCCCTTGAACGGGTTAAGGACTACGTCCATAAGAGCAGCAGCAGCAACATTAAGAGTTATCACATACTTTTGCTGCTGCATGATTAATTACGACCACGTGAATTGGCAGCAATCTCAGCGGCAATTGTTATGTCCCCATCGCAATGTTCTTGTTGTCTTTGCCATATTGTCTCTGTCACGGATAGTGTTTGTTTCTTTTTTTCTTTGCTTTTCTTTTCTTTTTGTTTTCGGCATGATAAATGCTCGTTCAGTCAGTGCCCGAAAGGCACATGCAAAAATCTGCTAATGCTGCGCGTGGGTGTTGTTGTTGCTGTTGCTGTTGCTGTTGCTGCTTTCAATGTTGTTGCTGTTAACTCGTTGCCAGTTGCTGGTTGCTGGTTGCTACCGCCTGTGGCCATGGCCACTTCAAAGCAAACCCACACAGCCAGCCGGCGGCGCTAACGAGTTACGACCGAAGCGACGACAGTTCTTGTGCTTAGCCAGAACTTTGATTTCGAATGCCCTGTAGACGTAGGCGAAACGTGTATATTGAATTCAATTCTATGCGCAACAAATTGGTCCATGATGAAAGCTCAATATTGTTCATATCATTCTATGCCAAAAAAAGAAAATATAAACAATTCTATAATTATATTAATGGGTATTTATGGCAACAGGGTATCTGGCAGTTGGGCTCAATTGCATTGCAATTCGTCTTGCCGCAACGTCGGCGTCGACTTTGATGCTGTGCCCCTGAGGGCAGCCCACGCATGCCATTGCACATGGCCAAATGTTGTTGGCAATTGCTGCGTATTAGCGCGCGCCTGGAGCCAGCCACTTGGCTTAATCCAGCTGGCGTTAAAGTGCCGCCTTTTAATTGCCAATCATTGCAAGCATTACTGAATGGCGTCATCCAGCAATCACTCAGCTAAATCACACTCTGTCTTCCTATCTCTTTCAGATGAAAACAAACTAAACTCCAGCTCATGGGAGGATACATTGGCAGAGCCGGAAGAAAAACATCAACAGCCACAGTCACAGTTACAATTGCAGTTGCAGCCGCAGTCGCAGTCGCAGTCACAGTCACTGACACAGTCACAGCATCAGACATCGTCGTTCATCACAGCGCCAGGTCAAGGTGTTGCCAGTCAGAAGGCGAGCGTGACCACAGCACAATTGCACAGCGCATTTAGTCGCCGCATTGCGGAGCAGCAGCAGCAGCGTGCAAAGGGCTGCCAGATCAGCCAGCAGACAGACAGCGTCACAATTGCCGGCGGAAGCTTCAGCGCCAACGGTGGCCAGGCTGCCGTTGGTGTTGGTGTTGGTGTTGGCAGCAGCGCTAGCAGCAGCAGCGAACGGGACACGAAATCGCCGGGACGCGAACGACAAGAGCCGCCCACAGCGAGCCACTCCGACGAGGAGAACTTTACCGAAGAGGAGCAGACCAGCAGCAGCGTGAGTTCATTAAGCGCCGGCAACCAACGCAATTCGCAATTGCGTTCCACCTTCAACAAGGCCAAGCAGCATTTGTCATTTGACAAATGGCGCACGGCCGCCTCGGCGAGCTCCTCTAGCGCCACTCCGAGCACACTCAGCGGCCAGCCGCAGTGCAGTCAGAGCGTCGGCCAGAATAGCAGCCGTGACAGCAACATGATTATGCGACGGGCCAGCGCCTGCACAATGCCCACCGGGGGCTCGGGGGCAGCAGCATCGCAGCGTGAGGATATTACGGCGCCCGGTGAATCGCCGGGCGGACGCCTCTCGCGTTGGTTCTCCATACGTCGCGGCTCCTCGCACCAGTACGATGTGGGCGGACGCGATGGTCGGCAGCTGACGGGCTCTAGCTTCGATATGCCGGATGCCTCGGCCACAGCCGCAGCAAAGCCAACGACGACGAACGCAGCGCAGGACGCCGCCTCGCCACAGAAGCTGGCCAATTTGGGCGCTAGCAAGATGATGCCGGACGTGCCCGAGGTAAGTCCCGATTTCCCTCCGCCCCTAAGGGCTTAGCTTCACTTAACACTAAACGTTGCTTCGCTCGTTGCAGTACGAAGACGATGAGCACTCAGCGCCAGAGAACAGTCGCTTCGATATGGATCTAATGATACCGCCGGGCAGCCGAGCCAACGGCACCGCCCGCACCACCCACAGCCGACTCATAGTGCCAATGCTGCCGCCGGCACCGCCCGGCCTCTCCCAGCAGCAGCTCAAGCGACGCCACATCGTGGCCGCCATTGTGCACAGCGAGAACTCCTACGTGGCCACACTGCAACGTCTAGTCAATGTGAGTACGGGAAAAGGGGCAGGCACCAACTAAGCGAAGGGAAACAAAAGCATGCGTACGGTGTTGAATACGGGCAAAGCACTCGTGTACTTCGAACACTTAATTTATAAATTAAAACCAGCACAATTGTAATTCAGGATTGGGGTCATCGATGCGGGGTTAGAGTTCCGTGAAGTTGCTTGCGATAAGGTTTTGGTTATTTTGCTTGATTTTTGTTTTTCTAAATTTGTTTCTTCTTCTTTTTTGTTGTTGGGCCTACAATGGGATCTGGGACATTGACTTGGGGCCTAGGGCTGATATTATTAGCATGGGAAAGTATTCGCTGCTTGCATGGCATTTGCAGTCGTCGTCGTTGGGACAGTCGTCCTGGTCGTTGCCATCGTTCTCTTTATCTTTCTTGTCCTCATCGCCATCGCCATCGCCATCCCTATCCCTATCCCTATCCTTATCCACATCGTCATCGTCATCGTCGTCCCTAGCTTCATGCGCATCCTCATCGTTTGTGTCGACGTCATCCTCATTTGGGTCGCCAACATGCAGTGTTAGCTTGAAATTGAGGCTCAGCTGCGGCACAACAAATCTGCATACCTCATATTCGCAGAGAATACCCGTCTCTGCCTCTTCTTGCTCTGAAATTGCTGGCTGTATATTATCTGTCAGTGTCGTTTGCGACGCATTCTTTTCATCGGCGTCCATGTCGGTAATGGTCACTGTGGAGTCGCAGGCAGCGAGAGCCGTTGCCAGCTCAAAGGCATCGGCTGGCAGTGCCGGTTGCAGCAGTACGTCCACCTCGAGGGGCATCATTATGTACAGTTCGCCAGTCTCCTCGTCGCGCTGGATGCGGCCGAGCAGCGGCTCGTCTTCCTTCCTAGTCATATCGATCTCTTGCACTACCTCATTGGTCCAGCTGTCAAGTAGCTTTGGATCGTTGTCCTCATTGTGTGTGATGCTCTCTGGATCACCATTGGGGTATTCCGGCATACGAAAGCTGTAGTGGCCGGGCGCATTCAGCTTGGCGTAGCCCCTGTTTGTGTCGGATCGCAGATACAATTGCACCTTGCCAAATGTATTGGCCACCAATTCTACCTTATCCGCGTCCAGTTCCAGCATTTCGTCCTCCTCGCGAACATCGCGCTGCAATTTATTGTCCTTGTTATTGTCTGCTGTCATTGTCATCTTGTATGCCAAAATTGGATTAGCTCTTATACGGTGAGACTTGTGTAGCAAAATTAAATGTTTCGATACTTCGTACGCTTTTTCAATTTTCTTATAACAAATAAAAAAAATTTCAAATTTAAGCGTGTAGTTCAGGCGTGTCGGTCATGCTTATGTCAGATCGAAAATGTCATGGCTGCCTTGGATTGTTTCATTTAAAGCATCTTCACTTCACTCAAAAATAAAAAAAAATATTATTTTGTGTCAACTTTGTGCCGTCAGTCCGTTGGAATGCAGTTTTAATCAGTTGAATCGGTTGCCAGAACAAAGCGTAAGCCAGCGTAACAGTTGAGCTGAAAAGGTTAACATAGAATTAACATTTTTCTTTTTTTATAAAATTAAATTTCGAGAGCAATGTAGCGATTGTATAGAATTTGGTTATAGAATTTGTCAATATAGTTTTTATAATATGGTTTATCGGTAGGTCGATTAGCTTCTCTATCTCGGTTTCCTGCCAGCATTCTCATGAGGAGCACAGGAAAAAGTCGCTAAAGATCAAATCTAAAAAATGCGAATGCTTGCAGAAACAATTTGAAGTAAAATTTCAGTAATTTTTATAAAGCTTTCATTGGTTTGTGACTCGTTGGGTTGTCGTGATGCCATATCACCGTCTTCTCCTTCAAATTAAGTTTCACACTTCAAACGATATGTTAGCTGGGGTGAGCCATGTTGAAAACGGGGAAAAAAATCACTAAGGATCAGGTTTAGAGATGGATGGATGCGGAAGCAATTTAAAACTCAACTAATTAATTAAAACACTTTATTTATTAGGCTTTATAATTATATTTTGTAGGTTTCTTCAGTATAACTTCTAGATTTGTCAACACATTTAGATTTGCCTTGTCCTTAATATTCTTTCTTGATTCTTTTCCTGCAAATCAAGCCATTTTCCACTAAATCCATCGATCAAAAATTAGTCACTGTGAAGGTTTTCTGTCGTGTCTATAGATATGCGAAAGCATTTTATCTAAAATATAGGTATCAATCCCTACATCTGTACAAGTTTAGTGTGTCTAGTGCTTTAAGGTGATGCCCCTAACATCTACATCTAGAGAGTTTAAGATCTTTCTTCGGTCAGCCGAAGTTCTTTTCAGTTATTTTCGGTTCGCCCTCCATAGATTATTTTAGCCTGTGGCCTTAAATATCTTGGCTTTTAATATTCGCCGACTTATGTTAATGTTAACTCTCATGACAACTCATTTGTTTTCTTCTTTACATGCCATCCAATTCCCACCGTCATATGCCGCCACTCTCCGTCATAACTAATACCAATTCTAATACACACACACGCACGCACACACTCACACTCACACACATCTTTGTAAATTGTATCTGAAACTCATTTAATGCTCACAACACTTTACAATTTACACGAAGCATCAATCATTAAACCATCGCAAACCACCTTAACATAAAAAGTAGTTACAAAATTAGTTGAACACCCATTAAAAAGTAAAAAAAAAAATAATTATATAATATACCCAGCATTTCAAACGGCAAACAGAGAGTGAGAGAGAAAGAGAGAGAGAGAGAGACAGAGAGATCTTTCAACTGTGGTAAAGCATCGACATCTGTAGCAGGAGTTATGCAGCTATTAAATGGTTTATTAATAATTAAACAATTTCTCTCTTTTCGCTTTGCTTGACAGGATTACAAGAAGCCACTGGAGGAGTGCAGTCCACCGGTGCTGAATCCGGTGAAGATCGCAACGCTGTTCCACTGCTTGCCGGACATTCTACATTCGCACAAGCTGTTCCGCATCTCGTTGGCTGAATGTGTCCGCAACTGGGATCGCGATGAGAAGATCGGCGATTGTTTTGTGAGCGCCTTTGGCAAGCCACAGCTGCTGGAGATATACTCGGGCTTCATCAACAACTTCTCGGCCGCCATGGAGCTGGCCAAAATGGAGGAGAAGCGCAAATCGGCGCTGGCTGATTTCTTTAAAGTGAAGCAAATCAGCGCCCACGATCGCCTGTCCTTCTTCGGGCTGATGGTGAAGCCCGTGCAGCGTTTTCCCCAGTTCATACTCTTTCTGCAGGATCTGCTCAAGTACACGCCGCAGGGCCACCACGATCGCATGTCCCTGCAGCTGGCCCTCTCGCAGCTGGAGCTGCTCGCCGAGCTGCTGAACGAGAGCAAGCGCGTGGCCGAGCAGTATCAGGCCTTCAAGGAGATGCTTGGCCACATTAGCGGCACGTTCAACACGCGCTCCCTCAACAGTATCAGCGACAGCTGCGGCAATCGGGCCCGCTATCTGCTGCGCGAGGACAATGTCACCCACATGGAATTCAACCAGGCCGGCTTCATTGTCAAGTGCAAGCAGCGACGTCTGCTGCTGCTCAACGACAAGGTCATCTGCGTGTCTGTTGCGCCCAAGCAGTCGCACGACTTCGGTGCCACCGAGAAGCTCACCTTCAAATGGATGTTCCCGGTCAACGATGTCGAGATTGTGGACAACAGCGCATCCGCAACACTGTCCAGAATACTAACAGCAGGTAGGTTGTCATGCATTGCGGACCAGCTGAGCAATCAATAACTCTTCTCTTCCACAGGCTTAAATCGTGGCGGCAGTCTCAAGTCGAATGGCAGCACTGGCAACACCAACTGCGCCGGCGGCTATGCCAATGCAACGCTTGGCGGTCATGGCCATGGCCATGGCCAGGCTGGACTAACTGGCTTGGGCTCACCATTTGCCACCGTGGATACGCACAGCTCGCCAGCCGCACAGCTGACGAATGGAGCGGATAATCTGTGCAACGAGATGAGCACACTGATGTACGACTATGAAGTTATTTCACGCATACATGACCTGGTCGGCACCCTCAAGGGCAACTACAAGGAGCTCAACTCCAATACAACACGCAACGTGCTCAATACCATTCAGGGCTCCATACAGCGCAAGGACGAGGAGATGGCCTGGGTGGACTCATGCTGCTTGCAGCTAATCGGCCGCCACAAGTCCGGCAAGGAGGAGACCTTCACTTTCCAGACACAGACGCCGAATGTGAAGAAGGAGTGGATCACCGAACTGAGACTCGCTCAGCTGGCACTCGATCCAAACAACTCGCCCGCCTGGGAGCGCTCCGTCTCGCAGCCACATCATGCGCACGCACATCACCAGCATCCCAATGCCCATGCCTCACAGTCGCCCGGCAGTCCGCAAGCCACGCTGCACACCTACGAGCAGCAGCAGCTGCAGGAAGCAGTCCAGCAGAAGCAGTCGCGCAAGATGCCGCTATTTGTCAAGGCGATGCCCGTTTACCGGTCACAGCATCAAACGGAGGTGAGAGACAACAAATACGAGCTGACTCTACCCTAGCAAACTTGCAGCGAGCTTGCGGGATATTAGCCAACAAACTTATTTGACTTCAACTAGTTGTCGATTGCAGGCAGAGTGGGAGAAATGCTAGATAGTTTAATTCTCTATCCAGTCAAACAAATTTGTGCAGACAAAATTAAATGCAAAACCTCCAATTAGATGAGATTTCTTTTACATCCAGGAACAAAATAAGAATCCCATTCGAAATAATCAAATGAAATTATAAATTCGTCTATATTAAGCGAGTAACACTGTAAAGAACGGGAGTTGAGCGAGAGAGTATCGCTCTACCTATAATGGCTTTCCCTATGATCGCTTTCCCCATGATGGTTCTTCATATGTTTGCTCTCCTGTGCTTGCACTGCGCAGTTGCTAGCTGCGCTTAATGTTGAATTCGCATAATAAAAAGATCGTTAAAATGAAATCTAATGAAGCGAACGAGCATTAGTATTTGTTGCCTTTATTCCGAACTCCCTTTTGGACTTTATCCACCCTTAAGCGGACTTGATTGTTTACTTTAATTACTTAAAATCTGATATCTGCTTAGGACCTTTTACTAATTACCAATGTTGGATAGTAGTATATATAATTTATAGTATTTAACAATGCTGCATAGTAGTATATAACTTTTATTTAAAGAACTTTTGTATGTGTATACATTAAAGTTTGAATATATATCGTATAAGAACCATTTAACTTAACTCCGTCCCTAGGCGATAGACCCAACTCAATATTGTTTAGTTGAGCTGGGACTATACCCATTAGTACTAGTGTATTATGCAGTCGGAAGGACCCGATCCAAGCAATATTGCTAATGCTAATTGAAATTTTTGGAAAATTGAATGCAACTGCAGTATGTAAAAAATTTAAACTAAAAAAAATCTTTTTCTTCTTCTTTCCGCCAGGTGCGCTGTGGATGCTATTACAGCATCGCCAATGACACAAAGCAGAGCGGCAACGCGCGACGCCGGCACAAGCAGCTGAACTATCTATGGATGTGCAGCAGCGATGGCACTTCGTCGCACATCACTGTGCTGGCCCAGCATCCGCAGCAGGCGGGCAATTTGCGTGAGGCGGGCTCCTTTGACTTGGTGGAGACGCAGGTGTCGGCAATGGAGTTCGTGAAGGGCCTGGACCAGTGTCGCACGCGTGAGGAGCACAGCAGCCTGTTGGGCGATCTCGTTTGGCTGGGCACGGACAGCCGAAAGTTGCTTATTTACTCGGCACGCAATCCCGAGCAGGAGGAGCAGCTGGGCAGCTATGCGGTGCCGGGCGCAGTGCAGCGCATTCTGTATCACTTCGACGCCGTCTATGTGTCGCTGTCGAATGCGACCATCCTGATCTATCGGCGTGCTCATGACGGTGTCTGGCAGCTGCGCGATCCGCAGCTTGTGTCGCTGGGCGACTCGGGTATGCCCGTGCCCAGCATGCTGCCCATCAACATGAACATCTATGCATCGTGCAGCAATCGGGTCTATGTGCTCAACGCCCTCAACGGGGAGCTGCAGCGCAGCTTTGAGGTGCAGCACGGCGCCAGTCAGCAGGTGAATCTGATGGCGCACTCGGGCATTGGCCTCTGGATATCGCTGAAGAACTCGACAATGCTCTGTCTCTACCACACAGAGACGTTCAAGCACTTGCAGGACATCAACATTGCGTCCAGCGTGCTGCGCTACGATGCCAAAAAGGAGCAGCCGCTGAACAACAGCTCCATCTATGTGACGGCTCTGATGGCGTGCAAGGGCCTGCTGTGGGTGGGCACAAATGTGGGCATCGCTGTCACCATACCGCTGCCCCGGCTGGAGGGCGTTCCCATCATTAGTGGTGGCATTAATATGTCCTGTCACGCCCACTTTGGTCCGATCACGTTCCTTCTGCCGCTAATACCGAAAGTCTATCCGACATACAAGCCGGTGGCAGGCGCAACGGTCTCAGCTCCGCTGGTGCCCACGGTGCCGAGCATGGGCGACGATCTGCAGCTGCCCGCTATCGATGCGGATCCTAAGAAGCTAACCGAAACGGATCTGGAAGAGAGCACAGTCATCTTGCGTCGCGATCTACCCAAAGAGGAACATGGCTCTACCACGAGCTCTCAGCCTGGCGCTGGCACTGGCGCTAGCTCAGGCCCGCCGACTCCTGCTGCTTCCTTGCTGCGGGAACCCAGTGTCGAGGCAACAGCAGACGCCAATGTGGCCACAATTAGCGTCTCGGCTGCCTCCTCGCCGCGCTGTTCCAAGCTGGACAAGCAGCACTCGCTGGACCAAAGCTTCACCGCCAAGATTCGCGCTTCGCTCGCCAACTCGCCCGCATTCCATCGCAAACGGTTTCGAGACCTGGGCGCTGGCAGCGGCAGCGGCAGCACTGATTCAACTTCTCGCATGTCCAAGACCCTGCCGCGTGGCCTTGGATCTGCCGCAGCTGCAGCAGCCAATGGAGGATCAGGACTGCATTCAAATTCGAGCGCACTGTCGCAGCACGGCGAGCACGGCTACTGCGACGTGTACGGGCTGTATGGCAAGCTGATCTTCGTGAAAGAGAACTACGATGCCGATGAGGGCACGCAGGGCAACCTGATGGACATGATGTACGAGGGCATGCGACGCTCCGATCCCGAGCTGGCTGCCATACCCGGCAAGGTGTGCACCCTGGACAGGCGTCTGCGCATGAAGGCTTCGCGCCCGCGCTCCCTGGACCTCTCCAATTGGTCCGTGGACTCGAAGTCGTCCAGTCTGTACACGTCATCGGGCAGCGAGGAGAGCATGGGCATTCGGCTCTTTGGCGGACGCTCGGTGTCGCGCAACAGCAGCAGTGCCAGCCACAAGACTTCCGGCACTGGCAGTGACCTGGGCAACATCTCAGAGAACGGCTTGATGACTACCGCCGACATACACCATCAGCATCAATCGAACAGCGCGCCCAAGTCTGAAGACGGCTTCAAGCACATGCAGGCAGCTGCCTCGGACAAGCAGGCAGCTCCGGCTGCCGTTGCGACGCTGAAGCGCAAGCAGAAGCAGAACTCGAAGCAGCAGCAGCAGCAGAACGCAGACGGACCACGTACAGTAATCACCCTGATGGGCGGCCGAGGCTATTGGCGGCATGTCTGGTACAACAGCAGCGGCAACTCGCCCGGCCAGAAGGGCGGCTCCGGTGCTTGCGGCACAGCTGGCGGCGCTGCCTCCGGCTCGGGCGGCAGCGGTAGCTCCGGCAGCTTTTCGCCGCTGACCGCCAACTCGAACGATGCGCACATAGTGGTATGGGAGAAGAAGTTATAATCTCAGGAGTTGATGTGTTGCTGCACTCTGCAGCAGCACCCGCACCAGCACCATCCGCCCCTGACGGACCTCTGGCGGCGTGTGGCCGAGCAGCGGCGCAGTCGTGTCCGGTTTCGTGGCACGTTTACGCAGCGCGATCGTGATCGCAGCAATCTTGGTTTTGGCAGCGGCAATTGGCGATCGGATGGCGAGCGACTGGCGGCGACCGGTTCCAGCGGCATGCTCAGCGCCAGCCTAAAGCGACTCACCAAGCTGAAGCGCGGCGGCAGCCTGAAAGAGTTCTAAACGGAGCGAATCCTTGCACAACTTGCAACAAAGCATCGTTTGCCAAATGTATATATCAATAATCATCTCATCTGTACTTTATAGTGTATAGGCTAGGCTTAGACACGAGCTTGGGGCTGCCCATGCAGATGCCATGGCTATCTTGAAGCATATACATATATATATATTTATATTTGTTTATTCATTTTCATATATCGAATATATATGTATACGGATATATATATATATATATATATATATGTATTTCGCTAATCTTTGAACAAAGAACTGCGCCGTATTACAATTTTTTTCGCGTCGTTCTTTTTTTTTTTTTTTTTGTTAAGTATATAAATGGTAGCTGTAAGTAAATGTTTTTTTTTTTTAATATCAATAATTATATAAAATTAATATCCAATTATGCATTTTTTTTTTTTTTTTTGCTGTAGCACTTAAGGATGCACACAAGAAAATATATAATATGATATGATATGAAAAAAGTATATGTAAAGTGCGCAGAAATATCGGCAAAGCCAAGCAACAAAACGATGTTGTATGTGTGTAAAAATAAGTATTAGTTTAATCGAAACGAGCAGCAGAAGCAGTCTGCAAAGATATCCAGAGATATGCGATTATTTTATTTTTTCTGGAATTTCATCTTATTTCTTTACTCGCTGAGCGCTTCTCAGCAGCAGCTGAACAATTTTCCTTATGTATCATTAACAAAATCAAATATATACTTCGATGTTGTCTATGGTATATCTGTTCTTATCGAAAATGTGCTCGGTCGGTGTTGCAAAGTAATATTGATGTTTCACTTCGGGTACACAGAGTACATCACATAAATCAAATGTAGACGAGGCACATCTATCTCTATGCATATACGACTTAGATACAACATATATATACATATACAAGCGATAAATGTTTACTCAATATACACACATACATATACATGCTTATGTACTACTGCATATGTATAATGCAGTACATTATTATATACATACACATATACTATATTTACATACATACATACTTACACGCATAGCAAATTATTTATAAAATAATTAACCAAGTTTTTATACGTTAAATAGAAGGCATAATAAAATTATGTAATTTTTGTAACAGTGTGCATTCGAGGCGCTGAACATGCACACATATTTACATCTAAATAGTAACACGTACATACATACAGACATACATATTTATCTATATCTATATCTATATCTAAATGCATACGCTATAACATAACATAATCAACGTCATCGTTTTGACACTGAGCAACAACAATTTAAACACACACACACCTACACAAATATATTTACATTTTCAGTGGATAAACAAAAAAAAAGCATTGTATGTATTAAAATAAAACTCAATAAAATTTTTTTTGAAATAAATATACATATGTTTATTATTGACTTACTTCCTATATCTGTATATGGGTCTTCTTAAGCTCCTCTCTGGCAATAGATCGTTACGATTGACTCGTGTATATATAAATATTCAATATATGCATAGGGACACATGTATGTACAACTTCTGTTTAAAACTTCTGTTCTCAATTAAAGCTCTACGAAGGAATCGCAATGAACTGGTACTTATGATTACCTAAAAGGCATCAGGGTTAACAATAACAGTTATCCAGCTTAATGCTCACGTTCCATTCATGAGAGCAACAGAAGAAAAGCACACACAAATGCCTTACTCTGAGCAAGAAATTTTGGTTTGTTCCGTTTCCGTCCTCGTCTGAGATTTTGCGTTACATTCTTTTAAAGAGACTTATCTCGCGGGTGGTACGATAGACGCTCGCATACTGCGGATTTTTACCCTGAACCCATTGAAAATAGTAAATCAGGATACAATGGTTTTGTTAATAGTTTGTAACAGGCAGAAGGAGGGGTGGCAGTTGATATAGCCATGTCTTTCTGTCCATCTGTCCGTATGTTTGAACGCGTCGATTTCCGAAGATATAAGAGCTAGATTTCATGATTTTTGTGTTAGGTCCGTATATTGCACGAGTACTACAAGTTTGTTTCAGACATTCAATAACTTGTATATTTCCAGAGTTATTGAGAAAACAATTTATCGGGAATCAGTTATAAAATTATATCTAATTCATCTTTAGAGTTAGAGTCTCCAAAACTTCTGCATATTACATATATAGATACTAGTTTAATACAATTTCGGTTTTTGTCAGACTTTGGATTCCAGTCCCCAAATCCCCCCACATCCCCAAATGTGTAAAAAAAAGTATTTCAAATACTAGAGAAATTCAGTTTGGTTTTTGATATTATTGTCATGATCATAATCTGAACATTATATTGCGATTGTCCATCTAGAAACAGAATTATTATTGTGTGTCCATATATATGTAGTTCAGAGGATTCGTAGTCGAGCAGTCTCGACTGGAGCTTTATTACTTGTTGTTATTTATAACCGTCTATTAAGAGGTGTACCAATCTGCAATCTGCAGCACTGCATCGCAGCCTGTGTCAACTTTTAGGCGATATGGATATGCTAAGTTATACATTTGGATATACAAAATATACATATATGCATATCTATCTAATATAACTATTTAGATAAAATATACCTATTAGGTAGATGTATATATGTATATAAAATTAATTTACACATGTTTTATTTGTACGAATAACGTTTGCAGATTTGAAGATTAGATTTGTTTTAAAAATCGTACATTAATAATTTGGAGAAACTCAAGTGATTTAACAATTGAATTCCGATTTAGTATCTGCGTTGACATCCGTTACTCCGACCGATCGGGATTTGAGTGAATTATAATTGTTGAGGAACTTTCGGTTTAGATCAATGATGATAATGGATATGTGTTTCCTTCTGCATTAAATTTAAATTGTTCGCTGAAGTAACACGTTTTGTTTGGCAAGCCCGCCTGCAATGTCCATGGACGCACAGTAGTTTCTATTTGGTTTCAGATAATTTTACAATTATTTTTGAAGTTTAGCATTTTAGACGCTTACCTATTGTTCTGTATTGATGGGGTATTTGGTTTACACTACATGTGTGTGCGTTTAAGTGTTGGAACGATAAGTATTTTGCATTGAAGTTGATGTGTTTGTGGTTGCATTCGAGCTCCCTGGCCGCAACACGTGAAGATCTGTGAACAGCGAAGTCAAGCCGTCCATATTTGTTGAGATCGGTTCCGATCTGGATATCGATGGAGGCGGCACGGCAATGACTTTGGTGTTTGCGGTTGCATTCGAGCTCCCTGGTTGCAACACGTGGAGATCTGTGAACAGCGAAGTCAGGCCGTCCATATTTGTTGAGATCGGTTCCGATCTGGATATCGATGGATCAATGACTCTGGTAAAGTCAGTCTGAGTAGATGTGCAATACGTCAATATATTGAATCTATGCATGATCGCTACGGTATCCAAAACCGTGTTATTTGTCCTCGTAGGCACAGTGGATGTTGGCGGGTACATTTTTAAGTTTTTGGTTAGATTTTGTTAAAAGATTTCGGCCTCTTTCAAAAAAGTTGGATTTTAGAACGAATGACTAAAATCGTTTACATTGAAACTAAACATGTTCAGTGCCTACTAAGAAAAATTGATCGTATTTTGAATTATCTGTCTGAAATCTTAATTTGTATTATGTATATTAATAACAGCAGTATAAGCAGTAAATTTTAAGCCAATAAAGCAAACTGTTGATTATTATTGATCATAAGGATTTGTATTTATGCGGACATTTCATCAAGTCAAAGTAAATGATAAGTATCGAAATTGATCGTCGTCGTCCTTGGGTTACTTTGGCATATGCTCTTAATAAAACTCAAATAATTTGTTTATTTTTCATTATCTTTATTATATATTAATTGCCTTGCTGTTAATGTTGCTATTAAATTTGTTATTGTATATTTTACAAAGTACACACAGTATACAAAAAAAAAAATAAAAATAAAATAAAACAACTTTTCATTAAATTAAAAAACAATAAGAAAAACGCATGTGTGATGTTTGCAACTATGCAATCTCGTCTGCTAACTCTGATTTCAATTGATTTGGGGCAGATACTCTTTGAGTTGCTCTATCTGCCTAACTGAATGCGGCATAAAAAAAAATATTATATATACTTATTTTGTTATATAAATATATGTATATATTGTTTAAACAACACGATTTGACATTAATTAAATTTGGTATAAAAATCTAAAACAATATTACATCTTTTCCATTTTTTTTTTTTTTCATTTTGTTTTTTTCTTCTCAGTTTCAGTTACAATTTCATATATGCATTGAATTATACATGCAGACATATAGAGTCATATGTACTCGTTTTGTGTAGGTATATTCATAATTTCATCAATTTTGTATTACTTGAATTTGTTAGCAAAAAACACTTAGAATACTTCGCCTTCGACTATTAATTCTTGTTACGCCTTGTTTATGTGTTGCACACGCCTACGATTATATTGAGTTAAGTCTGAGGGTACTTGTCTCCTCCATGCCAGTCACTCCTCCACTTTCGCTGACCATCAATAATAAGTTGTGTGGGCCCTTGTGTGTATGAACACTCAATTAAATATAGCCTAGCTTTATTACATACATTAATTCTATTCATTTGTTGCATTTGCATTTGTTATCTTTCTAGCAAATTAAAAGCAAATCGCTTCAATCGATTCCCATTCAATTCAATTTCTCTAAACTGGGTCGGAGTTGGGGATCGTAGGTTTCGGGTTTCGGGTTTCGGGAATCGAGGTTCGGGACCAGCAAGAAGGATTGACACGAAGCCCTATTGTGGTCGCAGTATGATTGTTTTAAAGTCATCTTGATTGATTCTTAACAAGCGGCAGAGCACAAAAAATAAACACTAATTGCACTTAAAAAAATAACAACAAAGTTTTAAATATACAGATACACATAAGCATGGGCCAAAATTTGTTACAGCACTCTCTCCCTCTCCCACTCCCACTCTCTTCCTCTATGCATATATGTGGTATAGCTGATCAATTTTGACGACGACGACAACAACAATTATTAAATGCTTGCCTGTAACAGTTTTGGCCTCAACACAATACATAGTACAGATTATTTCACACATAAATATACACGGTTATGTACAAAAATTCATACGATAATAAAAAGTGGACGACATTAGAGACAACACAAGTCAGCCGAAGGAAGTCTCTCCTAATTGGACTCGACTTGACTTGCTGGACTATTGAAAGCTGTTTGGAGTTGTAAGCGCTGTTTAGCCGAATACATACATAGATAGGCACACACATATGTATATGTGTATATATTGCAAAAATGTATACATATTTGTATAATGCAAAGCATATTATATACATATGTGCAGTGGTCGCTGCTTAATTTAAAATTTGATTACATTTCGATAGTAAAAGGTGTGTGAAAATTGATTTGGTAAAAAAATTTGGAGTTCTTGCGAGATTAATAAAAAATGCCTAAGCTTAGTAATTTACTAGCGACCACTGTATATATGCATACTCGCACTCACACTCACTCTCATTCACTCACTCACATACGCACACATATATACATATACATATATATATGTATATAAAATAGGTTATCTTCGATACTCGTTTACAAATTTTGGCGTTTTTCATTAGGTGTAGTTTCAATAGTTGTAGTAGTACATAGTTTTATATGTAGATTGCTACTTAAGCTCGTACTCGAGCTCCACATTTTATATCTGACCTGACTGCCTATATATGTATATATATATATATTCAATTTGATTGCAATGCAAATATTTATATATATAGCTTTATCTATACGAACATACATATGTAAATATATATACGAAACTATATATATAGATGTGGATAAACACTTTCGTGAACAATTTGATTAAAAGCAAATCGCATTTGCTCGATTGCGAGCGAGTCGAGAGTCGTAACTTAACTAGTTTGGATCCTACCATAGTCTGGCCATAATCTTGATAAATGTGAAGAAAAAAAAAACAAAACTGAAATTTCTGTCTTATGTGTTAGTTAAAAACTGATAGTTACAAATTGTTTTCTCTATTTACAGTTCTTTCGACATCCAAATGTGTTGGCAACTTTTCAATTCTTATGTAAATTATTTAAAAAAGTTTAAATAAATTATTAAAAAAAAAAATTAAATAAAATTATAAATCAATCAAAATAAGATATTAACAAAACGTTAGGAGTAAAAAAGATCCAAGCCGCACCGCACTGCTTCGCGATATCCCATTATGCATACACACACACACATATATATATATATATATATATATATATATATATATCTATCTTTCTATCAATATACATATATGTATATATATATACATATATATATATACATTTATATATGACTGTAGCTTCAGAAGAACGTGGAGAACTTGCGCTTGTTTGGCGTCGTGCTGATGTTTAGGGGACTCCGGCTGATACCGTTGCAATGCTTGGCAACCAGCACGGGCACGGGCACGGGCACGGATACGGGTACTGGCACCGAAGCGTACGCCGCTGGCTCTAGCCCGTGGCTTAGTATGGTGTGCTGCAGCTGTTGTTGTTGCTGCTGTTGTTGCTGTTGCCGCTGGGTGTAAGAGGAGGCCGCGGCCGTTGCCGTGACAACTGCACTGCTGGCTGTTGAGGCGGGTGGCATTACGACGACAGGCACAACCACGGGTTATACGGAGATCTCATAGTTCATATCATAGATGCTGGCACGATCCGGTGTGCCAGTGGCATTCGATGCAGCCGCAGCAGCTGCGGCTGCTGCATTGCGTCCTACGGCAGCTGCAGCGGCGGCTGCTGCTGCATTCTGTTGCGCCAGGCTGGCCGGAATGCCGCTGGGCAAACCTCCATTGTTACGTGCAATCGAAGCAGCCGCCGCAGCCGCCTGCTGCTGCTCAAGTGTCTGCATCTCCATTGAATCGGTCATCTCCAGGGCGCGCACAAAACTCATTGGCCGCGTTGGTGTTTGCTTGCGCTTGATCTGTGGCGATGGCTGTGGCTGCAGCGCCCCAGCCGCGCTGCTAACATTGACGCCGGCCAGCGGATTAGGCGGAAAGACTGCCACGCCACCGCGCAACTGGGGCTGATAGCCGCCAGACACAGGGCCTGCATTGCTGGTCGGCATGTTGGCGATGCTGCCGCTGCTGCCGGATTGTGTGCCCGATCCGGCGCCACCGCCGCCGCCCCCACCGTAGCGCAGAATGTACGTTTGTGCGCCGGACGTCTGGGGCAAGGTTGTGGGGCTTGTTGGGTTGGAGCGATGATATGAGGCAGCAGCTGCCGCTGCAGCGTTTGCCAAAGCTGCCTGCTGCTGCTGTTGCTGCTGCTGCTGGCTGGCGTAGTCCTGCAGGCGCGAGTGAGTCATGATGAGCGGATGAGCGCCACCGCCGGCCGTTATGTACTGCGCATGCTGCATCATGCCGCCCGTGTTGCTGCTGCTTGGCAGTGTGCCCGCACTGCTGCCAATGCTGACGGTAGCTGGTCCGCCCCCGCCGCCTCCACCGAAGCCAGGCGAAGTGTCTTTCCACATGTAGACGCCGCGCTGCGGACTGCCAGCCAGTTCACGTATATTGTCCACAGTGTTGTTGGAGCGCGCATAGGACAGCTCGCCGCCAGCGCCTTGTCGCACCAGCTCGCCCTCAGACAGGAAGCGACGCTGCGGACTGCCGCCATAGGCAGCCTGAGCCAGCGACTGCTGCTGCTGTAGCACTGTCGATGTATATAGAAGAGGATTAGCAATGGCTTCCAAATTGATATATCACATGACTAAATACTCACCTTGTTGCTGCTGCTGTTGCTGATGCTGCAGCATGACGCGCTGCTGTTGCAGCAGCAACTGCTGCTGATGCTGGATCGTCGGCGCCTGCGGATGCTGCGGGGGTAGGCCGCTGGTATACTCATAGTAGGCAGCTGCCGCTGCGGCCGCCTGCTGTTGCTGCTGTTGTTGCTGCTGCTGCTGCTGAGCTGCCTGTGCGTTCAGCCCGATGAAGTCGGGGCGTCGTGGCTGCGTGGGTGTGCCCGGGTTGGATCTGCGAAGGAGGATCGAGTCGAGACAGAATGTGAGAGAGACGAATGCCAATGCGTGCTTAGCCAGTTAGAGAGAGAGAGAGAGAGAGCGAGAGCGAGAGCGAGTTATGTTAACGAATAACATTGAGGCTGCGATCATTAACAGCGCGCCATGTTAATGTTAGGATTTGACAGCAGATTAACAGAATGTGAGTTTCTTTCTGTGATAGAGTAGTCATGAGTTGTTTTTCGGTATATATATATGTGTGTGTGGGTGTGTTGGAACTGTGGTTAGGCTACGAACTTGGACCACAATATCGTTATGGTAATCAAACATTGAGGGTTAGTAACGAGTTATACAACATTTTGCAAAGAGCACGACACGAGCACAAGGTTGGGTTAGACTGAAGAGGCCGCTGCGGCCACAACGATTGATAGACAGCGATCAGAGTAATCAGTAATCGGTTATGGGTTATGCAAAGATCAGTTTAGAAATGAAACCTTTTATATTTATTAAGTACAATTCGACACCATTCTGCCCCACTGCATTTCATGTGTAAATATATATATATATATATATATTATATATATATGTGTGTATTTTAACAGTTAGCTAGCTGAGACGTAGAGTTGAGTTGCAATTGAGGCTCACGGGTCGCAACAGGTAGAGAGCTAAGGCCAGTGGCTGCGGGCGATGCGCTGCACTAAATCGATAACGGTGCGTGGAACATCGGCACGCACCAGCTTGATCAGCAAATGAAGCACGTTGACGACACAATAGAGGATGCTGCAGCCAAGTATGATGGGTGCCAGAAGCAATTTGGTCTGCATTGAGTAGCGTGTGGTGTCCTCAAAGTCGAAAAACTCCCAGAGATTCGCCTGACCAAGGAAATGATTGCGCAGCTTCACCACCTGGTTCTTCAGCCAGGTAAAGTACCAGCACAGAAAGAACAACACATTCGATGTTAGGTAGCCAAGCAGAAAGCCAGCCAACGTAATGTAGTCCATCTTGGAGTTATTGGTAACAGCTGGGCTGCTACCGCCACCCGCTCGCATCTGTCCGTAGCGAAAGCCGCTCAATTTCAGCGATCGATTGTAGGGCCTCGACGGGAACACGGGCTGCTCCCTGGAGCTATGATCGCTATTCGGTTCGTCCTGGATGATGTTGCTCTTCCTGTCGATGTTGCTACTGTACGAGTTGCTGGTCAACCTGTTGTTGTAGCTCCTATTCAGGTTGCTGTTGGCATTAAGACCGTGGCTATAGTTGTACTTGTTGCTGGATGCGATGTTGTTGTTGCTGTTGCTGTTGCCGATGTTGTTGCTGATGTTGTTTTTGTTCATGTTGCTAATATTGTTGTTAATGTTGTTGTTGATGTTGTATTCGTCGCTGACAGCTTGCTTGCCATACTTGGCCAACACTTTCTGAAATCGCTCGGCATTGGAGCTGGCGCAGTTGTTTTTGTTGTTGGTAATAGTATTATTAGTATTATTATTATTGTTGTTGTTCAGGCTGTTGTTGCTGGCACTTTTAATGGCACTGTTGTTGCTATAGTTGCAATTGTAGCTGTTGCTATAGACATCTTCGCCACCAGCTTGAAGACTGCCACTGTCATTGTCAGTCGGCCACATTGAACGCTCCTCCGGCTGGTGCAGCACATGTATCGGATTGGCGGCCAATGGCGGAGTCAGCCTGGCGCTGTTCACTTCGATGCCAGCAGAGAGTTCGCTTTGGCAGCTGCGCTGCCTATACAAGCGACTGGACGAGGCTTTATAACCGTGAAGCGATGAAGAATCTCGCCGATCTTCTAGCGCTGGAAATCGCCCATCGCCAGCATCACCGTCCAGACCGCAACGCGGCCGCTTCAGCGACAATGGACTCGTCTCGAAATTCATACCATTGAACTGAAATTTGCGACGATTGCGTAGCTGTGGTGGCGTTGCGGCTGTGAGTGGCAGTGTCTTGTCCAATAGATCCAGCGATGGATTGATGTGATTGAAGTTCTGCTGTGGCTGCTGTTTGTTCCTATTCATAATGCTTGTTGCCTTCTTGAATTTGATTTTTTGTGTATTTAATTAAAACCGATTGCACCGCAATTTGGCGAAATTCAACTTGATTGTTTGCCGAAAAATAAAATTAAAAATTTGTAATAGGAATACAACAAAACAAGAATACGAGAATTTGTTTGCTTGGCTAAATTTTTCGATACTAGCCTGACAGATTTTGCAAGCTATGACATTCGTGTCTGTGTGTGTCTTATTTGTATGAATGAATTATTGTTATACCCAGATCCAAGGTCGGATTGTGACTGAGAATGGCAAAGCCTGCTGAGTGTGTGCGCCTTTATTTTGAGTTGATTTAATTTGTTTCGAATGAGGTGAGTCTCGGCAAATAACAAAACAATATGCGAACTATCTTCGGACAGCCGAAGCTGAAATACCCTTGCAGGCATACACAGCCCATGCCTATACACTAAACCAAGATCACTCTTGGCCACATTTGACCGGATGCCTGTGTTTCTAATCAGCTCTTAGTTCTCTTTAGAATTCCAAAGGGCTAAGAGTGAACAAGAGAAAGCAACTCTTTTCTAGGCGGACTAGATTTAATCTATATTACTATATTTCCAATCTTATTTATAAAATCATCCTTGTTTACCTTACAATGGTATAAAAGTCAAATAAATTATAATAAGTAATCACTCTAAAAGAAGGCTGCTTATCCATAGACGGAAAAGGCTTGATATGTTTCTGCGCTAAATTCGCTAAGTACGGACAGCATGATAAACATTCTCTGACTAATATGTTATATTTATTTTATATATATGATTATTATTATTTTTTTTTTTTACTTATATTTATATTTTATTTAAGACGCAACAAGATTAAGCAGCTTTTCCTAAGTTTATTTTATTTAATTTTTATGTGTTTTATTTAAATTTTTGTATTTTATTTATATTTTTGTTATCTATTATTTCTTGTATTTTATTTTGATCATGATTGTTTATTTTTCCTATATTATTAATTTTTTTACGATTTATTAATTTTGTTATTTGTTATAATTTATATTTAAGTTTTGTATTCTTATTATTACCGGTTTTTTTATTTATAATTTATTTAAATTTTTTTTTAAATATTTATTTTGATTTATTTTTTATTTGTTTATTATTTATATATTTAATTTCTATTATTGTTCTTCTTTTTTTTTTTTTAATTTGGTCATTATTTCATATTTGAATTTTTTTTAAATTCAAAACAAAATTCTATTAAAAATATTCTATTATTTTACTTTTTATTTATTAATATCTTTTCCCCTATGTAAACGAATATAGAGAATCAACTTGATAGACAGACATTTATGACTACTAACTGAAGTATACAAATTAATATATAATTTAGAGAACCCACTTGGTGACACGTATAGTACCCACTGCAAGGGTATATCATGAAAATAAAAGACAGTGAAACGGCACCAAAATCAAGAATTCACTCACCTTCAATCAAATGAAAGCTAAGGTAGTAGTAGTACATAGAGTGGGTGCGCTTTGGTGTTGACGCTAGTTGTTGTGGTACATTTTCTAGGAGTGTGTCAGAGTGTGTGTATATATATGTATGTGTTTGTTTGTGTGTTTGGACGGAAACGTTATAAAGACAACTGTCGCCTGTTGTGTGTCGTCTGACGTCTATCCATATAAATACGTAGACAGTAGTTATGTAGGAAACGTTTGGACACAAAAGAACTTGACTGGGGAGCTGTTTCTGGTATTTTTTTTAGTTTGGTTCAGGATATGGCTCGGGTTCTGCAGTGCGCCTCATTCTGCATTATATTAAACACTCTACTCTTAACTATATCTATATATACATAGATAATAGATTAATCGTAATCGTAAATAGAATTGATATCGTCTCACTTTTCATATTAATTCTAGTTTTCTTGTTGTTGATTTTTCTGTTTTTTTCTTTCTTTGTTTTGGTTTTCTTAGTGTTTTTTTGTTTTTGTTTTGTTTTGGTAAGCTAAGCCTAGGAATTAGTACTGTTCTCAGAATTTGAGTATTGACTACATCGAGAAAAATAAAATAAACAAAGAAAACGGAAAAAAGATAAGTTTTAAAATAATTAGTCGAAGTGTAAAACAAATCATGGGAAAAAGCTTTGTGCTAAATATGTATATACACGATATACTGATGAGATATAGGGATAACAAAGCGCAAAGGACGAAGCTGCAAAGAGGAGGAAATGTGTACGTACGACTAAGGCGTATGAGTGGTGGAACGAAATAGAACGAGATAGATAGATACAGACAGAGAGCGCGAGAGAGACATAGTGAAAGATACATAGATACAAAAAGGATAGCTGGACACAGCCAGGAGTGCATTGACCTTTCAAGCCTTGTTGCCAGCTCGCTCACTGCCGTGCATAATGAGTACAGAATATACAGTGAGCACTGCGAATGATGATACAGGCAGGCATAGGTGTAAAGTACTCATCTTCAAGCAAATTCAACGACAAGAGCCAACGATGAAAAACTGAAGATCGCATTTCGACAGTGATTATCTTGAAGACACACACACACACACACTCACGCATAGTTACGTGTGCCTGTGTGTGTGCGGGCGATTATCATTATTAGAAGCGAACTGATCATCAATAGCAATAATCAATACTGGCAATAGCAATTACAGCAGCAACAACATATTGAAGCACAATTTCACAATCAATCAATGCAGCATGAAGCAGCTCAATACATGAATATCACTGTATACATATATATTATTATATATGTATATATGGCTAGCTGAAGAATCGAATGGAGGAAGCTGCACCACCTGCATCGAACACCACTCACCTTCTCACTGGACTGGCGCTGACGAGTGGGGTGGCCACGCCCAGTGGCTTAATTCGTTGTTGCATGGTAGGCGTGGCCGTGGTGGTGCCACCGCGCTGGCTTTGTGCTACTGATATGCCCTGCTGACCGTTGACGACATAGCCGCCGCCAGGCTGGTCCGGCGACAGTGGATCGCTCGTGTAGCCGCGCTGAGGATCCAGGCCCCTGAAAGCAGCAAATGTTAGAAGGCAACCACACTTGGCATATAATTGCATCTCTACTTACCTGGTGCGCGCGTGCGGACTGTGCCGTGGATGATACATGCGCAAGTGGCGTGGGGAGTCGCCACCGCCACCGGACTGCGCTGAGTTGGAGGCACCACCCGCACCGCTAGCAATGTTGCCATTGTTCATGTTGCTCATGTTGATGCCAGGCGCCGTGTCGCTCACCTGTGGCACGTAGAAGTTGGTCGAGTTGTGGCGCTGCAGCGGCGGCGTCGGCTCGCAGTCTTGACTCTGTGAGGCGGGCGGCGGCTCCAGATCCGTGTCGGAGCATTCGCGTCCCGGCGACAGCTGCGAAAAGTGTAAAGCGCACACAAATTGCTTAAACAGATTAGTAAAAAGTTTACGCCCAAGCCCATGCTCAACACAGATAACCTTAGGCCTACGTAAAAAAACAAAAACAGAATAGTTGCGATTGATCGATTTGTACTTGAAACCAAATGAAAACGAAACTTGTGTGTGTTTTGTGTGGGTTTGGACAAATGAATCGATTGCCAAATGCCGAATGCCAAATGCCAAATGCCAAGTGCCATTGTCGATTGTCGATTGTCGAACGCCCAATCTTGGCCCGAAACGAACGATGCTAAGATAGTTTGCATCCTGCACAGTATGTATGATGCCCGTATCCACGTTAAGATACAGCAACTGTAATCGTTTTACAGTGTTTTTTCAAATTTGGTAGTTCAGAGTTATGCAAGGCGTGATGTATATTGGGTATATATGATATGAACTGCACAAAGGAGTTGATGGGTCAAAGCTACGGAAATCAGCGGAATTGCTGGGCATTCAGATCACAAAGAGTAGAGAGGGAAATAAAGAGAGCAAGAGAGAGAGGAGAGAAACAAAAAAATATGTTATCGAGTTCAAAAGATAGATAGTTATACATATATATTGAAAGATATTCAAAATTGGAAAAAATCGATAAAGTGATTTTAAAATTTCGGAGATCTTAATTCAATTCCATAATCAATCTTTAGTGAGGAGAAGCAACTGAGGAAATCATGTGACAAATCTCAAGTCAATCAATCAGAATGTAGTAGAAAAATTAATTAAATAAATTATTTAATTACAAACATATATTTAAGATATTTTATTTTATTCGTTTTTTTTCTTCTTTTATTTTTAATTTTTTTTGGTTTTACCTTTTTCGGTGCTTGCAGAAAGTGTAGAGTTTTTTATTTCTATTGACCAATCTTTAGTTCATATAAATTATCTAGGCTAAATTGAAAAATAGTTGCACAACAATCTGCGAGCGAATTTACAGCACAAATGCAGCCCAACTAATGTGGATAACAGAGCAGTAATTTTTGCAAAAGCTTTCAAATTAGATAAACAGCGAACGAAACTAAAGTACTTAAAACCACATGCAAAAAACAAATCAAATCAAATCAATTATACGAAACCGAACAAACTAATCGAAGCCATTAAATTAGCCAAAAACATAATCGAAACACAACTAAAATGAAAATTAATTAATATGCGGGTGCAACCCGCAATACGCTAAATACGTTCCCAAAACAACAAGAATACAAGAGTAGTATACACTGGGAGGCCACATAAATCAGCAAATAATACTTTACTTTCAATTCTAAAATGAGCATATTCGATTGTGCAATGCTTCGTTTTACTACATTCAATTTGCCATTGTCTGTCAATCCGTTTCATCAAAGGTATTCAATAATACTAAATCTAGTTGTATTGGCTATACAAATACACAAATAATACTCAAATTGCAAATGAGTATATTCGTTTGGTAGTACGTTTCTCTTATTCTTTTGCTATTGTCTGTCATGCCTACCTATTAAGAGCAGTCTTATAATATATATTATATAAAGGATGGTAATCTACAGAGATCACTAAATAATACTCAAACGATATAATAAAATAGTATATAATCATTTGTCTTCTAATAATTTCATAGATTAATAGTCCATTGAAATGCCCAACAGCATATAATGCCCTACACTAAATATAAAAGCGAGTATATAGGTTTTTTACAACGTCCATCTCACTCGTTTGCTGTTGTCTCGAAATCCCTTTCAATTCTGATATAGTCTTAAATTATATTAAATACTTTGATTATCTATTCATTCTCAATGCTCAAACGAGTATATTGGTTTAGCGCCATAATTCTCTTTACCCATCGATCTATTATTCCTACACATATTAACTCTTCGATCTGGAATTTTGGTAGGCTTCTAATCAAACAGTTTCTAATTCTGCCATAAGTTTGAAATATTTTAATTGTAATTAACCAGATGATAAAATCTGTTCCCTTAAATAATTCCCCAGCTCGATGTAAGAAGCATTTACGAACTTGCAAATATAATATTAATGATATTGAATCTATAGAATATGTTTTCAATTTATGCTTTATTCTTGGCAAACATGCATGCTTTATTTTCAGTCAATCATATCAGGGACATTTTTGTGCATGGCAAATCCTTTAAAAATCTAAGCAAGTGCAGGCTAGCAGGAAAGTAAACCAAGCTTAAGCAAATACAAGAGAGCTAAAGAAAAGGAGAGCGAGAGTGGGGGAGAAAGAGAATGAATAGAAATTCGGTTGACGATATAACGAAAAGTGTTAAAGATTTTTGCTGTTTATTCGACTGTGAAAGATTCTGTGGATGTGCATGTGTGTACGTGTGTGTGTGGGTGTTAGCAATGATTTGTTGTAGGTATGATTTGAGGTGTCAACTATTGCGCAATTACAGTTACCAAAAAGCGGCTACAACTATGGTACAAAGGTGGCTAGGTCACGGCTAAAAGAAGCAGCAAATATATAACTAAAATTTCAGAGGCAATATGACAGTTCTTAGATCAATGTTTTTATATATGTTTTACTCTAAAAGCCAATCAATGATTACGGGTCGACGGGCGAACAAACTGTGCATTAAATATAAATATATATTGCATATATATTTATATATGGGTATATGAAGAGCCATGAGGGAGCGTTATGTATGCATTTGATGTGGACGTGAGGAAGTGATTAACTCATAAATACGATAAAGAGTGTAAATGAAGCAAAAGCAATTGCCAGTCAACGAATGCAATGCGATGCCAATGTTAAACCGAAATCAAATAGCAAATAAGCGTTAGTTAGCAGTCGGGAAATGTTAGATACAAGCCAAGTAACTCTCACTAAACTAAATAGTATTAAAACCAATTGAACTCAACCAAACAGTTAAAACAGATTAAATGAAATGCGAACAAAGTCCGACAACAAGCGGCGACAACAGTTGAGCCGCTGATTATAGCTGATAGCTGAAAGCTAATAGCAAATGGCAGCAGTCGCTCGCCGGAGTCGGCCAAGTGTTGCGGACAGACAGATATATACACAAACAAAGATACAGATACTTGGTAGATACATGATTATAGGTTGTTCATAGAGATAGAGATAGATAGAATTATAATCGTTTTGCATAGCAATTACTGCAATGTTTCGTTTTGGTTTGCAAAATGTTACCCACCTTACTATAAAGCGTTGTGCTGCCCGACCGTTGATTATAACCATTGCCCTCGGCCATATAAGTCTTTACCTGAATTCCACGCTTCTCCCGACTCGACTCGTAGTAGGAGCGGGGTGAATATTGTACCGCAGTGCCGCGCATGCCGCTACCGACACCACCGGCCGTGCTGCCATTGCCACCGGCTCCGGCTCCGCTGCCGCTGCCGCTGCCAGCGTTGGTCTGTTGATTGGTCCGATCGTTGCATATAGTGCTGATTGCTTGATTTTGCGTCTGCGATCGTCGCGATGCGTACTTCTTCGGCTTCAGCAGACTGCTCCATGCAATGCAATGAAAACCGAGTTATTGCAAAGACAATTCACTAATAGTTCCAATACATTACCTGGGATACTGTGGCCCGAACTGTGTGTAGCAGCAGTTGTGCCAACAGCCGCGCGAGAACGGATTGTAGCCGCCCTTGAATTTGCCCGTCACCTGCTCGTTGGTGGTGCGACCCCGTGACACTAGCACCATGTGGAAGCCCGTTAGACCGAATATCGGTATGGCCAGTACAGTGACAAGACCCATCAGTATCATTCTATTAGCATTATGTTAAGCTAAACCAATTTGACAATTGAATATGATAAATGTTCAAGCTGTAAGAAAAATATCTTCATTTCTGCTAGATAAAGTTTGGTTAATTATCAAATTTACATAAATAGGTTAAGACTTGAGCTGTGCCTAGCATAGGTAATGGAGATTTCCCTTAGGGAAACTACATTTTTGTACTCTAAAAAGTTCACAATTTGAGGTAACATTTGTATAAAATTTTGTATGTAAAAAAGGATACGCGACAATGGGCGCCGTCTGTTTGATGTTGGGCATGATTTTGAGCACGTAGAACAGGCACAGCGAGAAAATGCTCAGCATATGGATTGAGAGTGAGACGAGAAAGAAGAAGAAGAATCTATAATTGCGCCTGCCAATGCAATTATTCACCCAGGGACAATGATGATCGAATGTCTGCAAATGAAAGCAAAGCAAGTTGAATTTGTAATAAGATGTCATAAGCAGCAGCAGTAGCAGCATCAGCATCAGCATCAGCATCGAATACAATTACCTCTATGCAATGATTGCACACAGAGCAGTGGGAACAGCGAGGCGGGCGATAAAACTTGCACGTAACGCACCATTTCATTTTGACGGTAATGCCATTTATCTCGGCATTTTTGTAGAGCGGTGCACGGAACTCCTCCTCGCAGTCTTCGTCGGGCGAGGCTAGAATGCAGTCAAAATTTAGGCTGTGCGGATGACGCTGGGCACCGTTTAGCACGCTACATACCTTTAGGTATAACGCCCGGATCCATAAATGTGGCCAGCGTAAAGTTGGCCAGCACAAAGAACGTGATGACGCCCTGATAGGCCAGCACCCATGGATGGCTCTTCACATAGTATTGGCAGCTGCAAGAGAAGAGGCAAACCCATATAACCATATCAATTACATTAATTCACATCAACAATTTGCTTCTCAATCTCGCCTTGTCCCTCTCCCCCTCTCTCCCTTACTCACTCTCTGTCTCTTTCTTACACTTATGCAAACCTATTTGCAATATGCTGTAATCACTTTAGAGTGCAGTGAACTGGAACTGTTTGCACTGATGTGCATAACTTTTAGCAGTTTTCTAAATGCATTCGACATTGATTCTATTGTGATAGCAAAATTCATAGACCGAGCCATGCCATGGCACAAAATTCCATGTAATCCGTTTCGAAACACTTGTAAGCCGGTATCAGTAAATTAATCCGACTAGCAATTAAACCCAAAAACATCAGCATTCGCTCCCAATTCAAATTGATTTTCTCTCTGCCAAGATATTTATTTCAATTTGATTTTCTCAAGCAATTATTTATCGCTAAACCGAGCCGAGTGCTAAATGCTGTAGATAAAATTGAATTCTCAATTAAATGTAATTGAAATTGCGATTATTTCATATTCAATTGAATTTCTATTATTCCTACAATTCATTCCAATTAGAGATTTTATCGATAAAAGCAAAGTATGTAATTTTAAGCACACTTTCATCTTGATTTCTGCTACTTAATGGAAATGAATTTGAGGTTGTGAACGTCAATGGACTGATTTCATTGATGTAAAGAAAATATTTACCATTTCCCATAGATATTAGATCAAATTTCTTATATTTTTCATGATTTTCAAATACAAGTATGTTTTTTTTTCTGATTAGATTAATAAATGAATATTAAGGGATTAAATAAATGTAGAAAAAGCAAGAATTTACTATAAATTTGATAACTTTTGATATATTGTAATTAACCTATGCTAAATTTAGTGAAATTATTCAATATATTAATTATATTTATATATTATATACATTTAATCCAGTTTATTTATTTTTTATTTATTATTTAGCATATACTAAATCTAGTAAACATTTTTACTGATAACAGAAATATTTCCAATAAATGTTCTTAATTGTATTATTCATTTAATCCAGTGTATAAGCTAGTTTATAATTAATTTAATATTATCTACTATATTTACGTTATGCTTAATCTAGTAAAATTGTCCATTGATAGAAACATTTCCAAAAATGTTCTTAATTTCAATATTCAATTTATAAAAATTGAATTACTTGACCCAGAAACTAAGTTGATAAACTCGACTCGTTAATATTCTACTTAATGAACAGCCCTCGCAATTGAAATTAAAATGCCAAGCCCGTGCTGCAGCACCCACACGTATTCGGGTTCCAGTTACGGTTAAGGTCACGTGCAGCCTTGGATGACTGCTAACTGGCTAGTGGCAACTGGCAATTGGCAAGTGGAAACTGGCAACTGTCAGGTGCAAGGACATATTTTGAACAAATTGCTGAAAACTTTTGTTCAACTTTGGCAGTCCAGAAACTGAAACATAAATTGTGGCTGTGAATTTGGCGAGAGTTTGGGCAAGTTGCCTAATTAAAATGACTAGTTGGACTCTTTCCGCATTTCGATTAAGGTTTCTCACCAGTGGAACTAATTAAACAAATACGAAAAGTTCTATAAATATCACTTTCTTGACTTTTTTATTGCAGGATGTCTGCGCTTCATATTCCCTGACCAAGTTTCTGAATTGAGGACATACAGACCGCCCGCCCGGGGTCCGATTATTACCGGGCATGTAGTCGAAATACTTTGTATATGTGCATGCAACTCCTTTACTCGTTGATTTTTATTGATTTACTCAACTCTTATAATTTATGTATATGTATGTACATGGTTCAGTTCGCTTCAGCTTACAAGTAAAGCTGATTCGTATTACAAAATTTTAATTACATGCTTAGATTTGAATTTGGTATAAATAAGCGGCTCGACGACTCGACTCAGGTCGACTCGCCTCTCAGCCAAATCCAGGCAGCAGCAGAAGCTTAAAAGGAGATTTAGGAAATATGAGACATGAGCTCTTCCTGCCTTCAACTTAAAAGCGGCGTCATGTTGACTAAAGAGCGAACTACAAACTGGAACACCGAGCAGGACAGACAGAGAGAGCGAAGGGAGGATATTCATGTATAAGCATCACGTACATAGGCACGAGCACGATGCTGCTGGCTTGGTATCGGTTGCTGCTATATAAGTTTGTTCACAGATTCTGCTGGCGTTTGCACTCATTTATCCAGTGTAACAACCCGAACCGAGCCTGGGCCGAGCTCCACCCGCACTCGCATCCACAACTGTGCAAGTCTCAGAGATTGTGTGCTTAATGTAGGTCGTGACTATATGCTGCAGGTCCTCAACGACACACGAATATAAAGAAGCAAAAAAACCAGCAGGGCAGATAGATTTGCACCCAACAGCAACCAGCAACAACAACAACTACAATGAACTGTATACATCATGCAATCAACAAAGGAAAACATCCAGAACTGAAGCCCAGCAGCCACACAACAGACATCAATTAATGTTGGCCATCAAATTGAAACAAATTAGAAGCTTGGCAGCATCGAGTCGGTATCTCTAGTCTTTCACATAGAACTGTCATGTAACTCTGTTGACTTTGGGTCAAATTAAATATAAACAACATGGATAACTAAATGCAACTGCTATTATTTTCTTTACTCTGAAGACCAAAAATTTATTCTGAATACAATGCTGGAAATGTATCAACAACAATAACAACAAAAAACAAAAAAAATAAATAAATAAAATAGGTTTGAATTTCATATTCTTGCATCAACTATTTTATTTACTCTAAAGACCATAAATTTATTGTGAATTCAATTCTGGAAAAGTATCAATATGGAAAATAAATCAAATACAAAATACAATCAAATACAAAACTGAACAAGTCGAGACTGCTCGACTACGAGATACCTCAAACGCTCTTCTTCTTTACGCATGTATAAGCGCGCACTCTGCTAACCACCCAATTGATGCCGTGGCTTGGGGATGGGTTGTGCTATACTCTGGGCGCTTTTAATTACATATCTACCTGGACGATCTTCGTAAAGCATTTGGAATATAATAATAGCATCCAAATGTGCTTATTTGCCAAATTGAAAGTCTCTAGTATTTGAAATGAGTTTTTTTTCGAATTCGGGACGAAGGGGGGTTGCAAAAAATCTAAAAATTACAAAATCAACGTTAATATATAAATCTGAAATCTTTAGCTCAAACGATGTAGAAGTTATGCTCAAAAAACGTTTAAGAAAAAAGTAAACGAATTTTCGATTTTTATCGATAATAAGGAATTGCGATGAGTTATCGAAAAAAAATAAATAAATAAACTCGTAGTGCGTAACTAACATACGAGTATTCATGTGGGACAGGGTTATATGAACTTATTTTTTGTGCTGATCAAGAATGGGGTCTGCGACGTCTCCTTCTGCCTGTTACATACATATTCACAAAACCATTATACCCCGAATTTCCATTTTCAATGGAAATTCCATATCTTCGCATTGATTTCATTGGGATTTAAATCTTCCGTGCAACAAATATATATTCTGTTGCTCGGCGCGGGCCAAGGACGCCACTTCCGGGAAAGCAAAGCAATTCCCTCAGCCTGACAAGCAGATTTGATGTGAATAGATTCACAGCGGGCAGCTAAGTGGATACTGTAAACTGAAAGCTCTAGCAAGAGCATATCCGGTGCATTAGGTGAACGCTTAGTGCCAGGCAACCTCAGCTGATATCCTTAGCTGTCGGAATTCTGTTGAGGAAATTGAATTCTTGTGTAATGCGACATGGCTACAGAGAGAGGCCAGAGAGTGTCAGCTGCAGTCGCGACTCAGAGTCGCAGTCACAGCCCATGGTTGCGCTCACAGTCACAGTTTATGGCCAAGGACTTGTGTGAGTGGTTCTGCTGCAGTGCACACTCTGACGACCCTTTAAATTGCTGTGTGCAATTAATTGAAGCATCAGCCACATGCATATGCCAAAAGAAGTTAACAGCCACTCACACACGCACAGCAGCTGGAGCTGCTTCAAAATTGAGTTGCATGAAAGAGAGAGAGAGAGAGTGAGAGAGGAAAAAAATTATGTCGCTCTCTCTATGCTCCCTTGTCACACTCTCAGCCTTTGCTCATGCAGCGCTTAATAGCACCAAGACTAATACACGCACACACATTTACACATACATGAGTATACAAAAATATCATTCGCTATCACAGAGCTTAAGAGAGCTGGGGGCATTAGTCATCGTCTGGCTAGCCAGCGTCATCCGACTGGACGTCGCGAGACGACAAAATGGGACACGCACAGTGAGTGGCTAGAGAGCCAGCCAAGAGCTGCCACTTCATGCTAGAGAGGATGGCGCCAATAATCGAAATCGTAAATGATATCGGTATCAAATCATCAGAGACGCGTCATGTAATATCATGGAGAGCTACATAGATGAAGCAAGGTGAAATGTTAGAAATTGGTACAAAAATTACAATTTATAAAAGGCATTATATGTCTCTCTTCATAAAATGATATATATATATACTCTTCAACTAGCGGAACCACCTAACTGCAAAAACTCATATATATTATTAAATAAATAATTAAAATACAAGATAAATTATAATGTTAAATAATAAAAAAGCACACAAAGTAACTCTTGTTAAGTACTTAATAAATAAATTAAGCATTAAAGCCCAAAGGCAGAGTACTTTATTTTAGTCCCTTATGGTAAAAATTAATGTTTTATAAATTCGATTTGGATTTAGTCGCTTTTGCAATAAATGTATTCATTATTTTTATTGAAAATACAAATTAGCCGTTTAGAGAGTTTCAAAATAGCTTTGATGTACTAAAATAATCAACAGGTTTTTGCAATTTATTGCCTTTGCAATGAAATTATAAATAAATGCAATGCAATAATCCTAAGCAATATTTATTAATTTTAAATTAATTATAATTATATTTAATTCATTAATAAACCGCATAGACTTCCCTTCTTATATATGTATGTATTTGCTGGCTTCAACTATTTCGCTTAAAAAAAGGAATATGTACATCTTCCATCACCTTTCATCATCTACAATTTTTATGCCATCATTATCTTGTTTGCACCTAGACTTGAATATGCAATAAAAACAGTGGAAATGAAATATATATAATTCTCCCTGAAATCATGCTTATATTCAATGTAAAAACTTGGCTTGATCTGAGAAATGAAGTCGCTAATCAGCAAGTTAGTTAGTTAATCAGCTGATCAACTAATCAGCTAGTTAGTTAGTTAATCAGCTGATCAACTAATCAGCATCAATCAATCAGTCATCAACAGTTAGATGAATGTGTTGCTAATCAGCTTTAGCTATTGCATAAGTACGTTTACTTTAGTACAGCCCAAGTAGAGCAAATTTGATATTCTTCCAATTTATTAGCGTCGACAGGTGTTACAATACATTGTTCCCCATTTCGCTGCTTGCTTATTGGGCAATTGACGAAAAAACTTGAAATGAACACACGCAAAAAATATTATTAAAAAAAAAGCTCAGTTATTTCAGCTTAAACATTTCGTTGCGCCGGATGAGAAAACTTTGCAAAGTCATGAAGGGCAAACCAGAGGCGGCATGGCATAGAACGGGCGTGACTCAGTTCGGGTCGATAATAATGACGTTGATAATAATGATGCTGACGATGATAGCTTAGGCTGATGCCTGAAAAGGCAGAGCGAAATGAGGAGTCCTCCCTGTTGCCCTGTTGCCATGCGCCATAGCCATATAAAGTTAAATATTTATTTATGAGTTGCGGGAAAGAGACTGAAAATTGATTTTTTTTTCAGTTTTTTTTTCCACATTTTTGTTTTCTGCTGTTCATTTTCATTTTCTTTTTTTTTTTGGTTTTGCAGTGAAAAGCGACGCTTAAAGCACATAAAGTTCACCCTAACTGGGTTACTGGCTACAGTGCAAGGTCAGTCAGCTATGTGGACCCTTTGTTGGCCTATTGGCAGCTCAACCATGGCAAATGGATCTGTGCATTACGAAGAAGCTTTCTAATTTACAAAGTGCATAGTATATCAGAAATTTACCTGCTAAATGTATATTATATATATAATATTATAAATGTTCTATGCATATGAAGTTCAGTTAATTTTAAATATTATTTTTCTTCATTTTCTTCAGTAGCCTTTCTAATATTAAATAAAAATGAAAACATGTTAATTTTAATTGTCTGCCACTATGAACCTAGATGTATTTTATATACATTTATTTACCTTATATACATAAGTGCTAGCTATAATCAGAATTTATAATACAATATTATAAACATAGCACAGATGTCATTTTAGATATTCACAGGTTCGCTCTATATAGTATTTGAATACGCTAACTATAACTATAAGTTTTTCATACATTTCAAAGATAAATGATCTTATGATGGAGTCAATATAGCTTCATTAGCTTCCAATATAATTTAAATATATGTTATCTATGTATTCCAAAATGCCTTTAGCATTTCATGACTAATGTACTTCAAGATGTGTAAGGGTATTTATGTCAGTTTTCTTTTGACACGTTTTGCTGGCATAGTTTTTATTTTATCTTTTTGTTGCGTAAATGTCGGGAGCACAAAAAAGTTCTTAGTTTTGCAGTTGATTAGCCAGCCTCAGCTCCAGCCACAGTTCAAGCCACAGTAATGTGTCTAACAGCAACTAAAACTAGCAGAAATAGCTAACATCTTTCTAGCAAATATATAACCCAAATTTCATTTCTTGTTTATTTCAATTGCGTCAGTATTGGACTCGGCGTCTGCTGTTTCGTACATAGAGTAGAAATACATATACCATAAAATACTTATATATACATGTGCGTATGCATGTATTTATATGCTTTTGGATTACAGATCCAATGCCACAAGTAGCTTTGTGTGAAAAACTAATGAGGTTTGCCCAACAACGAGTAATGCTATAGACAAAGCAAGTGTATTTTTTTTCCCTCTGTAGTAGTTTATAAGACTATGATGTTCCACATGGGAGATATACATAGTATATATATTTGTATAAATATTTTAGTTTCTTATACAATCGCACATGGCCAATGAGGAATATACTAATGTGTCCAGATGTATATATAGATATATACATTTTATCAACATAGTCGAACATTAATGATAATTGAATCGAATTAACATGGTGATTCTTCGATTTGCACAGTCTCGGTCTTTGACTCTTGCATACGTTTGTTGTCCTAAAAGAAAATAAACATATTTCGCATTTTCTATTGCAAATGGAAAATTTTAAGAAATAATATCAATTGCTAATAAAGAATTTTTAGAGGTAATCGAATCACTTTATTTGCCAAGAATTCCTCAGACAGCAAATATTGCAAATTGAGTTTATGTTTCCACTTCTCGAGTGACTACTGTAGCTTCGCAAAGGTTTCCTTTTCACTTCTTGTTTATTCTATGAACAGTTGTTTAGCCTTATTATCGATGCATGCCACAATCGGAGATATGTAAATATTGAAACACATTCATATTATATTACCGCATATAGAAAAGATTTTCTTTTTTCAACTGCTGCGATTTGCTTCAATATATAATTAGTCCAAGCTGCCCCAAATTTGTGGCCTTAAATAAACGAAACTGTTGCCGCTGTCAAACATAAAACTTCTCAACTGAATATGTATGTCGTCTATATCTGTGTCTGTGGCCGGACATTAGGGAAAACGTTTCCAAAACTTAAAGATAGAAAAAGTCGAGTGTTGATAGAGTAGATTGTACCGTTTTTTCTCTGTCGCTTTTATTCAATTTATATATATATCTATTTTTTTGTTGTCTTGGTTTTTGCTTTTGCTAGCTTTTTAATGTGTTATGACAGCCGGCGAAATTAATTTGGTTAGCCCCGCTTTGAATTTGGATGAGTGACTCGGAGGCACTGCGACGTGCTCTGTGGCGTATGCGTAATATGTGCGTGTGTGTGTGTGTCTGTGTATGCGCATGTGTGTGCGTATGTGTCTTAGTGTGTGTTTGTTTATCGCTAAAAATAATCTCGCTCAATGTTGCCAGCGTCGAGACATGAAACATTTTTCCATTTCCAATTCCATTTTCTATAGGCAACACCAACCACCCACCCGCTAGAAAACAGGCAAGCAACCGGTGCGGCAAGAGACACTGGCTGCGCAAAGGTGGGGGGGGGGGTAGGGGCCCCAAATGGTGGGACAACAACAAGTACTCGATGCGTGCTCACTCGCTCGCCCGTCTTTGAGACGTTTAGGCAACATTTTGCATTGTGCCGCCGTCTGGTGACGTTTTTTTCCATTTATTTTGCATTTGATGCGTAGATTTTGTACTAATTAAAATTTGTAATTTTTCTGGCATGAAGTTGGGCAGAGCAGAGAGAGAGAGACAGAAAGAGAGTGGGAGAGGGGGGAAGGGGGGAAGCCAAAAATCAACAGTCAGCAGTCGGTGACAACGCCAACAGCAGGAAGTCATTTTTCATCTTGGCCCACAGAACCAAATTGTTAACCACACTCAAAACATTCGAGCATCGCTCATGCGATTATAGATGATAATGTTGTTACCTTTCTACTTTAACTAACTAAATAATATTAAATAAATATTTATTTATAAATATTTATGCATGCTAGGTAGACCCCCTCGAGGGTCTGCCAGATAGTAGTTGACATCACAATTTCTATTTGCTGCAAACTCATACAAAGCCTATGCAAAAATCAATATTAGATTGAGTTTGATTGGGCTTTGATTACATTTAAATTGCATTGCGACACAAACGCGCTATGTTGGCTGTGTTCCAGTTCAATGGTAAAACAATTATTTTCCACTAAAAGCAAACACTGCAGCTTGCAGTGATTTTATTACATTTATTGTTGAGTACAGCAAGGCATGGCTGGAGGGCAAAGTGCATAAAACACATGTATACATATATATATTTATTATTAATATTTAAATATAAATAGGAAATAAATGACATATCATTTGATATTTACTATATGACTACTTAGTTATATTATTAATTAAGGTTTTTTTGGTAGTTTAACACAAGTTCATACAAATTTCAAAAGAGCATCTGCAACATTTTGACAATTATTTGCAACATTATCACATTCGTCACGAATCGAGGCGAAATCGAACAACGTGACATGAAATTAAATCAACTGAGTTGCAATTGCAATTAATTGTTAATAATTGATAAACTATTTATGACAGCTATTAAATTAATATATGCAAATCAGGTGATTGCCATGACATCTGCTTGTTGTCATTATTATATAATACATACACATGTACATATATATAAATATATATATGTATATATCACGATAATCTGCAATAGTTTTGGGCGCGTCTTTGAAAATCGATAACAAATCAATATTATATTATAAATTCGATTAGGCTGCACGTTATGAAATAGCGAGCAGGTATTGAACAGTCGCTTGGACCCGACGCGTAGGGGCTCACTTGTTTAAGCCAGTAATTGCTTAATTACCAGAATCAAAAAGAAAATCGAATCGTACATGCATAAATCGGAAAAAGCAGCGCCGCAGGCTTAGTTATTGCTGGTGTCACTTGGCTAGGCACTTGGCTCAATGGCGACGTCATTGGCGGCAATGGTAACGTCAACGTCAACGTCAACGCAGACGTCGACGTCGACGTAAACGTAAACGTAATTGCTATTTGAGTACACGGCAAAGTGATGCGAATGTTAATGGGCATCGAAATGGAAATGGCAATGACAAACGAAGTGTAAATGGAAAGTGGGCGGCGGGAGTTGGGTGGTGTTAGACAGAGGACGGAAGACGTAAGGCGAACACTGCTGCCCCGCCTACATATTCCTTCCATCTCCCCGTCTCTCTCTCTCTCTCTCTCTCTCTGCTCTTCTCTAGTTTCTAAACTTTGAAATTAGACATCGCAAATCGCTCAATGAAGCATCGCCCCCAATAATACAAGAAGAACAAGAGCAGCTACAATACACAATCCCCAACCCAACCAAAACCCAAAGCCAAAGTCAAAGCTCAAACCGAGCAGAAGGCAAAGCCGAGCAATAGGCGTGCAAATGACACTTCAGTTTGATTCAATTCGACTCGTGTCGCTGCGGCTTAATTTACCTAACAATCAATGAAGGTGGCTTTGCTGCTTCTGACGTTTCACCCAATACCCTATATATAGCGAAAAATGTGAGCAGAGAGATGAGATGGCATCAAAACAACGCTATTGAGAGCAGTTGAGCTATATATCATTTCTTCAATAGTTAATTAATATATTTAATTAATTATAATATATTTAATCATATTATGATGTGAAATGAGATAGAGAGTAGATAGATAGAGAGAGAGAGAGAAAAGCTCAGCTATTTTAATAATATATTTAATTTATAATATATTTAATCATATTATGATGTGAATTGAGATAGAGAGTAGATAGATAGAGAGAGAGAGAGAAAAGCTGAGCTATTTTATTCATTTACAAAAATATATATTTAAATTTTTCTGGTCCTGGGTGGTAAAAATATACTTGTCTTTTTAATTTTTTTTTTATCAGATATATGAGATTATTTATAAACACTTCTGTAATATTACAATGCTGCAAATAATAATTGACAATTAAATGTTTTATTTCATCAAATTTTGTATTGCAAATTGTTCAGCAAAGCTATGATATTACAGGGTATCCTTTAGTTACATATAGGCCTCTATTGTATCAGCTCTCAAATATTTGCGTGAAACATGTCCATGTGTGTGCGTGCGTGTGTCTGTTGTTTATGGTTCTTTCTTTTTTTTTTTTTTCTTTTGTTTATTGTTACTCATTGCCAGCTTTTTTCATGCTTTGCGTTGTTGTTGAGGTTGGCGATGACCGGCGGATATTATCAACAAGATAGGAACAGCAGCAACAAGAGCAACAACAATGGCAACAACAACTACACAGTATGCACATGTCTTTTTTTACAGTCACTTTTTGTTATTATTATCAGCAAAAGTTCGAGAGCGAGCAATGTCAGCGACGTCGGCGTCGCAGCCAACGCCGAAGGCAGCGTCAAAAATTTATTTTCATTAACAAGTTGACAAAGCGTACGGGAAAAGCTCAAAAGGTATGGCAACAGCAGAGCAAAGCAACAGTATAAAAGACAGGGAAGGTAAGACACAGAGGGAGAGTCTGAAAGAAATAGTGAGAGAGAGACAGAGAGGTATAGATAGTGCCTATGAGGGTCGTGTGTATGTGTGTGTGGGTGTCCAACATACTTTGTACATATGTACATACATATTTCACTGTTGTGTATGTGCGTGTGGGTGACGGGTTGAATTTAGAGTGCATAATAAAATGTTAGTAAACGTCTATGGGTCGTTTTTTTAGCGTGGTCTGTCCAACGTTCTGTCACTCTATAGGTCCATTACTAAACAAAATCTAATTTCCATTTAAAATGCATTAAAATTTTCACACTAATACGCCCAGCTCTTGATAAGAATTTGTATATTTGTTTCACTAGAAATCGATAAGACCTAATAATACATATATCGAAGACCCTTTAAATAGAAATAGAATCAACTCGCCAGTATGAATCATTGTGTTCACCCAGTACTCTCACAGTTATGTAGCTCGATGAAAACATTCATTTTGTAATCTATTCTAAAAAGCACGACCCGGTCTGCAGGGTGATTGGTGTTCAGGTGTTAAGACAAGCGATCTCATCTTTGCTTAACTGATTTTTTAATTTCTGTTTATAATCTATACATATATGTATGTATATCTATAGAGTATAGCATGTATATCTCTCCCTCTCTATTTCTATATATATCTCTATGTTAACCATGTTAGCCTAGTATATATATCCATTACGTCTGTTAGTTACAAATTCAAATAAAGTTCCGCTCTAGCTAAGTTAGCTCTCAAGCTCTACCTGCATGTCAATCCGTGTGCTGTGTGTGGCATGCGGCATGTGGGCGCTGGCTGATGCCTGCCTGCAGTAGTCAGTCAAAAGCTTTGCATTGGGCCACAAACTTTACTTCAGCTTATCGTAAAATACGCATAGGAATCGAGAGCGGGGAGCAAGGCGTTGGTCAAATATCTGTGGATTGGACTTGCCATCGGATTCCGTTTGGCAGGCCACGCAATTGTGGGCGGGCGTTGCGAAGGCGTTGTTTTTTTTTTTTTCTTTTTCTTTTTTTTTTCATTTTGACCCTCAGGCATTTGGGAAGCAAAATGATTAAGTACAGCAGAGACATGGCACAGGGCCCTAAAAGAAAAGTTTTCGCCATCATATTTGCTTTGCTGTAATTTGAATCCATCTACAACTTCACATATGTGTACTCTATATATACACACATAACGTTATATATGTATAACATGTATATAAATATATATGTGTCTGTTTATGGACATATCTTAGAAGCTAACCTCCGGTCGTGCTTTAGCTTAAGCTTTGCGCTCAAGAATGTGGCCTAATTGAAGCCGTAGGCAAAGTTTGTTCTAATATAATTAGTCAAATGGTTTTGGTTTGGAGCACTTCAAGAGCACCCACATAAACACACACACATACACACACATATATATATATTGCTTGTTCATGTCCATCAAAAGGTGTCCAACAATAGCAACAACAGGAACTGCGCCCGATAAAACAAAAGGCCAAATAATATCAGCGGCAACAGTTTCTATGGCTCTGCGTTGACGGCCCCAAAATCAAATTAAATCCTTGAAATGCTTTTAACACAAATTACAACTTTTAATTGAAACGGCTCAGCGGCAGAAAGAAAAATAATAATTGAAAATTGTAGCTGCTTCATCTGCTTGTCGCCGCCGACTCATTTTCCATATTTTTTTTTTGTATATTCCCTAGAAATATGGTTAAAGCAAAGCGAAGTACAGGGGTGGTCAAAAGTATTTACACAACACATTATTTTTAGCATCTGCAACTTTGAAAGCATTTTTTCGTTGTTTCTGCTACTCAAACTCACAGGTAACGGGTTTTTCGTATTCTATGATCTATGCTGAAGCAAACAAAAAAAGAATTAGCAAGAATAACTGTAAAATGCCAAAAATAGAGGCATTTGAACTGATGCTCATGTGTTTGCAAAAGTATTTACACACATTTTTGATGCGTCAAAAGTATTTACACATAACTTTATTATAATATTTTCTTTGAATTTTGTGGGGGAATTTCAGATTTTTTTTTTAATTAATAACTAATAATGATAATTAATAACTAATATTCCGTGATTCCACCTTTGGCATCAATAACTGCCTGTAATCTGGCTGGAATCGATTCAACTAAGCGTCGGGCATAGCCAATATCCATTTTCTCCCAAATTTCTTTGACTTCCTTGATCGTATCATCGCGTTTCCGGGTTCTATCGATTGTTCTCTGACCCTTGATGAATGACCAAACATTTTCAATAACATTTAGGTCAGGGCTCTGGGCAGGCCAGAGAAGAACAGCCATTTTTATATCCTCTAAGAACTTGGTTGCACTGATCCCTTGTGGCATGGAGCATTGTCTTGTTGCAGAATCCAGTCGCCGATAGGAAATAGCCGGTCCCCAGAAGCAAAAGCATGATTGTTTACTATCAAAAGATATCCGGACTGATTGAGAGTGCTTTCTATTGGAATGAAGTCTCCAAATCCGTAATAGCTCATACATCCCCAGAACATCACTGTGCCTCCACCAAATCTATTAATCGGTTGAACTGCTTTTTTCTTTTCCTTTTTTTCGTAAATGCATAAATTGGTTAAAATACGAGCCCTGGAACTGAAAAGCAACCTCATCTGTCCAAAACTCTTTAGGCTTTTGAATGTATTCCAATGCAAATGAGAGACGTTTTGCTTTGTTAGCTTCGGAAATGTGTGTAGTTTTGCGTACTACGCAGGTTCGAATGTCGATATCCTTTAACCTCCAACGTATTATAGCATCACTAACTAACACCAATCATGCTTTTGCTTCTGGGGACCGGCTATTTCCTATCGGCGACTGGATTCTGCAACAAGACAATGCTCCATGCCACAAGGGATCAGTGCAACCAAGTTCTTAGAGGATATAAAAATGGCTGTTCTTCTCTGGCCTGCCCAGAGCCCTGACCTAAATGTTATTGAAAATGTTTGGTCATTCATCAAGGGTCAGAGAACAATCGATAGAACCCGGAAACGCGATGATACGATCAAGGAAGTCAAAGAAATTTGGGAGAAAATGGATATTGGCTATGCCCGACGCTTAGTTGAATCGATTCCAGCCAGATTACAGGCAGTTATTGATGCCAAAGGTGGAATCACGGAATATTAGTTATTAATTATCATTATTAGTTATTAATTAAAAAAAAAATCTGAAATTCCCCCACAAAATTCAAAGAAAATATTATAATAAAGTTATGTGTAAATACTTTTGACGCATCAAAAATGTGTGTAAATACTTTTGCAAACACATGAGCATCAGTTCAAATGCCTCTATTTTTGGCATTTTACAGTTATTCTTGCTAATTCTTTTTTTGTTTGCTTCAGCATAGATCATAGAATACGAAAAACCCGTTACCTGTGAGTTTGAGTAGCAGAAACAACGAAAAAATGCTTTCAAAGTTGCAGATGCTAAAAATAATGTGTTGTGTAAATACTTTTGACCACCCCTGTATATTGGTGCAGTTAAAAAAAAAAAAAATAACAAAATATCTGAAAAATAGAACAAATTTGATTTTTAAATAAATACTATTTTTATTGTTTAACCAAATATAAATAATAATCTATTATAATTTGTAACAAATGCTATTTGAAATATAGATAAATTATATATTATATAATTTGTAATTGTATTTTGTTAAAGTATTTATAGAGAAATGATTTTTTACCTTTTTTTTTATAACATTAACAAAAATTATACTCATTGAAAATTCATTCATTTTTATGTGTAACATTATGATTCGAATTTTTTTTATTCAATCCAAAGTTTCCGTTAATATTTTTTAAACAATTCAAAATGTTAGACCTGTTTAGTGGAGCGGCACTGTATAATATTCTTGATAAGACTGACGGAACTCAATCAAACCATGCTCGATATATACAGTACTTTACTATGCCCTTCCGCTATCTGAACTCGTTTCGACCTGAATCGTTTATTTTTTCCATATTCTAGTCGAGCAAGTAAACATTTCTATCTATGATTCTCCATCTACAGCCACAGGTGGGTGATAAAATCTGATGCAAAAGCTATAGCTACCATGATCTAGTTGCGATTGGCGAAATATAAGCTAACAACATTTTAGTTTGAGTTATAATTGTTTTAATTGAAATTATAGTACAGCAATCTATAACAATCTATAGACGGTATGCTGTGTCCACTAGCCTTATCAAGCTTATCAGCCATGATACCCCATGATACAATTGCTTTGTATAGGGTATTTATTTAATTATAGTTACTTTGAAACTGTTCACAATTCATTTAAATTTAATTTTATTTCGTGCAAAAGCTGCCAAACAAACAAAGGTATTCGCGAAAATCAGTTAAATGGCGCAATTTACTCGTTCAGCAAAATATAATATTTATTGCTTATTTACGAATAAATATGTACATATATACGTTACCGTCGACAAAGTCGACCTGCGACAATAAACAATAGCGGTCTGGTCAGAGAATATTAGATTAACTCTAGCGGCAGTGCCTAAATGGAGAGTGGATTGAAACGCCTGTGGTAACCCCGCCTTTCGCTCTCTCTCTCTCTCTTGTTCTGTGATTACCTTTGAAAAGTTTATACAAAAGGAATTCTAATATCAAGAACACAGAATATATCCCAAATTTATAGTTATTGCGGTCTGATTATAAGCTGCACTTTTTTTTCACTACTTCGCTTTAAAGTAAGTGCTCAATGTAGTTCAACATATGACTGATGATATTTATATTATGATATGTACAGGTGCGGTCATATAAATTTTAAGCAAGAAACATTTATGATAAGGTCTATAAAAACATTTAAATATTTAATAACAATATCTTAAAATTTCCTTCAAAATAATATAAGTTTATCTCTAAGTTATCTGGGCAACATTTCGCACTCCTATTTCGTTAACTGTAGCTGTATACATATATCGTAATATATATGATGATATGATCTGTCAGGTCATTATCATATACATAAATCATCATAAATATATATATATATATATATATATAGATATATACATATATGTTGAAAATTCTTTTTGTTAGTTTGAATCTTTCTGTATGCTCTTTTCACGTAGCTGTATTGATTTTTTTTTCTGAAACTCTATAGCACACTTGACTCTCAACCATAACTAAAGAGTGGGCTGCAACTGAGAGGAGACATATCAAAATTCTCTGACTCTCCGGATCTCATTTGACACTCTTGAAATATTTTTCGTAATCCCACATATACATATACTATATTATATATGTGATGAATGTCTCTCTTCGAAGCATGCTCTTAGCATAGCTCTGTATAAAATTTCGTTTACCTATGCTATCGATCGCATTGACCATCTGTTGGAATACGAACTTTGTGATAAGCGCATATCAGAGAGTTTAGCAAATTAATACTTGGCTAGACTATTTAAAGTTACGGCTGCTAAATTGGCAAATTCTTGGAATCATTGTGATCAAATTTTGAAATAGAGCGCATTTATAATGCGATCGATACACAAATGCAAATAATTAAAGATTTCTGGCTAAACATATTCGATTTCATGTTTATCAAGTATATTATATAATGTATATTAATATAATGTAATATATATCATTTTTTGTTTACATAAATATTTAATATATATATAATATATATTTATATAAATATATTGTTCCACTTTTATGTTTTCTACAACTGTATTTAAACAATGAATTGAGCAAGTCTAAATTTGTTTTTGACTGCGAATTTGTGCCTCGATTTCGACTGGAATTATCAAATAGATAGCAACAATAAGCTGTCTGTTTATGTACGTGTCTGTCCCTCTCTATGTGTGTGTTTGTGTGTGGGTGTGTGAACGCGCTTTGGGCAACTGGTGGAAAATTCGACACCGTCGCAAGGTAAATCGCTCAGCGGTTTTTTTTGTTGTTTTACAATATCAACGGTTGCCTGGCAAGCGCTATTGAGGGTGGGGATTGGTGTAGGGCCAGGGGCCGGGGCCGGGGCCGGGGCGGGTTAGTTGAGCTAAGGTAAAACAAATGGTGTGACCATTTGGGTGGGAAATGGCGACTGGGCGTGCAATAGGGCGGAGAGAGGGCTGGGCGGAGGAACGCGCAAGCCGATTGTTAAAATGACGCACTTTAATGGTTCTTGTTGCTGTCGCTGCTATCGGTGTGTGTATGGATATGTATATATATAAATACACACACATACGTATATATAAAAAGTATATATACATATATATTACTATGTATGTGTGTTAGTTGCTGCTGCTGTGTTTTCATTTTTTATTGTTTTAGTTGTGCTACTCGCAAAATTTTGCCTGCTTTGCGCGTTTTCGTTTCGTTGTTTTTATTCAATTTTTCGGGGCGCGTCATGAATTCATTTGATGATTTCTGATACCCTGTAATAATTAATGCATACCATTTACATTGCAAACATTAATAAATTCTTTTAAAAGAGATAATTTGCGGTTGGAGGGAAAATGTTAAGTTAAGTCAATTTTAAATTTTAAGGAGTATAAAAATCTGTTCATAGGGTATCTCCCAGTCGGACTTTGGTATCATTTTGGACAATGGCCACACAACCTGTGGCATTCGCGTGCCCAACAACAACTATAAGCTGCCTCAAAGCAATGTATTGCTCTCAACTAACATTGTTCCAGCACACATCTGAAACACTAGGCGCTTTGCCTCGCCCTGCGCTTTCTGCAACCCCTGAAGGTAGAGGTACAGATCCAATAATAATAAACAAAATAGTAACAAAACCAAGCCGAACCCCGGCTATAGTCTAATTCAAATGCGAACCTGCGAAGGGCAGAGCCAGAGCCATACCATATAGGGTGATTCGCGACATATCATATGACGCCACATATGTGCATGTATGTAAACAAATGGCAATTAAATAAGAACCGGAAAATAACAAAAACAATAAAATTTAATTATAAATAAATGAATCAACTCCGTCGCTGAGATGAGCTGAGCACATGAGCGAGGTGAAAGCGATACTCGAAATAAAAAATCCAATTGCAAAGTTTATTTTAAATTGAATTGAATGTCAATACAGTTTGATAGATATATGATATATATGAAGAATATGACATATGAAGAATATTTGGATAAGCAAATGTACAATATTGAGCCATAGGAATTCCTGAGCTAGCAAGAGTTATTGAGTCTTAGGCCTTATGTATAATCTGAATCCAAATTGCTGAACCTATTTGATATATTATATTTTTCTTAATTTTGACATAAAAAGTAAATATTTCATAATCTATACAAAAATCGGTCTAGTCAATATACAAATCTTGTATTGATAAGAAAAGATATTGAATTAACGGGAGATATAAAGATATATTTGTATTTAGTATAATATATTGTTTTTTACTGTGTGTATTCTGTTTATGCTATGCAAGAATATATTTTTATAAATTTTAATTCTTAAGGCTTTCTTTTTTCGTTTGGCTGGATCTCATTCTCTTGCCTCTTGGCAACAACATAATCGATTCAGTGCACATTAAAAGCATATAGTGAAGATACTGTGTGGATCCAGTGACGCATACTCTCTGGCATTAGACTATGCACACTTGTCAGCTATATAAATTATGCAATTACGCAAGTTGTCGTCTCGCGTGCTCCACCCACAGCTGAATTCCACTTACTCCGTGGAAAACTATTACGAAAAAAAAAAAGTAGACAACAAAAAGAGAACTGGATTGAGGAAAAAAGCTGCACTGTGCGCTAGGAAAAAGTCCTGATACAGCTTCGTTATAATCCACGAAAATGAGCGCAAAGTAAATAACGGATAATAAATGGCGACCTAGCCCAGTAAGCTTAGAATGTTTGGGCCCAAGAGATACCCTGTAACCACTTCTAGTCGTGGCAGTGTCGAGACAATGTTATAAATATTATTATTATTAATATTATATATATATTTTTTTGTAATTCGTGTTATATTTGCTCACTGTCTTAAACTAAACAATAAGCAAATTGACCAACAACTACAAATAATTAATTTGTAATTATTTGATTATCTTTAGTTGGAGTAGAATAAAGTAGACATAGTTGTAGACTGATTATAGAGTAACATACCCCAGTTCCTCTAGTCTCCATCTAGTCTAAAAAGCAAATTCTAAGCATTAACTCTAGGGTATTCAGTCTTAAAGATAATTTTGCAAGAAAAACGTATACGCCCTTTGCTCTGCCCATTATTACAGAGTATAAAAAGTACTTTGCCAAGCGAAATAAGTAATGCGACTCAGGGTAAGTTCCGTATTGAACAATTTAGACAGAATCTATGAATTTCTATTATTCTCCATAAATCATATTAAAATATTTATGCTAATTTCATAATGAAATTCCTGGGTTCCTAAATTGTTTGCACACCATATAAATATAGTATCTAGGCAGAAATATATATTTATATAAATATATGTTATGTATTTTTAAGAAATTTATGGAAATTTACGAGTTGGGAACAAACATTTTATTTTCATTCATTATTATTTCCTCAGCGACTACAACATATTGAACTATATTTTAGTGAAACTCATTTATGTATTTATTAACTTAACATTTATTCATTTTTTGTTTTCGATACTTACGGATAGAAGAAGAAGAGAAATGTTGTAAGTAGCAGCACAATCCATGCGAAAGTCGCCGGAATGTAACGGGTTTTCACATCGCATTTGGGCATTGTGTTGCTGTTGTTGTTGCTATTGTTTTTGTTTTTGGTGTTGTTTTTGTTGCAAGTGCAAGGTCAGTGGCCGTTATGGAACCTGCGCTGATGTTGATTATGATGATAACTGTTGTCGCTGCAATCTCCGATTACTTGATAGCTCGATGGCAATGACGATGGCGATGGCGATAACGATGACGATGACGATGACGTAGCGATGCCGGATCGTATGGAACTGCAAGTGTGACAGACAGAAAACAACATAAGAGAAGGCGAGGTGAGGCGAGACGAGACGACGCGTGAAATGGGACCGAGCGGATGCTTGTCGTTGTTGTTACTGCTGCTATTGCTTGTTGTTGTTGTTGTTGATTTTCCAGCTTCAGATTCTCACTGTTATAATTTTGCTAGCGTTTGTTGCTGTTGTTGTTGCTGCTGCTGCTGCTTGCAAATTAGGCGGCGTTATAAAAACACATCGTCACAGCCACACACACACTTGCACACACACCAGCACCTACACCCTATACACGCACACATGTACACACATTTATATGCACAGCGTGTGGCGGGGGCATGCGGCAAACGCGATTTCTTTTTTCTTTTTGCTCTATCCAAATGAACACTATTTGTTTTGTTTGTTCTTGGCGCTGGTTAACATTTTATCGCTGCTACTGTTGTTATTGTTGTTGCTGCTTTGCTGCTGTCTTCGCCCTTTTAGTTATTTGTAGTACTCCTGTTTTTCTTGTCTTTCTTGTCGCGCCTGTCACCCGTTTAGCAGTCGTTCGTTGTTCTTGGTTTCCACCTTGCGCTCTTTCGTTTGCGTGCTTCCTCTTCTTCTGGCTTTTTAATGCTTTTCTTTCTACACACACACACACACACGCACGCACGTTGTTGCTTTGGCTGCAACTTTTTTTTGCGATATTCCTCGCCGTTTGTCCGCTTCCCTTCTCTCTATCACACTCACTCTCTCGCTCCGTTCCTAAGCACAGCACACACCGCTCCACACACACAAACGACGACGACGACAGCGACGATGATGGCGTTGCCTGCAATATCGTGCGCTCAACTTTCAGCAGTCGAAAGTTAATGCAAAATGCACATACACTTGTGAATGGAACACTTTATGTTTGCCTTTCATTCCAATTATGCACTTTTTGGTATATATATATTTACGAAAAAATAAATAAAAAAAATAACCACAACAACGCGCTGCGCATAATTTCCTCGCCCGTCGTCTGTCGAAAAAAATTGGTTTCTGTTAAAGAAATGTTAGTATCAGAACAAGCCCAAGCATGTTCGACTAATTTTATCAGTCTGTTATTCTTATCGATATATTATCAGTTTATAACACTGTTTACTTAATATGCGATAGGTGATAACAGCAAAACATCAATAACATATATTTCGATTATTTTAATAGGATATTTGAAGTATCCATATTACAAGTAAATATGTATATCATATTTTATTATGTTCAGTAAAAACATAGATACAGAACACATCGACTGTTAAATTAAGTACAGCATCCATCGCATGCTAACTTTATTCGGTGTACATGAAGACCATTTCCAAATATTTTAAGCTACAGATTTATCAAACGAGCTGCGCAATTGTGCTAAATAATTTAATTGATTTATATAAACGTAAAGTATCGTAATATTATTTAATATATCGTTGAAATTGATTTTGCATACGTGCAAAAGCTAGATGCTATATCAGTGCAAGTATCAATATCGATAGGTGAATTATTTTATAATAGAATATATGAGCATTACCTTCTCATAATAATGATCAGGGAAATTAATATTGTGTGTTTAATAAACGAAAACTAAAATGAAAAAATTTACTGAAATATCGACTAGAATCGAATATGACTCTATAATTTGCATATCGATTTATCGTTATTTTTTCAATATTTATCAACATACTGAGTCAAATGCGTATTTTTCAACACTAGTATTTTCGCTTGTCGCTTTAATACACACTCCTAAAAAAGTACTTTTTTTTTGCAAATATTGAAAACAGGAGTTTATACTAACATTTAGATTCAAGAGAACAGCGACACTGAAGAAGATCAGTGGATCGAAACGTTTCGCAGATTATACAAAAGGCGCGCCTAAAGCATTCCCGTATTGCATATTCTCAGCTGTACCGCCAGCAACACCACCACCACCGTCTCTCAGACGCTATCTCCCTGCCCTGCTCACAGATTTCAGACAATATGTCACGTAGTGTGCGCGCCGAGACACGCAGCCGTGCGAAGGATGACATCAAGCGAGTCATGCAGGCCGTCGACAAGGTGCGGCACTGGGAAAAGAAATGGGTGACCATCAGCGACACGACCATGAAGATCTACAAATGGGTGCCCATATCGTCCAACAGCGAGAAGAAGTCCAAACTGCAGCTGAACAACAAGCTCAGCGACAAGGAGAACTCCCAGAAGGGCACGCCCACGCCGCCCCAAATAACGCCCAGCTACGCCGGCCTCACGGCCGAGGACTCCAATACTTGTGAGTGTGTAGTGCAATGGAACAGGATTCGTGATTCGTCGTGATTCTCACTCCGATTGCAGCATTATTAATTTGCTATTTCTCATTTCTTGCAGGCTTCTCAGTGGTGAGCGACAGCCAGGGAGCTGACTTCGTGTCCAGCATGCCCTTCTCCGAGGACTCCAACTCACAGGGCAGCGATGGGCCCGTGAAGCGCCTCAAAACGAGTGATTAGCTAGCCGTCCACATTCACCACACATTTATCAACTAAGCCAATCACTGTGGCCGTGGCTATGGCTGTGGCTGTGTGCGTGTGAATTGTTCGGAAATATAAAAATATCTTAATTTTTTTCTAGAGAGCTAAGCGTAAAAGAGTTAAATTATAAGTAAGACGATAATCATCATCTGCCTCACCAAGACTTAAGCAATTCTCCTAAAACAAAAGTCTAACCATAAGTAAATGATACCTAAACACTTAAACTTAAATATGAATAGCTCTTGTATTGATTGTAAACATATAGCTAATAGTACATATACGCATACGCATACGCATTCGCTTACATATTGCTCTATGAATACACATATAGTAGTTAGACTTAAGGCAGTCTCTTCTTTATATACTTGTTGTACGTCGCGTCCCGATTGAGCGAGTTGTCCCTTATTTTTAGGCCTTTAGCATTAAGCACAAAGAATTATATCAATTTATTTATTTGCACAAACAATAAAAAAAAATTGAAACAAATTGATAGTTTTGTTTTTTTTTTTTTTACATTTTTCTTTTATTATTTTTTATTTTAGTTTTTTTTCTTTAGTTTTTCTTTTTGTATAATAAAAAAAAATTAATTTCTTTCAACAAATAGTTTTCTTTTTTCACTTGACATTAAATATACATACATACTCTCTCTCTCTCTCTCTCTCCCTCTCTCTTTCTTTCTTTCTTTATATATTTTCACATTATCATCGTCATATAGATATGGGTATACATATGCATATGCACACACACATATATATAGATATAGATATAGATATAGATATTTATATAGATGTAAGGCCAGCCAGGTTGTCTAGTGGGCAAATGCCAGACGTCGTCAACTTGGTTGGAAAAGCGTACATACATACATATACATACATACATATTTAGTTCATCTTTCACTAAAAATTTATGCTAGAAAAAACACGCTTAACTGAAAGGAAGCACAGATTTGCACGATTTACAAAACTTTCGATCGGCCAAACAAATTACAGACATTAAAAAAAATTATAATAATAATAATAATATATGAATAACCATTGATTACACAGCTAAGATATTTAAATAGTAATAAAAAAGTGACAAAAATAAAAAATCAAAATTGTATAAGTGTTAATTACACACGCAAACAAAGCTTCGCTTTTCTACTACAAGAAAAAAAAAATTATAAATTAAAAAAAAATAGTAAAATAAAATAAAATACAATAAGTAAATTTAAAGACCGAAATTTTAGAGAGGCTTTTGGAGCTGGGGAACTACGATTGGAATGTCTTGGAATGTTAACGCAATAAAACTTAACCACGGAAAAGAAATGCAAAATGTAGCACAGACAAAAATTATTTAAATTTCTTTAAGCTTTTCGTTACATCAATATATACATATACATATATATAAAATATGCACATATATATATTTTAATTAGACGCATTTAACTACATACTTTTCGTTTCAAAACTTGCTAGCACAAAAGTTTTTTCCTACTTTTTCATTTATTTTTATTTTTTTATTTTTCGCGTTTTATATAATTAAGCTTGTCGTTTTTTTTTTGCATTTGTATTTTTATTATTTTTTTTTTTTAGAAAAATATAAATTTTTCGCTTGAAGAGTTTATATATATAAATTTTTTTGTGTTGTGGCTTAGTTTTTGTTTTTGTTTTTTTGCTTATAAATGATGCCTTAATTTGTTTTTATTTTTTTGTTTGTTAAAACAAATACAAATTTCACATACATACATACATTTAAACATATCGTCGCGTTGCTTTTTGCTTGGTTTTTGCTTGGAATATATATATATACATATATGTATATAGATACATACATACATATATACATATATATAATAATAATATATAGTTAATATTGTCATTTAGCGTTCAGAAAATATACTCTATGCCTTTTTACAAAATTCTTTTTCAAATATTTTTTTTTTTTTTTTGCAGTCTGGTGCAAAAAATGGCTTAAAAAAAAGAGTTTAGTTTTATCAAGTTTTTGTTGTTGTTTGTTTGCTGTGTATGTGTGTGTGTGTGTGTGTGTGACATAAGTGCCTCAATATTGGACTCTTAAAATTGTTTTGTTTTTTTTTTGTCCGGGGCGCTTAAAAATTTAGAGATTCGCTGGCTTTTCTTTCGGCCGGAATATGCCGGAGGCGCTTCAGCTTACAACCGATCGGGCGCCGCCTTATCTTAGTGTACATAGTGTATATATATATGTATATATATGTTGTATATATAGTGTATAAATTTATATAATAATAATTGCAACAGTTTTGTTTTTGTTTTTTGTTTTTGTTTCTCTTCATGTTGGCGGTTTCTTTTTTATCTTTTTTTTTTTATCTATCGCCCACGTTTGTCTCCAAGGATATGTAAAGTACGCTTAAGCACAGGACTGGGGGGTTAGTGGAGAGGCAGCGAAGGTTGCAGCAGGTATACATACATACAAGCACATATATATATATATATATATATATATATATATATATATATATATATATATATATATATATATATGTATATATATATATATATATATATATATATATGTATATATATATATATATATATACATATATGATCTTCTATACATCTATTGAATATGGGATATGTATGCCTAGTTAATGTGAGCTCATCGAGACAGATGATCCCTTAGCTACGTTGTTATCTATGTCCGCTAGACATATATAGTTATATATATATCATATATATATAGACAGATATAGATATGGATATAGATAGTTTTAGACCTTTGTGGTTAGTTTTGCACTGCTCTCACGGGAAGCCGCATGCCAAGATTTGTGATGTTTCCTCTGTCCCTGTCCCGGTCCCTGTCCCAGTTGTTGTGGTTTCTGTTGATCTGGCTGTTGTCTTTGTTGGCGAAGTTCGTGTTGTTCTTGTTGTAGTTGCTTGTATTGGTATTGATTGGGTCGGTGCTATGCGTGCAGCGGATAACTGTTGGGCCGCGGCTGCGTCCGCTGCTGGCGTCGACAGCCGAGCGGCAGCGAGACCACGGCCTGATTAGCTTTATATCAGCACTCTGACTTATCCTCCTCCACCAGATACTGGGTATCCTTGCCGGTGTCTGCCGATGGGTCCAGCTCGCGCGTGCGGAGCTGCAGCTGCGGCGATGACTTGTGCGTGATGCTGCTCGGCGCAATGATGGCCGAGGCGGGCTCCGTGAAGGAGCCGGAGTGGCCCATGGCCTTTGACTTGGACGGTTCCTGTGGCACATCGTAGATGCCTGTCGGAGAGTGAGAGCGGGAAAGAGATAATTTGATTTTAGTGCATTTGCCATGGTGAGGGATGCGTTGCATCTACTCTACCTGAGCCATTGCTCATGCCCGGATCGGAGCTGGTACCCAGCTGCACGGCATCGTACATGGGATTGGCAAAGTCGCGCGCCTTGTTGGCATTCACGGTCTGCAGGTTGTAACCTTCGATGGGCGCCATGTCATTGGCGCCGGGTGCCGAGGCACCCGGGAAGCCGCTCTCGCTGAACTCCACATTGGAGCCGTGCCGGAATGTGACACTCTGCGAAGAGGTCATGGCGGGCATGCGCGCCAGCTTGCCGCTGTTGAAAGAAACAAACAATTGGAATAAGCATTTAATATGAGAATTTAAGCAAGAGCAAGCTAGTAGGGCATGCACGACTAAGTGATACTCTGGACTTTAAACTCAATTCGCAACTCTACGTTAAGTTATCGGCAATAGTTATCGATTTTATGAAACAACACGATATGAGCGTTCACCTAACAAACTCTCAAGTCTCTAGCTTTTATAGTTTCCGAGATCGACGCGTTCAAACAGACGGGACTAAAAATGATAATCAGTATCAGAGTAATATTTGATTCTACTTACAATGGACGCTTGCGGATGACATACCAGGCGCCGACAGCGGCCATCATGACCAGCAATATGACCATGATGGGCACTACGACGGCCGTGACATTGGCGCCGCCATGGCCGAAGGCGCCCGTCGTGCTGCGCTCGCAGTGCTCGCCTTTGTAGTCTGGCAGGCATTCGCAGTAGAGCTCGCCACGGTCGTCCTCTTTGCAGAGGCCGCCGTTCTGGCAGGGGCAGATGCGCGGCGCAGGACGTGGCCGTTCGGCAGCCGCATCGCAGATGACCTCGGCGGTGCTGCGATGCGAGGGCAATGGGCCAGAGGTGTCGGGGCAGGCGCAGCGATGTCCGCCGGGCACCAGGAGACACAGGTGCGAGCAGCTGGACTCGTAGCACGGATTTCGCAGCGAGGTGTTGTAGCGCTTCTCGTGGTAGACCTTCAGGCCGGACGGATTGACGAGGTTGCGATGCACCACCACCTGCACGCCGCGACCGAATTTGTCCTGGCGCAGTAGCTCGCCCGTGTCGCGCGTCACCCAGAACATGTTTGACTCGAACAGATCCAGGGAGACGGGATGACGCAACTGGTCGCCTTTGACAATGGACTTGCGGCGCGAGCCGTCGGCACGCATCGACTCGATGGTATTCAGCTTGGTGTCCACCCAGTAGATGATGTGATCCTGCGAGTAGTCAATGCTGAGACCGGCGGGATGTCGGATTTGCTCTGTGATGAGTGGTCGTCGTTTGGAGCCATCCATCCAGGAGACCTCGATTTTGGGTGCAGAGCCCGCATCGGCCCAGTAGATACGTCCGAGCTGCGGATTCACTGCAATCGAAGTGGGCACCTCCAAGCCGGCATTCACAATTGATCTGCGATAACGTCCATCCGTTTTGGCCACCATGACGCGACCGCGCGGCTTCGATCCGGTGCGATCCACTTCGGCCCAATAGAGGTTTGAGGCCAGCCAGTCGACCGCCACGGCCGTTGGCTTAGACCCACCCTTCATATTGAGATCCTGGGCAAAACCGATTTTCGCCTGTCCGTCCAGTGCGTTCACCATGTAGGAGCGCTTGATGGTCTTGTCGTAGCTATCCGCCCAGAACACAATCTGCTGCTGGGCATCATAGTCCAGCGCCTCGATGCGTTTTTCCGATGCAATCACATCGAACTCTTCCTTCTTCAGCAGATCGAGACCACGTATCTCCGGTCCGTTGGCAAACACCAGCACCACGTCTTCCTTCTCCGCCTTGCACACACCGCTGGCACCGTCCGACAGATGGAAGCCCTCGCGGCAGCTGCAGGAGTAGGTGCCGTTCATATTGTGGCACTGATGCGAGCACGTGTGCTGTCGCGTCGCGCACTCGTCCACATCGGCGCATTTCTTCTTGTTGTCCGGCGCAATGATGTAGCCCGGATAGCAGGTGCAGATGTAGCCGCCGTCCGTCAGATTGTGGCAATGATGCTGGCAGCCGCCGCGGTTCTGCTCGGAGCAGCTGCTCGTGTGGTGGCAGCCCAGCTCATCGCTGGCATCGCCGCAATCGTCGGAGAAGTCACAGACCTGGGCACGTTCGATGCAGTGCTTGTTGGCGCACTGGTATTGGGTGTACAAATCGCAGGGCTTCTGCTTGCTGGCGCAGAGGGTCATGTTGTTCTCGTCACTGCCGTCGCCGCAGTTATCGATGCCGTCGCAGATCTGGTAGCGGGCGACGCAGCGATGGTTGGCACACTGGAAGCGTCGCAGCGTGTCGCAGTTGAAGTCGCTGCAGACCTTGGGATCTTCGTCGCTGCCATCGCCACAGTCATCGGTGCCATCGCACAGGTCGGTCAGGGAGACGCACAGATTGTTGGTGCACTGGAATCGTGACTCCGGACAGAAACGTCCGCCCGGGAATCGTGGCGGGCAGTCGATCTCGTCGGACATGTCGCGGCAGTCACGATCGCCGTCGCAGCGGAAATAGCTGGCGATGCAATGGCCAGAGGCGCACTGGAAGGTGCCGTTCTTGCACTGATATCCCTCGCAGCTCATCTCATCCGAGTTGTCGCCGCAATCATCCTCGTGATCGCACTGCCAGCGCGAGGAGATGCATTTGCCATTGCCGCACCTGAACTCCGACTCGGAGCACTCGCGATAGCGACCCTTGCAGATGGCATCGTTCTCGTCGCTCGCATCGCCGCAGTCATCTGCAAAGTCACACATCCATTGCCTGCGTGGAGGAAAGAAAAGAGTTAGATCGACTCGCATTGAACTTCTCATCATCGTCTCACTTGGGTATGCAGCGATTGTTGCCACACTTGAAGTCCGTCTCGGAGGAGCACTTGGGACAGTTCTCTGGCAGCTCGTCGCTATTGTCGCGGCAATCGTCCTTGCCATCGCAGAACAGCCACTTGGGTATGCAGCGATAGTTCGATTGACCCGGACAGCGCTGCCAGCCGGTGGTGCAGTTACGCTGACGGCACATATAGGCCGGCTCATCGGAATCGTCGCCGCAATCATTGTCAAAGTCGCACATCCACAGCTGTGGTATGCAGCGTCCGTTCTTACAGGAATATTCCGTTTCAGCATCGCAGGTGCGTTTATCTGCATTTAGATAAATTGATTATTAGTATAGTGTATAGTATACTGCCTAGGCCTAAGCCCAGATTCCTGCTCCCTCTTATTTAATGCAGTGCGAGTGTTACTTATGAGAGACTTAGACTCTTAGGAATACTTACGGCACACCAGAGGATCTTCGTCGCTGCCGTCTTTGCAGTCAGCATCGCCATCGCAGCGCCAGCTGTCGAGTATGCAGCGTCCGCTGGTCTTGCACTTGAAGTCCGAGAGCGGGCAGGGCAGATCGCAGTTCTGCTCGTCGCTGCCATCGCCGCAGTCGTCGATGCCGTCGCATATGGTCGCCGAGGGAGTGCAGTTGGTATTCTTGCACTGGAAGGTGCCAGCACGGCAATGGCGTGGTCCACAAGTGGTCGGCTCATCGGAGCCATCCTTGCAATCCTTTTCGCCGTCACACTTCCAGAACCAGGGAATGCACTTCTCATCGCCGCCGCCGCACAAGTGCTGTCCCGACGTGCAGTTGGCTATGCAGGTCTTGGAGTCGCGAGCCAGGTAGAACTGATTGGGACAGGCGCATTTGTAGATGGGTGCACCCTCCTCAATGTAGCCCTCGATGTTCAGATAGGTGGACTCCGGCGGTGGGGCTATCAAGCAGAGATGCGAGCAGCCGCCATTGTTGGTGCCACACGGATTGTGGTAGGGCAGTTGGCGGAGCGGATGATTGATGTGCAAGTCGTATGGACGATGTGTGGTATTGCGTAGCACTGTGTAGTTGGCGCCATGGAACTTATTGGCGCGTACAATTGCCTTGAGATTCCAATCGCTCCAGTAGATGTAGTCGTCGAACAGGCTGAGGGCAAACACATGGGGCACACTGCTGCCGGAGAGCACTACGTGACGATGTCGGCCCTCCAGATCGGTGTAGGCAATGTAATCCAAGTGAGCATCGGCCCAGTAGATGCGGTCGGTGAAGTAGTCAATGGATAGTGCATTGGGCCAGGCGATGCCGTCATTCCAGTTGAGAATGCGCGTAAAGTTCGAGCCGTCCATGCCCATCTTGGCAATGTAAGCCTGAAGATGCCAGGATGTGAAATACAGATAGCCAATGCCCGGATGCACGACAATGGCACGGGGATCGACAACGCCACTGCGCAATGTCTTACGCTTGGTGCCGTCCAGCTCGGAGACATCCAGATTCTTCGAGTGCCTGTCCAGCCAGTAGAGCTTGCGTCCCACCCAGTCAATGGCAATGCCCTCCAGACCGTGGGAGTCGTGTCTTATTACAGCTTCTCGCTCCGTCGGCTGGCCATCATTGCCATCGGAGTATTTGGCACGGAATATGGTCTTGGCCGTGACGTCGCAGAAATACATATACTGCTCCTTGATATCAAAGTCGAGGGCAACCACATTCATCAGATCCTGGTGCATGAGGTTATATTGATGGCCGTCCACGGACATGTTGCGCACGTAGTACTTGTTGGTAAAGATCAGCCAGGGCGGAATATTGTCCTTGCGCTTGCACGTGTGCTCGTCGTTCTGCCGCTCATAGTAGTTCTCATCGCACTTGCAATAGAAACTGCCTGGTGTGTTGGAGCAGTGCTGCGAGCAGGCGCCCGGTTGCTCCAGACATTCGTCCACGTCCGCACAGGCCTTGCCATCGGCCAGCAATCTGTGCGAGAGATAAACAAGGTTTGGTTAGTTGGATATTCTGAAATTTGCTTACTCTTTGAGTGATCCTACTTGTAGCCCTCATTGCAGTCACAATAGTAGCCAGTGAGTGTGTCGACACACTTGTGACCACATTGGTTGATCTCCACCTTGGCGCACTCATCCACATTGCAGTGGGCCGGCTCATCCGATTCGTCTGTGCAGTCAGGCACCTTGTTACACACGAGTCCGTAGTCAATGCACTGTCCGTTCGTACAGGCGAATTGTCCCTGGGCGCAGGTGACGTTCTCTTTTTTGCAGCCCACTTCGTCGGAGTGATCGCCGCAGTCGTCTTCGCCATCGCACCTATACTGATTGCGTATGCACTTGAAGTTCTGGCACGTGAACTCTTGAGCCGAGCATGTCTTGTATTTGGAGTTGCAGAATTTGCCCTCATCGGTGCCATCGCCGCAATCATTATCGTGATCGCAGGTCCAGCCCTGAAAGTAAATTGAATCTTACTTAGATTTAATCGTCCAGTGATAGGCAATTCAGCTCGTACCTTATTGATGCAGCGACCGTTGCCGCAGGTGAACATGTCCTCCCCGCAGGGCTGTTGAGTTGCGCAATTGTGCAGCGTTGTATTCTCGTCCGCTCCATCCACACAGTCTGGATCGCCGTCACAAATCCACTTTTTGGGTATGCATTGGGCGCGCTGCCATGACTTGTTCTCGACGCACGTGAACTCCGTTTCCTCGTCACACTTGCGATCGTCTGCAAGGGAAAACATTGAATTATTGGCATAGGCCCGTACATGGGAGGTAAGGCTACTTTTGTCGGCCGTCGATTGGTAGGAGATACCCTGAGTTTTAGGCGGAGGGTCATATCAATGTAGCTTGATTGATAGTAAAGAAGAATATAGATTTCGAGACGGACATAGAAATTTGCTTTTGATATGGCTTATGATATGGCTAAATGGATTTATGATAAGGTCTGTTACCAATCATGCATTTCGCGAATGAACCGATTGCGGACTAACAAAAAGGTCTAGCTCGACCTCTGATCAAGTCTGTCAGACAGACAGAGATACAGACGGACTAAAAGGACTCAATCACTTTCTGATGTTACCTGTTACAAAGGGATAAACAGACGGACAGAAGAACAGAGAGCTAAATAGGGCTGAGTCAGCCTTCGTTCACGCCTGTGGTGATGGGACTAGGTCGATATGCCGCTTACGAATAAACTACATCGACTGTTGATCATGTCTATGACCATTCAACATATTTTGTTGACTTACTGCACTGGTGCCTGTTGTCCTCGTCACTGTTGTCCAAGCAATCGTTGTCCCCATCACAGATATAGATGCGCGGAATGCAGTTGCCATTGTCGCAGGTGAATAGGTCGCCGAAGCAAGTGCGACCCTCGGACTTGCAGTAGTCTGGCGGCTCGTCGGCGCCGTCGCCGCAATCGTCATCGCCATCACAGTACCAGGTGGCTGGAATGCAGCGATGGTTGGGGCAGCGGAAGCTGTTCGAGGGACACGTTCGCTGGCCGCAGTGCAGTGGATCCTCGTCCGAGTTATCACCGCAATCGTTGTCGCCGTCGCACAGCCAGTAGGGCTCCACACAGATGTTGGTCTTCTCGCACTTGAGATGGTTGTGCGGGCAGGTGGTGTTCATGGGGCAGCGCTCGTGTGTCTCATCGGAGGTGGCATTGTCCTTGCAATCGTTGACGCCATTGCAGACCTGCGCCTGAGGAATGCAGCGCCCGTTTGCACAGGTGAACTCGCCATCCACACAGGGCGGATAGGTGCATCCCAGCTCGTCGGATCCGTCCTTGCAATCGTTCTCGTGATCGCACTTCCACGACTTGAAGATGCAGCGGCCGTTGTTGCAGCGGAACTCATTGGGCGAGCACGAATGATAGGCGCAGTAGGTGGGATCCTCGTCGGAGCTATCGCCGCAGTCATCGTCGCCATCGCAGGACCACATACGTGAAATGCACTTGCCGTTCCTGCAGTAGAACTTACTGGCCTCGCACGTGTTATTTCTGGGCGCGCACATTCGTCCCTCGTTGACCACCTTGGAGTTATCGTCGCATTTGCACTCCGCCTTGCCGTTCGGTGCCGGATGACAGCTCTGCGCACAGCCGCCATTGTTAATATTGCACGGATTGACGTTGCACTTCTGGCGATCGGCACTGAATATACGTATGTCACGGGGCGAATCTTCTAGCCGCTTAACCATTTCAACCATATTGGCGCCCGTATGCTTCTCGGCACGATAAACGCCACGCAGCTGCAGATCGGTCCAGTAGATGTAGTCACGGAAAACGGTTATGGCGAATGGATAAATTGTCGCGTCCACTAACGACTCCCTGTTGCGTCCGTCCAGATCGGCGCGCTCGATCTTTTCGCGCACCGCATCCGTCCAATAGAGCTTGCGGTCGTCGTAGTCAATGGCCAGGCCACTCGGCTGCGACAGTTCCTTGTCCACAATGGCGCGCTTCAATGAGCCCGCCATTGTCGTACGGAAGATTTTGCCCGAAGTGCTGTGGCGACCCCAGTCCGTGAAGAAGAGTGTGCCGTTGCATGGATCCAGGACAATGGCACGTGGCCGCTCGACGCGCGCTATCATGACTAGCTCGGTGCCAACCAGATTCATGGCGTAGATTGAGTTGTTGGAGCTGTCAGTCCAGTAGATCTTGTTCTGGGTCCAATCATAAGCAATGCCCTCCGGATTGATGCCCTTGCTGAGCACCACATTGATGTCACTGTGGCTCGGCTTGTTCGCAGAGGTGTAGGCGATCTTGGCCCAGGGCCGAATCTGGGTGTACAGCATGCGATTGTCGGCGAAATCAAAGTCCAGGCCCACAACATTGGTCAGGTTTGTCAATGGCGTGAATGGCACCTCGGTCGAGTGCGGATCCAGATTAACGGCGCGAATCTCCGTACGCGTGGCGAACACCAAATACTCTTTCACCGTCTCGCACTTGCGACCATCGGCAGCCAGTTTGCCTGTGGCGCAGTCGCAGCGATAGTTGCGATTCGTGGGCTCCTGGGGGAAGCTGAAGCAGAGCTGGTCACAGCCGCCGTTGCCGAGCTTGGCGCACGGATTGTTATCATCGGATGGCTGATTGTTGATGTCGTAGATGGCGATGTCGCTTAGCTTCTCCAAGTTGGTGCGCACGGGTGTGAAGTCGCTGTTGTTGCCATACAGCTTGGAGGCTTTGAAGACCGTCATCAGATTGCTATCAACCCAGTACACATCGTTCAGGTGAATGGCAATGCCCACGGGATTGGGCAGATCGCGACGTATGACCTTGGCATTGACGCCATTGTAGGAAATCTTTTGAATCGTATCCAGCTTAGAGTCCACCCAGTAGACATCGTGCGTTTGCATGTCAATGGTCAAGTCGCGTGGCTGCGAAATGCCCGAGGTGACCAATGGGACCCAGTCACTGCCGTCCAGCAAAGCCTTGCCAATACGCGGATGCTGTCCATGATCGATCCAGTACAACAGGCGCTTGATGGGATTCACGGCCAGCTCGCGCGGCGCATCATTGGTCTTTTTGACAAGAACCTTGCGATTGGTTCCATCCAGCCAGCAGACCTCCACATAGTTCTCGTGCGGGTACACGTTCGCGAAGTACATATTGCCAGCCACCCAGTCAATGGTCAGTCCATGTATGCCGTTGCTGCCAATGCCATCCTTGATCACGTGCTGCAAGTCGGTGCCGTTGGGCCGTGAGCGGAATATGCCGTTCCAGTAGCCGCGATGGAACTCGGCCCAGTAAATCCATTGATCGCGGTAAAGAATATCGACGTGCCGGATGTAATGGCCGGGTCCGCTGACTGGCACCATGGCCTCGGCGCTGTCTTCCAGACTATAGCCGCGTATCATGTCCACTTGCGAGACGACAGCGAATGTCTTGTAGGCAACACAGTTGATTTCGTTCTCCTTGCGATAGCCGATGCCGCAAGCGCAGGTTCTCGATGCGGATGGGCCTGGTATGCAGAGCTGTTTGCAGCCTCCATTCGAGATCTGACAGGGATGCTGCATGAATGGTCGCTTCTTGTAGATCATCATGCTGCGCAGTTCCGGTTCGTTGTCTACAATTGTCTTGGGATTATTGCCGTTGGGTAGATCAACGCGTACTATCTTCTCATAAGTGGGATCCAGGTAGTATAGGCGATGATCCAAAACGCCCAGGCTGCGCACACGGGAAATGGCTTGCTTCTCGTCCAGTATGACCCTGTGATCATCACCATTGTAGTCCATCGCGCAGATCGATGCCGTCGAGCTGGTGCTGTAGTATATCATCTTCTTGTCAGTGTCCAGTGTGATGCTCTCCGGGTGCTTGAGGTCCTTGCGCAAGACGCGTGCATCCTGGCCGTTCATATCGACTCGGGCGATTTTGATTTCAAGCACTCCGTCGTCTATCCAGAACAGCTTACCCTCGCTTGGATCCAGCACCAGCTGCTTAGGTTTCGACACTGAGTTCTCGTTGCCATTGTTGGCCAGAATTACTGTGCGATACTTTTGCTTTCCGTCCACTCGAACTGCTTCAATATTGCTAGCGACGCGATTGCCAATGTAGAGATTGCGGCCCAGCCAGTCGAACGCGATGGTATAGGGTGCGCCCACAATGCCGTTTTCCACACCCAGGAAGAGGGTCTTGTTGCCTCCGCCATAAGGTGTTGTATAAATGGTACAGTTTTCGTCATCATCCTCTCGGCCCTGCACCCAGTAGAGCGTTTCGCCCTTCCTGTCGAAGTCCAGTCCGGTGCTGCTCTCGATGCCAATGACGGGCGCCAAGGCACCGGCACGCGCATCTCCTCCATTCAGGGGCAGATCAACAATTTGGGTTCCCTTGACAACCATCAGATAGGGATTCTCCTCCTCAATGCAGCGACCCTCGCTGTGCAATCTGAAGCCCGGCTTGCACTTGCATGAGTAGCCCTCTTGCGTGCTCGGACTGAGCAGGCACAGATGTTGGCAACGGGCCTGGGCACACGGATTCGGGTACATCGGCTGCAGCGAGGCGTGATGCACGTGTATGGAGAGCGGCTGGCTGATCAAATGTGAGACAACAGTTTGGTTTTTGCCACGGAACTTATTGGCTGATAGCACACGGTTCAGCTGTCGGTCCGTCCAGTAGAGCGTGTCCTCGAACAGGGAAAGCGAGTGCGGGTGCAGCAGATAGTGACTGCTGGCCAAGACCTGTTGACGTCCGGTGCCATTGTAGTAGCAGAAATCAATAAAGTCCAGTTTCGAGTCGGCAAAGTAGACGCGTTTGGTTGCAATGTCCAGAGTTAGACCGTTGGGCCAGTAGATCTTCGTGTTTATGATTGTCTTGCGCATGGTGCCGTCCATGCCGATGCGCTCGACTCGCGGATTCTCGCCCCAGTCAGTCCAGAATATGAAGCGCGCATCGGGACTGGGATCAATGCACATGCCACGCGGCTGTGTGATGCTCTCCCGCACGAGGACCAAGCGATTGGAACCATTCTCTGCAGACACCTCAATCGTATTCAGCTTGCTGTCCAGCCAGTAGAGATTTTGGGCGATCCAGTCGTAGGCCAAGCCTTCAACCAAATCTAAGCCGGTGGTAATAATTTCCTGTGGTTCCATGCCGTGATCAAGTCGCGATATCTTTTTCAGTTTCATATCGCTCCAGAAAATGGTGCCAGTGTGCATGTTCGAGGCGGTGGCCACCACATTCTCCACGATAATTGGCACACGCTCCAGGCCCTGTTCCTTGAGATCGGCCACTAGAATGGAGTGTCGATTGGATATGATCAGGAAAGCAGCTGTGTGATTCACCGCCTTGCAGGTGTGCTTGTTGGGACCTAGGACATAGCCTTGTGTGCATGAACAGAAATAGGAGCCCTTGGTATTCGTGCACTGCTGAGAGCAGAGTCCAGGTGGGTCGCATTCGTTGGTATCCACGCAGGTGAATCCATCTGGCCCGATCTCTGAGCCTGGCGGGCAGACGCAGAGCGCGCCATTTGGTGTCTTCTGGCATAAAGTCGAGCACTGGCCCGACTGATGCTCGCACTCGGCCAAGTCACAGCCTTCGCCCTCGTCAGCACCGTTGGGACAGTCGGGCGTATCATCGCAAACGGAAGTGATGTTCACGCAGCGCTCCGTTACGCCTGGACACTGCCACTGACCGTGAGGGCATTTGAAGGGTGGCGGCACACAGGCATGCTCTGTGCCCTCGTCTGAGTTGTCGCCGCAGTCGTCCTTGCCATCGCAGATGTACGCCTTGAATACGCAGTTGGTGTTGTTGCACTTGAAGAAGTTCTGGGCGCATGTTATCTGTCCGCAATCCTCCTCGTCCGAGTTGTCCGGACAGTCATTGGTGCCGTCACAGTGCCATGCAATGGGTATGCAGGAGCCGCTCGACTTGCACCGGAACTGCTTCTCCAGGTTGCACTGGTTGGGTCCCATGGAGGGACAGCCCAGCTCGTCGCTGCCATCGTTGCAGTCGGGTATGCCGTCGCACTTGTACGACTCCTCGACACACTGTCGCAGATCGGCGCACTTAAACTGATTGGCCAGGCAGCTAATCGGCGGACAGTCCTTTTCGTCCTGCTTGTCAAAGCAATCATCATCGCCGTCACACACCCAACTCTGTGGTATACAGTGCCCCGTTCTCGGGCAAGTGAACTGGAAGTAGGCGCAGGTCTTCTCCGCACAAAAATCGCCCTCGTCACTGCTGTCGCCGCAATCATTCTCGCTGTCGCACTTCCACATACTCGGTATGCAGCGACCATTGGCACAGGCGAACTGCGATGTGGCGCAGGTCACATTGCCGCAATCCAGTTCATCCGAGTTGTCGCCACAGTCGTTCTCCTGATCGCAGCGGAAGTTAAGCGGTATGCAGCGTCCTGACTTGCACTGGAACTCGTTTGAGCCACAGGTGGGTTCTGTTGAAAAGAAATTGGAAATTCATTTACTTACATAACTTGTTGAACAACTAAATGTGGATCGCCCCTCTGTATTTTGCACTATATACAACAACTTATCAGAGAACCCAACTTCACTTTGACAATCACTTACTTGTGCAGTTCTGTTCCTCATCGCTGTTGTCCAAACAGTCGTCGTCGCCATCACAGAGCCAGGATTTGGGTATGCAGCGCTGGTTGTTGCATGTAAAGTCCCATAGATTGGGGCAAGGCTGAACCGGCGGCTCGGCGCTGGGATCGGGAATGCAGCTAACTTGATCTTCGGCCAGTCGCTCGCCGTATGGACAGGAGCAGCGGGATTGCAGACGACTGGACACGGTAGTAGTCTCGTTCTGTGAAATGGGAATGGCAAAGCATATCTTCTGGCAGCCGCCGTTGTTCAGATGACAGGGTTGGGTCTCGGAAATCTGCTGGACATCGCGGCTGTAGACCTTGACACCGTAGAGTCGATTGGTTTGCGGCTCGCGCACCATCATTTCCTCCTGTTCACCTGTGAGCTTATGCAGTCGAATGATAGCGTCTAGTCGCCAGTCCGTGATGTACATCCAATCGTTGTGTATCACAATGGAGAAGGGATGACGCACTAGGCGTGAGTTGACGGTTTTGATGTCGGTGCCATCAAGATTGGCGTGCTGCACGTGATCCAGGAGAGCGTCACACCAGTACACGCGATCCTCTTTGAAGTCAATGGACAGACCGTTGGGCCAGCCTAGGGTCACGTTACGGAATACCAAGAGGCTGCTGCCGTCGGTATTTGCGCGCGTGATGTTAGCGGGACGATCCCATTCCGAGAAGAATATGTAGCCGCGATTCGGGTGCACGACAATGGCGCGCGGACGCTTTAGGTTCTTTAGCAGAGTGCGTCGGTGGGTAACGTTGCGCGTAGAGAGTACATTGAGAGTGCCCTTACGGGAATCAATGTAGTAGAGATTCTTCGAAGCCCAGTCCACTGCCAGGCCCTCGACGCCCTCGTTTTGCGAGGCCAAAACGATTTCCCGACCTGTGCCATTGCGGTGCACACGATAGATGACGTCCTGCAGCACGTCTGAGTAGTAAATGAACTCATCCCGAGCATCAAAGTCGAGCCCAACGAAACGGGCACGACGGGAAACAACCGGAAGTATGGCATCGCTGAAGCCCTCGATAACTGGCTCCAGCACCTTGCCCTTGATGAAGCGTTGCTGCGAGTACATGAGGAATTCGCGGACGAGTTTGCAGTTCTTCAGATCCGTCTGCAGCTGATAGCCCGTGTGGCAGGCGCAGCGGAAGCCCAGTCCCGTTGGAGCGCCCTTCACGGCTGTGACGATGCACATGTGATTGCAGCCGCCGTTGTTGTTGCCGCAGGGATTCGATACGTGGGGCTGGCTTAGCGCGTGCACAGCGATGATGCCCTTCGGCTCGCGAATGTCCTTGGCCTTGTAGGTCACCTGAATGGAGCTGGGACCCTCGAACTTATCGACAGACATAATGCCCTGCTTGGTGGCGTCCGTCCAGTAGATGCGGTTCTCAAACAGCGCCAGTCGCGAGGGGCTGGGCACGTTTTGGCCGCGCAGCACCATGACACGCTGGGCACCCTCGTAGTCGACCGACTCGATGTAGTCCAAGAGGGAGTCGCACCAGAAGACGCGCTTGCCAATTATGTCGACGGTGACGCCGCTCGCCTTGTAGGCCGCCTCCGAGACGATGGAGCGGGCGTGAGTGCCGTCCATGTGGGCGCGCAGCACCTGGCCGCCGTCGGCAACGAACATGAGTCCGGCCGTGGGGTCCAGCGCCAAGTCGGCGGGGCTGGTGAGATTCGAGCCTAGGACAACGGCATGCCAGTGGCCGCTTAGCTCAAAGACATCGATCTTCTGGCCCACCAGGTCGGCCACATAGATCTTATCGCCTACCCAGTCCACAGCCAGGGCCACAGGTGCCCAGGTGCCGGGCAATGTTTGATCCAGGGGCGCCACGGCGCTGTTCAGCACATTCAATGGCAGCGACTGCACCTTGCGCGTCTTTATGTCCGACCAGTAGAGCGTGTTGCGGGCATAGTGGAAGGCAACGCCCGCGGCGGCCGTGGCATTGGCCAGGATCTTGGGTTCGCTGTCGTGTGCGTTCATGCGCATGATGGCACGATCGTGGGCGAAGATCAGCTGCAGATTATTCGCATCCGGGGCAATGCACTTGGACGAATTGATGAGCATGTAGCCCTGGGCGCACTGGCAGGTGTAGCTGCCGGGTGTATTGGTGCACAGCTGGTCGCAGTGACCCCACTCGGCGCACTCATCCAAGTCGATACAGGTGCGATTGTCCGGTGCCAGGCTCTGGCCCTGTCGGCAGTAGCAGACGCCGCCAGTCAGCGACGGGCCGCACTTGAACTCACAACTGAGCGCCGGGCACGAGTCAATGGCTGCAAGGATTTGTGTTTTTGGTCAGTGATTTCGTTGCTTGACTGACAGAGGATGGAAGCAGGGAAGGTGTGGGGTGCTAGTGAGGAAGGGTGTAATACTTACAGCATGCCGTCTCCTCATCGCTGCCATCCTCACAGTCGCGCTTGCCGTCGCACAGCTGCGATTTGAGTATACACTTGGGTGCACCATTGATGCCGCCGCGTGGACACAGGAACTTGTTGTCGGGACAGGCGATGGCCGTGCAGTTCGCCTCGTCGCTCTCATCGGCACAGTCATTGTAGCCGTCGCAGTGGAAGTTGTACGGGATGCACAGGGCATTCGTGCAACGGAATTGCGCATGATGGCAAGGGGGGAAGTCTGCAAAGGAGGCAATTGTGAAAGTCGCACCAGTTGTGACCGAGCCAATGTTAGGCATTCGGTTCGTCTTATACTCACTGCAGCCCTGCTCGTCCGAGTTGTCGTCGCAGTCGTTGCGATGGTTGCACTTCAGCGACGCATCAATGCATTTCTGTCCGTTGGCGCATCGAAACTGATCCAAGCGACAGGGGACACCGCTGCAGCCCTCCTCGTCTCGTCCGGTACGGCAGTCCAAGTAGCCGTTGCAGCGCTTCTCCTTCGGCACACATGGTCCGGTCAAGCGGCTGCCCTCCGCCGGAGCTGAGCCAACGGGCGCATTGCAAAACACGTCCGTATGCAGGCACTTGCGATAGGCTGTGAGAAACGAAACGAAACGAAACGGAATGAAACCAATGGCATCAAATGGCATGAAATCAGGGCAAATAGTGGCTGCAACAAAGGCGGGCCTTCACTTTAAATACTGTTCAAAAGATCAACAAAAATACACAAAGTTCCCAACAATTTGCAAGCCAAATCAAATCAAATTGTAGCACAATTTCCACAAGTGCAAATCCCTTTTTGTTCGGTATTTACTCGAACAATGGGCACAATTGACGTTTACATGGACACAAAATTGAGTTTTCAGTGATAGTATTTGAATATACATAAGTGTAAGGAGATGAAAGAGTATATATATGTATATGTATATGTATCCGATAATGAGACAGATATTCAAAATTACGAACAAAATATAAAAATATAAAAAATACTTATTCTGACCCAACTATTGCAGGTTGCATTTCAATGTACTTCACATATACCATTTTCACATTACAAAGTAAAAATACTTGAAAAACAAAGTTAAATTTTTGAAATTTTTGGTAGTAGGGAAAAACGGAATGAAATATTGCCCCAAAAATAGAATATATATAGATATATAGGAATAGAATAGCAATAGAAATATATATTTTTAAAATATGATGTATAGAAATATATAGAAATACTAAATAAGGCATTTTGTATTTTTTATATATCAATACATATTTTTTTCTTTATAATTTTACTGCAATTTTAATTCAATTTTCCCTTTCCACCGTTGACTTTATGGAAAGCAAAAAGTGAACTAGTCGTATTCGATCGATGCAAATGAAATTTAAGAAACATACATACATATATTTGCATCTATTTTCCTCATGTTTGCACATTGCAAATATAATTCATACATTTTTAGGGATTTTTTTCCTAATTCATCTTATTTTGAAACTTTAAAACATTGCAAAAAAATAATAATAATAATAAAAATAAATAATAATAATAAGTAATTAAAAATAAAATAAAAATCATAATAATAATAATAATAATAATAATAAATAAATACAAATAAATAAATAAAAGTAAAAATAAAAAAATAACATAAATATATAGAATATGCAATGAAATCTAGTGAAGAATATTATAAATTTAATGTGAATAAATAAAGCAACAATATTTTTTATTTTATTTTTAAATTTTAAGACTTTTAAGTCCTGAATTAGATGGTTAAGGAATCAAAACAAAGATTGTAGATCATTTCTTTTCAGATCAGAACATGCTTGGCTATGGAAGCAAATACCTTGGTTAAAATACAAGTTTATTCCATTGTATTTAGTGCAAGTACAGTTCAGGCTGATTTTTGCTGTCCTTGTCTTACAGTTAGTGCCAAGTAGACACATAAATTAATTGGCTGTATGGTGGCTGGGTGGCTGGGTGGTTGGGTGGTTGGGTGTTTGGGCGGTTGGCAGTTGAGGTGATTGGGATGTGTCCCTGTCACTACACTTAATTATAGAGCAACTAGCCTTCATCTGGCATGTACACACGCATACACACACACGGTCACACACACGCACACACACACACACATACAGTCACAGACTGGCCCAGAGGTGTGATATTGACGTTGATTGTTGTTATTGGACCCGTACACAGTGTGAAGTCTGCTTTGCGGGTAATGGGATTCTGTTGGCGTAGGCAGTCTGCTTAGCCGTGTGTGTGTGTGTGTGGCAGCAAACGGCAAATTAATCAAATTTACATTATGTCAACACGCTCGACAAACGGCAGTTGGCAGTTGTCCACTTCAAAGACGAGCCTGCCAATTAAGCGTGTGACCTGCTTGTTCCGCTGCCTTCGGGCTGCTATTGGGCAATAATTTAGCTCCGATCCAAGAAAATGGCAGCACAGCAGGCGGTAGGCGGCAGGCGGCAGGCGGCAGCCGCTGCCCAGACCCGTGCCCAGGGCAAGTTTTGCAGAATGGACGCGCATGCATGACCTGATGCCTCTCCATTCATTGCTATTGTTCAAACAACACACAGATGTGGAGTGTGTGAAGACCGCCAGGGAGTAGATTCGACACACCACAGGCGCCTGGGAACTTAAAAATGCCTGCAAAATACATGCGCTCAACTATTGCTGCCAAAGACATTAAATTTTGATGCCAGACATTGGGGCGATGTGGCGTTGTCTGGTTGGCAACATAGAACCAGAGCGACCGACCGACCCCTGTCAGTGGCATATACCCACACACACACACACACATACATAGAGAGATACTCAAAAAACAGTTGGGCACGCATGGCGTATACGTAATGCATACAGCTGTAGATACGTCGGGCGTAACTGTCTCTCCAGCTGTCGTTGGCCGGTCCACTTCTGTCTTACTCAGGCTCGACCCGCCCGCTTCTAGCTCGCCACAGTGCACTGTGGTTAGTTGTGATAGAGAAATAGAGACAATTCAATATGCTGACATGGATATCGATTAATCTGATTTTTTGCACTTTTCCCTCGGGGCCCAAAAGACTTGATGTCTTAGAATTGGCTCGGCATCTAGGGGATCGTTCTTGAAGTTTGGAATTTAAGTTTCACTACACACGTAGCTCGCATCTAGTGCTCACTGTACTCGTATTGCGCACTTGAGTTGTGAGTTGGCAGGCAAAGTGCTATAAATTATCGAGTAGTTGGTTGCAGCGCCGGGCCGCAGCGGGGCACGGTTGTGGGCATAGTCCATCAAGCTGGCTACAAGAAAGAGGTGGCCATAGCTCTCAGCTCAGCGAAAGTTGTGGCAAAATTATTGCTGCCTGATTCGGGCTCTGGCTTAAATGGCAATGCTCAGATAATGCGCCATGTGCCGGCAATGGGCCGACCGAATCAAACGTCTTCCCAGCCGAGACAACAGCTGACAACTAGCAAAGGTGCAATAGAGATGGCAATAGAGATAGAGGTAGATGGAGATAGTCAGCGGGACATGATGATCTATGCCACTTTCGAGTTACTTTCGGTGTAGGCTTAATAAAGTTTCCAAAGGTCTTCTCCTTCTCTTCATTTTTTTTCCTTCCACCTACCGCCATCCGCCACTCATAAAAAACCCGTCTTGACTGCTGTTGCTTCTGTTATTCCTGTTGTTATACTGAGTTGTTGTAGCTGCCGCTGCTGCTGCTGCTGCTGCTGCTGCTGCTGCTGCTGCTGCTGCTTCACATTAACGGCGTACTGGGGTAGCCAAGTGTAGCAGAGCAAACTTAATTAGTGCAAGTTAAACAAGCCAAGTTGTATAAATATTCCCCGGCAGCACAAACTTTTGTAGCACAACAATAAAATGTGTGTGTGTGTGTGTCTGTGTGTGTGTGTGCAGGTAGCCACGATTCCTGTAGTCGTTACAGCTCACCCAGTCCACCCTGCTCAGCTATACCAACAGCATTCCTATCTGCAACTAGCACCCCACCCGCAGCTCATCTCTCTCTCTCTCTCTCTCTTCTATTGACAATGTGAGTGCGCCCAGTCCAACTTTATAGAGGCTAAAACTGAGACGCAAACTGCGACGCAGACTCGCTGCCCAGAATGAGCTCAAGCATCTGTGGAGTGGTAAGTAATCATAAACAAGATACAGAAGCTGTCTTTGTTATGAATTTGAAGATCACATACCCTTTCCGGCTAAGCGACAATGACTGATGCAACTCAATATTGTTCCCGAATGAAATTAAATTGAGCGAAAATGATATTGAAACTTTACCAAACGCAAATAACTCGAAAGGAAGTTTGAAACATTGTTATTATTATACCAGACATGCATGGCTAGCATATATTTGGACCGATAATAGTAGCTATCATTCAAGTGTTATTTATTTACATATAAGAAAATACAGTAGAAATAGGTTATAACGACCGTCGTTATACCCAAAAGGTCCTATAATCATATAAATTTGCTCACAAAAGTTTGTGTAACAGATCGACGTTATAAGTGGATTTGTAAAAACCAGATTATACTCTATATATTAATATATTATTATTATTATAATATATAATTCTTTACATTTTTATAAACTTTAATAATAATAAAAATAAAAAATATTAATATCGATATTATTATTATTATTATTATTAGTATTATCATTATCATAATTACTTGCATTTTTATCAATATTATCATTCCTAATTTCTAGTATTATTATTATGATTGTTATCAAGTTAGAGATTATTGTTGGTAGTTAACCGATTAGTACATATCAGCATTGATCATTGCAATAAGAACTTTAATGTATTTAGTGTTTCAATTATATTTTTCCAGAATTATCATTATTATTAGTATCATTGTTATCGTTGCAATTATATATTACAAATACATAATGTAGTAGTCATTTTATGTAATTTTTTTTATGATTGAAATCTAGCTAAAGAAATCTAGTATACGACTAGCACACACTAATTAGTATTTTAATATATTTAGTATTTACTCAGTATTTTTTAAAAGAGACAAAGATAAAAGCAATGAAAACATTGTTATTTATATGGCTACTAATGAGCGATATAAGAGTTATATAGTAGGGAGTAGATGCGGATAATTATATTGAATACTGTCTTATGTAATAATAATATTTGTAGTATTTTAATTATTATTATCACTATTATCATTGTTATCATTATTTATATTCATTTGACTTCTCTTATTATGATTATAGCATATCCAGGAAATATTCAGCAAAGTGCAATAATCACTATCAACATTTATTATTATTGGAGCTATGAATATCATAATGATCAAACTCATAATCATCATCATCATCTGGGGACTAACATCCTCTGGGGACCAACATTCGGACGCAGAGACAATTGAACGTGGCTAGACCTGGCTCAACATTATCATATTTGTATACATGGCTCAGTGTCACATAATCCGTGATAAATTTAGAATACTTTCATGGCAAAGCCATAAAGAATGTGTCACGCACTTTAGCGTTAAGCTGCTGGCACAGCTGGCCCAGCCCTGGGCTGCTTGCTACATTCAAAGTGCCAAGACCACCGAGGGCTGCTGCTGCAGTTGCTGTTCCTGCTCCTGCTGCTGTTGCTGTTGCTGTTGCAATTGAAGTTGAGACAGAAGTTAAAGTTGCAGTTACAGCTGGCTGGTTCGCACTTGGCCATTGACAAGATTAACGCGCACAATTTGTTGCAAATTCGCTTTCGCTGCTGTTGCATTACATTAAAAACAAATCATAATGACAAACGAGTGGGTGGGTGGTTGGTTGGTTGGATGCATGGCTGGCTGGCTGGCTGGCTGGGTGGTTGGTGAGGCTTGGACGGTTGACTGCAACTTTTGTGCAAGGTCATAAAAATGTTGAATGCTGAATGTTCGACTGTGGACTGTGGATTGTGGGCTGCCAGACCGTTAACTGTTGGCTGCTGCATGGCATTGGGTTTTGGGGTCTCCGCTCGACTGCTGCTTCATTTTTCACATTTTGTGCAGTTCGCACAAAGTTGAACGCAAAACTTTAACTGGCTGCGAGGGCGGCACTGTTGTTGGCACTTTATAAACACACTGAAGAGCGTTGGGGAGGGGTTGGTTTGGAGGGGGGGATTGGAGAACTTTGAAGTGCCCTGTGGCCACCGGCTTTTGCTTGCCTCAGGCAGGCTCTGGCTCTAGCTCACAACACGACAACATGAGAGCCTCAGCCATGCCGTGCAACACTTTCTAATTGGTAAGTGTGGGCGTGTTCAGAAAGTGGGCGTGCAGGAGGAGTGGCAGGGGCTGGTACTGAGTGTGTTGCTGCGTATGTGTGTGCATTAACATTTATCGCAGGCAGCAAACGATTCGCGCTGTGCCAAAGTTGTGATTCGTATGTGTGTATTAGTGCCATGCGTCTGTATGTGTGTGTGTTGAATTGGCTTGTGTAATTACGCGCGACAAGTTGCAGCCCAACCACCCAAGCCAGCCAGTCAGCCACTCGTCCACTGTCCATCTCCACTGGGCTACATGGCTCAGAGCTTTTCTGCACGTCTAACTGGCCTGACAGCTGCAGTCAAATAAACGTCAGTTGTTGGCAACTTTCGCCGGGTTCAACGACAGTTTACGACAGCTTTGCCTGCAATGGGGACCCAGAGAGAGAAAGAGCGAGAGAGAGAGAGAGAGAGAGAGAGATGGCGAAGCAGCGTTTAGTGAAAGTGTAGTGAATGGAATGCCAAATGTACCCACTTCTGGGTAACGGACAACAAGTCGAGTTGATCATTTTTGTTGTTCACCTTTTAAGGGGGTCATGAGGGGGAGGCGAAAACAGCGAAACTGCTGGGCGCCCGTTTTTACGCACTTTTTACGCTTCTTCCATTTGATGGGGCAGCTGCCTCATTAGTTGTTGCCGCACTCCTCCTCCTGCCCCTCCTCCTGCTTGTGCACATTTGGATGCCAAACCCAGTTTGCAATTAAAAGCAGTTTTACCTGTCTCTCTTTTGCTCAAGCACACCTCCATTCAGTTTGTTTTGAAGCGGACCAGGTGTGGGTGGAAGCCATTGCTGTTTTCGAGCTACTACTATCCGCAGACACGGCAATGGGCAAAGCAGCAAAGCAGCAAAGCTGCAAAGCACTCGCGTGTTGAGTTACTCTGCTTATACAGCAGCCAAGCCATCTATGCCGCACCGCCGCCAGGACTCGCAGCGTCTGCATAAGGACATTTAATTAAACACTCAATGGTCCTGCTTCCTGCCTGGCTGGGTGAGTGTTTGTATGAGCACCCTTTGACCTCGTCGAAAGGATTTTTCTTTTCTGTTTTGTTTTTGTTCTTAATGCTCTGCTTAGAGCTGCTGTAAAACTATTAGTTGCCGGAGCCTTAGAGCCTCAGATTGCGGTGCCTCTGATGCATGCAAAGCAGCGGTGAGAAAAGCTCACGTTTAATTTCCAGGGGCAAAACAAACAACTTAACGCACACCTGAAGTAATTAAATAGTTGAAATAAGCTCGCTCTAATATTTATATGCCATAAATTAAATAAACAAAGGTGCTCGCAAACGCAAATGGAGATGGAGATGGAGATGCCAACGGTGATAGAGATGGCTGGAGACAAACACCCGCAAAGCAAACACATATCAAGACGCACGCACACACACACACATACACACACACACACACACGCACACAAACACATTGAAACACACACAAATCAGTCCCTGACACCAGCATGGAAATTGAGGACAGACAACTAGCAGACGAGGAAGGCATTCAGAGACGACGCGTTGACACGTACGCAAAATAAATAAGTTAAGAACGCAATAAGAGCGAACATTTTGTCGCCATTTAAGCGCGATAAATTATTGTAAGAGACAGACGCACAGAGACTCTGATGCGCAGCAGTGAATGATCAGCTAGGAGATACCCTATAAGTGCTTAAGAATAGCGTGATGAAGCTTATGTGTCTCTCGACAGAGAGAGAGAGAGAGAGAGAGATAGAGAGAGGGAGAGAGAGAGAGAGAGAGAGAGTGAGAGAGAGACTGACAGATAGAGAGTGGACGAAAGAGAAAGAATTAGAGAGAGAGGGAGAGAGAAAGAGAGAGAGAGATAGCATTGTCATTCTCTCCCTTCCCAAGGAGAGAGAGATAGATCGAGGATGAGGATGAGTGAGTAAGATAAAGTGAGAGAGATGGAGAGGGCGAAATATAGAGAATAGAAGAATGAAGAACGTGAAAGAGAGAATGGTAGACAGAGAGAGAGAGACAGAGACGGTAAGAAAAGGAAATACACTGATGGAAGGAAAGAGAAAAAAATTAAAGATTAATAAGGAAAGAAAAAGAGAGAGGGACGATAGACAAAGAGGGTGAAAAATGTAGAGGCGAAATAGGAGAGAGCGAGAAAGAGAGACACTGCGAAAGAGAGAAACAGGCGAGTTTGAGAAATAGTTAGATATACAGAGAATGAGAAGAAATATTAAGACATGGGATACGTAGGCCATAACGAAAGATAAAGTTATTGAACGTGAGAGAGTGAAAGTGGGAGAGAGGCAGAGAGGCAGAGATGCAGTGAAGAGAGAGAGAAAGAGAAGAGAGGGAGAGAAGAGAGAGAGAGAGAAGAGAGTGAGAGAGAGAGAAGAGAGAGAGAGAGAGACGAAGTAGAGACAGCATTCATTAGGTATACATGGATCATATATAGGCAGATAGAGACAGACGGCAATGACATGGGCATGGTCAGATCTATTCCAATATTTGCTTAGCCAAATAAATTTTTCTCATCTGGTTAGAAACATTTATAGAACAGAATACGCCCATGGTGAGAAGATTAGTCACTGGGTAAAGGATATCCAAGTCGAGTAAGAGTTTTGCTCGCATCTTAAATTAAATTAAAATAAAATTTAAACTTGATCTTGCGCCAGTCCATGCCTATAGGGAGGCGAGAGATGCGAGGCGAGCAGCAAAGCGTTGCTTTCCAGCAAATTGGCCATCTTGCATCAGGCAAAACAACAGCAACAACAATAACAGAGTAAGCAACAACAACTATAACAAGGAGCAATGTGAGAGAGCTGTTTGGGACAACGACGTCGCGACGTGGGCGAGGACGAGGACGAAGCCGAGAACAAGGAGTGCCACATTGAGGACAAAGTTGTGCGCGTTTGTCTAGCGTCAGTCAAAGCTTAAGCAAAGTTGTAAAGGCAACGGAGTACTTAGGAGTTGGTCGCTCAAAGATATTTAAATTTATAAATCTTAAATAACAAGCAATAAATGCAGCTGGCCTTTGCACCCACATCCAGCTGTTAGCTTCTCAGATTCTCTTAGCCTCTGGCACTCGTTCGAGCCTGCTTGCTTTGTGTGTTAGGGCCAAACTTTTAATCAAAATGTGCCGTATACGGTCTGACGTCCATCGAGCTGTTGAGATCTTCTTTCCAGCTTAAGCTGAAGATGCATTGACTGTAGCTGGAGTAGCAACCAAAACGTTAAAGCCAATCCAAAGTCTGTTCAAGCACAGCATCTTCAAAATAAACTGACTCAAGTAGGCATTGGATAGCTCTCAATTAGTATTTTGCTCTCACAAGAGGCAGCTATCGATTATCATCAATGCGATTGCTTTACAAAAGGCAACGGCAAATTAGTTGTTGCATAGATTGGGAAAAATGCCTCCTAGAATATTGAAGCGAAACAGCGTAAGGGATTTATTGAAAATACATATTAAATATGTTTACTAAAGGGAGCTGTTAGAGAAATTTAATCAATTGCATTATTTTTCAAAAGAAAATTAAATCTCATAACATTATATTCATTTAAAAAAAAAAGATATATTTATAATAATAATTTCATCACATCATTATTCAAATAAGTAGTAATAATAAATAATAAATAAATAATTATTTATAATAATAAATAAATAATCTTAATTATGCTTATTAATTTGACAAAAGATTAATGTATTTTTTTGTTCAGATCAATTATCAAATTTCAAGATCATATCTTATTTATATAAATAAAATAAGTTGGCTATATAAGATAAGCCTGTCCTGATAAGGAGTCCCAAACTTCTCAATTCTTACCACGAAATTTTTGATAATATTGAAGAGTGAGAAATAAACTAAGACCAAAATAAATTTAATATTTGGTTTCTTGTTTATTTTAGTAATTTCTATGAAATAAATAAAGTTTCATAATAAACTTTGTTATTTTTACCCTTAATTTTGCACATCACATTTACATATTGAATATTTAAAGGAAAAGATGGCATGCTCTAGGCATAAAATTATGGATACTCATGCAATTGGAAAAATCTTTTTTAAGAAGTTATATAATGTTGTATATGTACGTAAAGGTCCTTCTAACTAATTAACAAGGTAACATTAATAATAATATTTGTTTTTGTTGATTTATTTTTTGCATATTTTGCTTTCTATTTTTAGTTCTTCTAAGTTCTTATTATACAGTGTAATAGAATATATTATAGTGCGAATAAACGTAGGAAGAGTAATATATTGAAAAACGTAGATTGCGAACTAGTAAGAGAAGTGAAGTGGGAGTTATGTTATTAACAGCACATTAATCTGTTAATAGCATAGCATGGCATTAATAACATATGTTGCATAACATTTAGAGCTCAGTCGCTGCTTTCATATAGATACAGCTCTCTGCAAAGGTGTATATGTACGTGCAAGTCTGTTGCTAGACTGTTCGTTGGCAGTAGCTCACCATAGAGTTCCAAGTATTTCATAGTCAAGTACTCCCTTCTAGAATTTTCTCTGGAACTCTGGACAAGCATTTATGTGCATCTATCAATATTTATATGTCCAAGTATCAGTCATCAATTCGATTAGTCAGTCAAGAGAAATTCTATTTGATGCTTGCATTCTTAAGAAACTATTAAGAGAAATGCTACGTGCTCAGTTACATTGAAAAGCTTATTTCAAATTGAATTCATAAATTGCGGATTTTTTTTTTTTTGAGCAGTCAACATCGAACAGAAAAGGAAATCCAAAAAGAAAAATGATATAAAAAAAAAAATGGCTGCAAGCGTGTAAGCTGCCCTCTAAATCTCACTGCTCTAGCCTTATATAAGCAGGAGCAAATGGTTCTGGCTTTGCTTTGCGTGGCGCACCTTGGTTACACACACTTAACTTTGGAATTTGCCAACTTTTTGGGGGAATCTGCAATTGCCAAAAGCTAACTTTGAACAAAATGTGGTCCGACTGTGGGTGTGCGTATCTCTCTCTCTCTCTCTCTCTCTGTGTGTGTGTGTGTGAATTTGGCAAAATTTGCATAAATAAAATTGGTATAATAAAATGTAAACATTTTGCTAAGCAAATTGTTGGCGCGCACACATGAACCGAACGAAACTCTGAGACCGACTGAACTGAAATGAACTGTAAATTTAATCGGGCTGCTGAAGGTGAAGCACGCGAAGTGGTTCAGGTGGGTCGGTAGTGGGAGGAGGGGCAGGGCTGAGCTGCGTAGGTGGAAATACATGTTTTAGGTGTGTGTAGCTGAAGCTGCACTGTAGCGATGCTCACAAATATTTGCTGACTCAACAAATTTGCATTGAAAAGGAGAAGACATACATACATATATAGTGCTGGGGGGTCGGATTGTAGGGGGCGTGGCAATTTATTTAAATATGCATGCGGTTTACTTACGGCACTCCGCCTCGTCTGACTTATCCTCACAGTCCTCGATCATGTCGCAGCGATAGTGCTGGGGAATGCAGTACGTCTTATTGAAGACATACTGGCCGCAGTTCAGCTGAGGCGATTCGCACTCGGGCGGCGCTGGAATGTGGCGAAGGCAGAAAATACGGTAATTGCCATGTTGGCCAATCAATTGGCATTGGGGAAGGACTCTCTACTTACGACACGATTGCATCTCATCCTCGCCATCGTCACAGTCCTTCTGGTAATTGCAGACCCAGTGCGACGTTATGCATTTGCCATTGTTGCAGCGAAACATTTCCGGTGGGCAGGGCGCATTCGAAGCGGCTATCGAGCTGCTGCCGGCGCCTTCACCCAGTCGCACGCCTGTAAGGAAAACGAAAAAAGGAAAACATGAAAACATGAAAATGACAGTATTTAGACATAGGACGTGGAACGCCATAAATCCAATTGAGCCAGCTGATTTTAGACATTTTTCCACTGAACTCGCCGTGGGACAATCGCATAACAGAACTTCTTCTGCGAAACGGCAATCAGCGAGCAATTTATATAACAACTACAATACTATAGAATGCACCGTTTACCCCGGGATACATCGAAACTTTCAAATGGATATTCAAATCGAATTGATTAAGAATCACTTTTATAATTCGTCTGCAATTTAATTCACTTCATTTGAACTTTGTGCCCACTATTGAAGGTAAAGAGCGCTTTAATGCAGACTTCAGACCTCAACTGCCCAAAGACTCTTATATTGTGCATTTTACCGCACAACAATAACAGCAGCAGGAGGAGCCGCAGCAGGAGGAGCCGCAGCAGGAGGAGCAGCAGCAGCCGTAACTTTTACACAGAAAGGGACGAAAATAAACATTGAACATAATAAACCCGGACTACACCCACTGTTATTATAGAGAGATTTTCTATAGGCGCCTGTGCCGGACTTTAAAGGCTTTGGGATACAATAATAACAAGTAAGAAAGCTGTAGTCGAGACTGCTCGACTACGAAATCCCCTGAGCCCTTCTTCGAACGAATAATATTCCAAGAATTATTCGATTCGTTTCTACACGCATGCAAAACCACACGCACACATAGACATTGATCTACGCGTGCATGCATGTATGTGTGTATGCATGTGTGTAAGCATTGCAAGCGTTTTGCTGTCTCGCTGCTTTGCTGCTGCGCCGCATGGGTTTTGATGAGAAAACTTTGATGATTAATAATTCTGTTTCTAGATGGACAATCGTATTGATATCTTCAGATTATGATTATGATATTCATATCTATATGCTAAACCAAACTGCATGTCTCTAGTATTTGAAATGCATTTTTTCATATTTGGGGGGTGGTGGGGCGAAGTGGGGACCGGAATCCAAAATCTGACAAAAACCGAAATTGTATTAAATTAGTATCTATATATATGCAGAAGATTTGGAGACTCTAACTCTAAAGATGAATTAGCTAGAATTTTATAACTGGTTCCCGATAAATTCGTTTATCGATAACTTCCCAAATATACAAGTTATCGAATTTCTGAAACAAACTCGTACTGCGCGTGCAATATACGAACCTAACACAAAAAGAATGAACTCTCTAGCTTTTGTATCTTCGGAAATCGACGCGTTCATACATACGGACGGACGGACGGACGGACGGACGGACGGACGGACGGACGGACGGACGGACGGACGGACGGACGGACGGACAGACGGACATGGCTATATCAACTTTTCTCGTCACCCTGATCAAGAATATATATACTTTGTGGGGTCTGCCACGCCTCCTTCTGCCTGTTACATACTTTTAACAAAACCATTATACCCTGATTTCCCATTTTCAATGGGCTCAGGGTATAAAAACAAAATGGCAAACAATGTTGATGAATAGTGCGAAGGAAGGGGAAGGCGTCAGCCAAAATTCCATGATATCCTATTGGGCTACACTCTTTACTGCAACGTGATGGAAAATCAATGTTAAAGTTACGGATATTCGGATTTCGCAGCTATTTAAAGTTATTGAACTGAAGCTAAAGAACTTGGGAAGAGCAAATGAAACAAAATTAATTTTGAGCTGAGGAAAATCTAGAATTTGATAGTTTTTTTTCCTATTTGAAATGGACTTTGGCGTCTAAAGGATACAAGTTAGGGAATTTAGGAAAAGGTCTATTAGGTAACTCAATCGATGGAAAATTAATCTGAAAATTAATAAAACTTTTAGGCTTAGCTCAGACTAAGCTTAGTTTAACTAAGCAAGTGAAGCACAATTAATTTGAAGCCAAGGAAAATCTTATATTTTATAAATTTGATCTATTTTCAATAGACTTTTGAGTCTGTAAGCTATAGAATGTATGGCAAATTGCGTGAAAAAAAACGAATATACTCTTTTTTCCCTTTGGGAGCACGGTATAATTAAGAGAACTTTTTGGCTTGGCTCAGACAAAGCTTAGTTTAGCTACCCAAATGAAGGGAAAATCCATCTTAAGTTGAATTTTAAGTTCGTATTTTATAGTTTTTCGCTTTGAAATTGATTTTCGGGTATCGAATCGATTTTATAATACAAAGTAGATAATAACTGAGGAAAAGGTCAATTCAGTAAAGTATCTTAAGGTAAATAAAATTTTTTAAGGCTTTTCGATTGGAGTTCCATTCCATTTTACATGATAGGAGCTAAAAAGTTTGGGAAAGGTCAGTTCACAAATTTGTTTCTTGTGGACTTAAAAAAGACTTTCGGTTATCGCATTTATTTCTAGTGACAGGATAAAGGATAAAAAGTATTTGGGTAAAACTCCATTCTGTAAATCAATTCATGTTTTTCAATATAAAATATACTTTCGAATCTATTCCGTTACATAATAGAAGCTAACGAGCTATGGGAAAAGGAAATTAACTTGGGCCATAGAAAATGTTGTGCTTCAATTTGGAATAAACTTTCGATTAAATTCCGTTAAGTAAATTATCTTAAAGTAAGGCAGGATTTTTGTTGTTTTTCGGCTATAGTTAAGGGTCATTTCAGTCGCTCGAGCATATAACATATACCAGGGCTTAGCATAAGACATAATCATTGCCGGGAAATGCCTTTCATATTGATATTACGATTACTGCTGTGAATGGAATTCAAGCTGTCTTCGAGTCTGCTATTGGCAAGCTCGCTGCTGTTGCGGCTTTCTTTAAATTAAAAGAAAACAAGCAGCAAAGCTCAATCGGTGGAGCAACGACAGCTGAATGCGCTTTCCAAGGCGCAATTAAATATATTTCCGCAAGAGTCTAAGAAGAGCTAGCAGATTGCTGAGGAGGAGAAGGTAAAGCTGCGGTCTATTGAGATATCTAATGGATACATTTTTATACAGGTTTATAGCATGCTCGATTCTAAGAATAAATGTAGCTTCTGACTGAGCATGGCTAATACCTACATATATACTGTTATCTGTCAATTTATCAATATGTTACACATTTCATGGCTAAGCTTTAATAACCAGGGAAAGGGTATTAGTGTGGGCTGTGTGTGGGCTAGGACAAGAGCTTAAGGAGCAACGTTCTCTGTCGCAGACAGGCCGGCGTGTTTGGCTCGTATTAAAGCTGGCAAGTTTGTGGCTAAATCTCGGTAGCAACTTCTTTTTAGCTGTCTACTGGCTGTTGGCTCTTGGCTGTTGGCTGTCGTCGCTGCTCCTTGTTGCTGGCATTATTGTTGCTGCGGCTGTTTGGGGAACGTGCCACAGCGACAGAGCAGAAATGAGCGCAGCCGGCGCATTTTGGCAGCATTAATTTTTCCCGTGTGTCACATAACGTTCGCCCAGTTGCCGCCGTTGCTGTTAGACGTGTTTATGGAGTCACTTCCCAGTTGGATGCAGTGGCACGTAATCAAGCCGCGACTTGCCTACGCTATGGCACTCCGCTTCCCTCTCTCAAGCGTTCCTTCTCGCTCGCTCACTCTCCCAGTCTTGGTCCACTCTTGCTTGGCTTTATCTCAATCCATCTCTTTCCCGCCAGCTTCAGCCATTTTGCCAGCGTTGACAAACAAATTAGGCCACAATTGTTTAGCACTTGGCAGCACTGCAAGATGCAGAGAGCTCTCTGCACAGATGCAACGTCCTCGCCAACGGCAGATATATGTATATTGTGGGTGTCGCAACAGTATAATTAGCAGAGGTCGGCTCCGCCGTGCCATGCCCTGTCCTGCTCGTGCGCCGGCTGCGAGTAAATTGGCAACTCATGTGTATTATTTGCATTTAAATTGCTTTTTGTCATTAATTATAGGCGCTTTTGAGTACGTGCAATGCGTGGCATGCAGCTCGGTAGCCCGGCAGCGCGGCAGCCCGGCAGCAGACGCCATGCATTGTTATTAATAAGTGCCGATGGCCCTTTGAAGTATGCTATGGAATTTTAAGCCACGCCCCCCATACCTCATCGAACGCAAAAAGTCATCAAATATACATTTAAAAATGTTTGCATTTCAGCAACAACAACAAAAAAGGGCAAACAGCGGTCACGCTTTAGCCCTTACCCAGGCACACACACATTGACACAGCCACACACCTACAGAGAGAGAGAGAGAGGGAGAGAGGGAGAGAGAGAGAGCGGGAGTTGGTGGACGCTAAAAATAATAGGCCGCCTGTGTGCATAATAATGAGTCCCCCAACGAAGTGGCCCCAACGTCTGTCCGACTGTCTCTCAGTCTGTCTCTCTCTCTCTTCCTCTCTCTTTCTGTGTCTCACTCTGTCTCTCTGACTGAGCATGCAATTATGGCAGTTGTCTATCCGAGACGCGCAGCTCGGGCAACGCTCTGTCGCCGACTTTTTATTGCATTCGGTTGATATGTAGACTCTGTCGACAGACTGCCTGAGCCGGCTCGACACGACTCGACTCGACTCGCCTTAATTTGGCCCGACAGAAGTTTTTCTTCTTTTATTTTTTTTTTTTTGTGCTGAAATTCACATTTGATTTGCGTGAAATGCCGAGCTAAGCATGCAATAAATTTGTATTAATTTGTAAACTGCAATTGAGATCTTGCGCTCAGTTGAGCGGGCATTCGCTGCAGCAATATGCTCGGCGCCTGCAAAATTTGCTTCAGCTGCATAAATGCCACAATGCGCAGAGCTCCTCAGCTCAGCTCAATTCAGTTCAGTTCAGTTCAGCTCAGCTCAGCTCAGCTCAGCTCAGCTCAGTGAATGCCTTTTTGGGACTATATTTATTTATTTAACTTGTTTCTCCTTTGGTTCGGTGCGTGGGTGCATTTGTTTGCTTGTTGCCTTTGGTTTCACAGCAAACTTAAATATTGTATATTAATTTTTATTTATTTATATTGCGGCATACCCTGGACTGCATTGCAGCTGGCTGGGCTAGACCTAGGCACAGTGAATTTTATATATTCTTTGTAAAGGGTATTTGCCAATGGCCTATGACGAATTTGGCTTTTATTTATTGTTTATTATTACTTAAAAACTTTTTTTTTTTTGTTGGCTGTTGATGCACTTTTATTGCTGTTATATTAATAGTCCAATGGGTTATAGCAACATAAATACGTCCAATATAGCATTTTTTTCGTTTTAATTTATGCATTTTGTAATATGTTTATATATATATACCATATAAATGAAACTGGCGAAGATATAAAAGCGTCAATGTAAAATCAGTTTGAAATTATTGGATAATTTATTTACTTTCCTCTAGGAAAAGTCGTTCAGGCTAGCTGAACGACATATCCAGTCTGGTCTATGTAATAGATACATGTAAATGATATCTAATTTGACATTTTTCAATAAGAATATATTTATTTTTCATATTCAAATTTAACATTATTTCAGTAGAGTATTGCAACAGTCAGTACGAATTGCTCCCAAAAGGAATCTAATAATATTTATGTAAAATTTTAGATATTCAAAACAGAGTATTGCTGCAGTCGGTGCGACTTTGATTTGAAAATATTTTTGTTGTTGCTATATGGTCAGATCTAGATACAGTATATATAACACATATGTATATATCAACAATATTCAATTCGAATATTTAACAATAGGAATTTAATTATATTTCATAGAGTATTGCAGCAGTCGGTGCGACTTTCACTGTCATCAATTTGAAAATATTGTTGTTGTATTTACGTCTTGTAATTTATTATATTTAATACTTTTCGCAGTGGTCACATTTGTCATGCGGTAATTTAGTGGGTTCGCGCGCAGATTGTAATATTCATAAGTTATTTTATGCTTTTCAATAATCAATGCGCCATTATAAATAATTAATATGGCAGGGCTACACGCAAATGGCATTAACATTCGATCGAGCTAAATGCCAGCCGGACAAATTGTTGCTATTTTCAGCTACGGCTGTGGGCCAAGCGCCGTATACGTGATATGTTCGAAACAAAAGGGCTGGGAAGCGGTAGGTTTATGCTTAAGGGATGTGCGAGTGCTGATATTATAGGAGACCATTATGTAGCTTCATTATTTTCACATAACTCTAGTTCAAGTTTGGATTACCATTCATCGTTGTCGTCTTTCAGCTCTCTCTCTCTCTCTCTTTCTCTGACTCTGTCTCTGTCTCTCTAGTTTTTCTGCACATTTTCTTGCGCTATTTCATTTCTTAACGCTTCAACCGCATTGCACTGGCACGCAGCGAGTCGTTTATGTATATGGTTTCTATGGGTACATATGTCATGCGTATTTTTTGGCTACATCATTCATAAAAAGCGAATCGAAAAGTGCCATAAACAAGCGCAGCGCATCGTAGCGTCCGAAATCTGTTGCCAGTAGCTTGCCCATTTGCTTCGTCTGCCACGCCCCACATCCCACCTCCCACATCCCAGCCCCAGATATGTGGCTGGAGATGGATAGACTTTATGCAGACGCTGGCATGCTGTGGCGGCGGGCAGAGACTACCATTGCCATCAATAAATAATAAATTGCCTATAAAAACTGATAAATTCATTGATGAATCTGGAAACTCGGCGCGTTATGGCGCTTCGTAACTCACATTTGTGGCCACGCCCCCCTCGCCTCGCCTAGCCCCGCCTGGCATCCTTGTGCAGTGGCTGAGTAATGGAAATTCATGACGGTAATGTACAAAACAGTGCGCCGTGGCTAAGGCGAGACTTGCCAAGGGATAGAGCAATAAAGTGCAAACTTTAAATGCAAGCCAGTTGCATGCCACATGCCACTTGCCACATGCTACATGCCACATGCCACATGCCATTTGCCATTGACAGAATCTGTGATTTTGTGCACTTAAATATTCAGTAATGGGCAACTCCGCATGGAATAGCAGCTATTCATGACATACTTATAGCGACGCAGGCATTTTTTTCTTTGAGCCCTTTTGAGCGCCCTTGCACAAGCATTGATGTATGTGCGAGTCGTATACGCAATATTTGATAGCCTTGTAACTAATGTAAGTCGTTGCAAGGCAGCTCAGTGTGCCCATCGCTCAAGGCCTTAGCTCGTAGGATAATGTTTCCCTGTTCTAGCTTTAGCCTTGAGTCTTTGCTTTGGTGACTGCATCTTGCCGGCCTTGGAGTCTAAAATGTCTTAAATATTTGCCATTGGTCCATATGTTTTCGTGTCGAGCATAGCGAATTATGACAAGTTTTAGCTCAAGCTTAGAGTCTATAATTTTTGTGTTCCATCCAGAGGGCGCTAGCTGCTTTGCATATCACATAAGCATTTCCAGTCACATGCTGAGCATTTGTATTTGGTTTTCTATTTGTCTTTGGATCCGCACTCATTGCTTTCTTTGTTTGTCAATCGGCTGGTCGGCATGATTCTCATTAAATGCCGTGTGGGTGGGAGGGAGTGTGAGGATGCTACTATGATAACCTACTCTAAAAGGCACATCACGTGTGCAACTTTGCAGTCAGTCAGTCACATAGACTGCCAGGCAGAGGCGGAGGCAGAGGGAGCGTAGTACGTTAGGCAGGATGCCAACAACTCAGGACCCATCCATCCATCCATCCATCCATCTACTTTTGATTTTTGCCAGTCTGACAAAAAGCAGCAACAACTAGAAATGGCAGACAAAATGTTATTTCTGTTGTGCCTCATACCCTATAGCCAGGGCGAGTGTGTGATGGCATTGAGGCTTGGTTTGGAGCTGGAGTTGGTAAAGCGTCTACATAAAATATAAATTTAGAATTGAATAAAAATTCATGGACATGAAATCCTAAGCTGTGGTGTAGAATATCTCTTGGTCGTGCACTCTTATTTGATGAACTCTTGTTTTATTTTCGTTTTTTATTTTTGCTTTCGTTTCATTTTTTTCTTCTCCTCATTTTTGCTGTTGCTGTTGTTGTTGATGTTTTGTTTTGACTCTGTGTGAGTTTTTTTAAATGTAATTTTAAGTGACGTCGCCAAAGTTAAAACGTGACAAAATTACAAATATTTCGTAAGCTTTTAAAACCGTTGATACTGCAGCAGCACGAACAACAACCATAACATTGCCCATAACAATAAAAACAAATAGAAGCACCAGGGCCAGCAACAACAGCAATTCTAATAACAAAAACAAACACAGCAACATAATACCTAATAACGTGCATTTTGATAATGTCGTGGCGAAAATGGAAGCGTGCAAGGGTAACAGAGCAGAGCAATCCTTCCCGCCTCCTGCCACCCGCACTGCTGCTGCCGCCCAAGCCACCATTTGCCTGATTCATTTATCGAGTTGAGGATAGCGGCCGTTGGCAACTTTTGGTCAGGACATCAAAGATTCACCAAGTGGCCAAACATGAAAATAGTTTGAAACTAAACACTCTTATGGGCCGGCAGTTAAAGGCGCAACTATTCTAAGTTTTCGCCCATAAGGTAGCAAAGTAAAAGTTTCTAAATTTCAAGCGAAACTTTTCGTGCGGGTCGTCGTCTGGCCCATAAAAGGTTACGATCCATCCAGCATTTATTTATGTGCCCGTTGAACAGAACATATCATTAATTGCACTATTCACAATATAGTCATTCGATGCTTTCAAGAGATAGCTCTGCAAACGATACTAAATGCTAAACTTCATTATCACTGAGCTCGAAGAAGACATATAAGAGATAAGGAAAGTGATGTAATGAATACCCCTTTAATGGATGAATTGAGTGGGTCGAGTAGACTGGAACTAATTATACATTTCAGACAATATCTGCACATCCTTTATTTATATTGTCGCTGAAGAGCTTGCTCATTTCCTAAGTCCTTTTAATTGAATATAAAATGATTTTATTAGAATCCTTAAAATCCATGTGAGTAAAGAAAGCCAATAAAAATGTTGCAGTCGGCTGTATGCGATTGCATAATACTTCTCTACTGCCAAAAATTAATTTGGGAATTCTAATAATTCAAAATATATTCAATTTGATATATTATAAGTGCCCTCTCAGAATTCCCTAATTAATTTTTGCCAATGAAAGAGTATTATGCAATTGTATGCACCCGATTCAATATATAGTTTAATAAATTAGGACAGCAGCTCAACAGCAGCTAGATTATGCAGTTTTTCCTCTAGATAGCATTACTATATCATTTTATTTCAATTCTTAGAGGACGTCTAAATTTATGATACAGTTAAATTTTGGGACTAGTTAACGGTTATAGGTTTCAAATTTACGTATGGAGCTGGACAGAAAGATGAGGTAATGACAGACGAGTGGACGGACAAACAGAGGAATGAATTTGCGAATGGATGGATGGATGAACGAATAGGCAGAAAAACAAAACTAAAATCTCTTTTACATTGTGAACGAATTTAAATGTGATTTTAATTTATATAAATCCAAATTACATCGAATTTCCATTAGGTTATTACTTTGATGGCTGTCAATTAAAGCAAAATAAAAAATATTCTTTTATACTGATTTAAAGCCTAAGAATATATGTACTAATGAACAGAAGTGTGGACGTATTAAAGTATGGACAGATGGATGTACGAATAGACAGGATATAGAATTAATAACTCTATCTCTCTCTCTCTCTCTCTCTCTCTCTATCTTTCTCTCTCTCTCTCTTGCGCTCTTATTTTATGTTTATGTAAATTCGAATTATGTTTTCTGTTTGTAAATTTGAATGTCAGGTGAGTTGCTTTGATGATTGCAAATTTTAATAAAAATAATATATATAAAACTTTCTATATTGATTTAGAGCTTCATCAAGCTAAGTGTAAATGTGTTAGCTCTATAATATGTGCATATATATATAAATCTCGTTTGCTTGTCATAGATGTGATTGAATTGATTTATATGCAAGTAAATGAAATATTTTTGCCTCAAAGGATGAGCTGAATGGAGTAAAGTTTTATTTTGTGGTTGTTATTTGATGCAAAGAAATGCGTGTTAAATTTTTGAATAGAATGAATGCGAGTATTCATTTCACATGTGTGTGTGTGTGTGTCTGTGTGTGTTTCGCTTGGCTTTGTGCATCTTTTGTGGACTGGCTTTATTATGGCACAAGCTACAAAATTAATTTGGTGAGAATTGCGTCAGCATCCAGAGGCACTAATTAGATGCATAATTAGACGCGGCGTTGTGCGGTTGTGGGCGCCTATGGGCGTGGCAGCTGCAACTAAAAGCTAAAATTTCTGACAGACCGAGAGAGGGAGGCTGGGGTTGGATAGACAGCAAAGCGACAGACAATAAATGTTTGTGGCTGGCGCTTATAAACTCAACAAATTATGTTTAATTGAAGTTGGGTTTGTTGTACTCATGCCGCAGCAGGTGACAAGCGCCTGGCCCTCCAAAAAGTTGCATGACAGCTGCTACAGTGGCAGCAGCAGCACAGCCAGGACAGCCAGGACAGCCAGGACAGGCAGCAAGGACAGGCAGCGAGCACGTGCAAAGTGCACGTAGCCGGAAACAAATGACATTGTCAGCGCCTGCCTTTTTGGTTGTCGCAGCGAGAAATCCCAGCTAAGCATTTCCGGTCGCGTCGTCTGCCATTATCCAAGCGCATGTATTGCATGCTATGTGTCTGCGTGTGCGTGTGTGTGTGTGTGTGTGTGTGTGTGTGTGTGTGTGTGAGTGTGCGTTTGCTTGGAGACAGCGCCATTAGCCAACGTCACACCGCAAAGTTTTGCTGCAGCTTGGCAAAAAGAAAGAAATGTCTTTAAACGCGCTTTGCTCTTGTAGTTGCCATTTTATGACGGCGCTGGCTTTTGTTGTCTTCTGCCCCCCCTCTTCTCTTCTCTGGCCATTGTCATTGGCCAATTGCGTTTAAATTAAATGCCAACATTGCTGCGCAGCATTAGAGCCGTATCGAATCAATTAGGCAAGCGATGCTGCGCGCGATTCTGTCCTTCTGCTTCGCGCAACATTTGTCGCATTAATTTCAAATTTTTGAAGCGCATTCAAAATGAAATCACGCGCCTCGTTATACCCTGCGCTTTTGGCATGGCTCAGGCGTGGGTATGCCTGCAAGCCATGCGCAATATGTAACACCTTACAGCTATAGCTTTAGCTTAGCTTGAGCTAGTTACATATTTAATGCAACTTATTTATAAAGTTTGTTAGAAAAAACTTCGTCAAGCTTCAGTTCTTCATTGGGTAGCGACTGGTCGAGCTCTTGGCTTGGCTTATTGCTGCTGTTGCTGTTTGCCAGACGCCGCGAAATTAGCATTAGCCTGGCAAACATTTTGTTGCTGGGAGGCGGGAGGGGGGCGTGGCAATAAATTGTTTGGCACTACGCCGGCTGCACATTATTGGAAATTGCTGCGTTTTGCGTTTTAATTGCCAGCAATTGATGAAATGCATTGGCCAAAGCTTAAAGCCTCAACTTTGCACGGCCTTTGGGCTGGCCCCTTGTGTGTCGTTCTGTTGAACGACACTCCACACCGCGTAAATCACGGCGCATAACGGCAGGGACGCGCCAGAGGTGGACAGCAGCTCCCAGCCAGCCGCGTCCTTGTCCCCTGCTCCTCTCCTCTCCTCTCTGCTGTGCTGTTAATAATCGATGGCTGCAGTGCCGCGGGGCAACTGTTGCAGTCTCGGCCAGCCAGCGAGCCAGCCAGCCAGTGAGCCAGCCAGCTAGCCAGCCAGTCCAGCGTAAAACGCTGGCCAGTGATTTAGGGTCAGGCCACACGGCCAAATTTCAATGCACTCGACCGCAAAATGTAAAACGCGCCGAGCCGCCACATAGAGGACGACGACGCCATTGGAAAGGGTGACCAACAACAATTACTAAAGCAACAAAAAACAAGTAAGAAAGCTCTAGTCGAGACTGCTCGACTACGAGATCCCCTCAACTCTTCTTCGAACAAATAATATTCGAAGAATGCTCCGTTTCGATTCTGCACGCATAACAAACTATACATGCAAAAACACTCACACACACACACACACGCTGATCTACGCTTGTACGCCTGTATGTGTGTAAGCATTGCAGGCGCTTGCTGTCTCGCTGCCTCTCTTGCGTGGACTTTGCTGCTATAACTTTTTTGATTAATCGTAATCAAACTTTCAGATTCAATGATATCTATATGCTAAACCAAACTGCTTATCTCTATTATTTGAAATACATTTTTTACACGTTTGGGGGCGTGGTCTTGAATTCAGGATCGGAATCCAAAATCTGATGAAAACGAAACGAAATTGTATTAAACTAGTATCTAGTATATATAGGGAAGACTTGGAGACTCTAACTCTAAAGATGAACGAGATATAATTGTATAACTGATTCTCGATAAATGTTTTATCGATAACTCTTGAATTATACAAGTTATCGAATGTCTGAAACAAGCTCGTAGTGCGCGTGCAATATACGAGCCTTACACAAAAAGAATGAACTCTTTGAGTGAGCTCTTTTATCTTCGGAAACATACAGACAGACAGACAGCCAGACAGTCGGGCATACGGACAACTATCAACTTTTCTCGTCACCCTGATCAAGAATATATATAGTTTATGGGGTCTGCCACGCCCCCTACTGCCTGTTACATACTTTTAACGAAACCAATATACCCTGATTTCACATATTCTATGGGTTCAGGGTATAATAAAAATGTCAATGAAACGTAGCCTAGGTGCCCTATTCCGAGACCAAGAGATAGAAAGGGAAAGAGAGGGGGAGAGAGAGAGAGAGAGGGAGAGTAAGTTCTCTCAGAGTATGAGATATTACTAGAGCCAGAGAGTTGATGTTTCGATATTGCTTTTAGCTACATAATATAAATCCTATTGCATTTCTGTATAGTCTGTGGATATACGAATGAAAAGAGTTGTTCGCACTAGAATCGCTAAGCTGATGTCGCACAGAAGTGGAGCTATGCTCGACTGTGAGCTAGAGTATGGAATGCAAAGCCGATTCTCGGGAAAGCAGGTCAGCTGGGAGCACGGGCAGCACTGGCAGCAACGGTAACAGCACCAATGGCGCCAACAACGACGATGATGGCCCGTGGTCAGCCGACCCGGGAGGTTGGGGGTTTGGGAATTGGGGATTGGGGATTGGGGACTGTGGACTGGGCAGCGGCTATGCGACCAAATTCTGAGCGTGGGTAGTGGACCGGAAATATTAAATTCGCCACTTTGGCGCACAAAGTGTTATTTTTCACTTCCGCTTCGACGGCGTTGGTAATTTGAACGTTGCTCCCTCGATCAGTCTTTGCAGCACTCGCAACTGTAAGACATTAATCTGCACTCTCTACACTCAAAGCCGCTGCAGCTTGACGCATATTAAAAAAATTCCCAGATACGAACTATTTCCATTTCCTACTCTAATAAGATTCCAACTAAGTAACGAGCGTTCAAGCATTTCGAGTTGATAAATCGGATTTTCTAGCGTTTGCTTGAATTTCTGTGAGATTTTATATAGTTTGAACTATGGGAAGAGAGAGGGACCCAGAGAAGAGAGAGCGAGAGAGAGATAGAAAGAGACCTAGAGAATAAGAGAGAGAGAGAGAGAAGGGGATATAGAGAAAAGAGAAAAAGAGGGAAATTGTGAGAAACATTGTAAGGAGAAGGGAGAGTGAAATGTAGAGTGAGAGAGAGAGAGAGAGAGAGAGAGAGAGAGAGAGAGAGAGAGAGAGAGAGAGAGGGAGAGAGATAGAGAGAGGGAGAGAGAGAGAGAGAAAGAGAAAGAGGGAGAGCAAGATGTATAGAAATATATATATTTATATATAGAGAGAGATATACCTAGAGTCAGAGAGAGAGAGAGAGAGAGAGAGAGAGAGAGGTATAGAAAGAGCCTACGAAGGAAATTAATTAAATTGTTATGAGTTTTGCCCAAAGAGCTTATACCATCATATATATATACGGTTCTATCAACCCTCACACACAAATATACATACATACATACATTTGTAAAAGTAAAGCCACATAGAGGAGTTTATATAAGTATACAATAAACTGTTTACTTGTAAAATGAATAATGCATGCATATTGCCTACACTTACTCGTCAGGCTGTGTGTGTGTGTGTGTGTGTGCTTGAACAAAAGGCAGCATTGGCATTGGGTTGTTGCCTTTTTGCCTGAACTGTAAAATTGTCAATTGCGTTGACCCAAATAAATAAATAACAAAAAGCCGGGACAGTTTTAATTAAAACCAAATTATTGTTATGAATATTTTGTGATGCAAAATAAAATGGCAACGACAGGCAGCCGGCGGGCAAAAGGATTATGATTGGATCTGGCCCAGATGACAGGGACAATTGTTTTAGTCTTGCTCTAAGCGAACACTTTTCGGTTTATGAAATATGCAAAACGCTCAAGGAATTCCGGCTGCCTTGATGCCATTGCCACTGCCACAGCCACAGGCACAGCAACTGCCAATGCCCAATGCTGGCCCACTGGCAGAGCCAGCAACATTATTGACTATAGTGAAACAGTTGCGCTTTGAGCTTGAATACCATTTGCCAATGATGGCCAAAAATATGCATGACAATAAAACATCGAGCATCGAGCACTGAGCGCTGAGCGCTGAGCAGCCAAAGCTGAAATCCATAAAAGCCAAAATGTGCAGCCAAATAAACATTTGAAATTCAAAGTCCGAGCACCATTCACCTCTGTCCGCAAAGCAATTTCGTTAGCCTTTTGGCCGCAATGCCAAAAACTAGCCATGAGTGCGGATTTCCCTGTTTACTGGATATCCAATCGAACGAATCGCATATTCAATAAAACGCGTTAAATAGTTAATGAGCTTTTGTCGAAAATGTGCAATAAATCATTTCGCAGCATACATTTAAACAAGTCGAATGGGCTAAACAGAGGTGGTTAGAGAGAGACGAAAGAATAGAGAGAGAGAGAGAGAGTTGAGTGAGAAGGGGAAGGTTAATGAAATAGAGTAAAGCTAAGAACGTGTGAGTGAGGTCGAAGTAGATATAGCGATAGTAAAGAAGAAGAGATAGAGATAGATAGATAGATAGAGAGAGAGAGAGAGAGAGAGAGAGAGAGAGAGAGAGAGAGAATAATATTGGATGACATAGAGAGAAAGCGAAGAAGGAAAGAACAAATAAGTAGGCAATATTCATTACCTGGCAGAGAGAGGATAGCAAGTGACAAGTGAGACAGTGTGAGAAAGAAAGAAAGGGAGAATGAGGGTTAGGTAAGAGAAACAGACGAGGAGTGGAAGAAAGAGATAACAAAGAGAGATACATGGGAACGGTAATGTGATGAAACTAAACACGAAAGTGAGAAAAACATACGTATAGAGAGAGAGGAAGAGAAAAACGTAAACATGAAAAGGTTAACACAAACATAGGAGAAAGTAAGATAAACTGGGAGAAGGCAAACAAAGAGAGATAAACAAAATGGCAGTGGGATAATCACAATAATGACAGATAAAGTGAGAGAAAAAGACTGATAGAGGAAGGATTTGATTTGAGAGAGGGAGAGTGAATGAAGAAAGACTGCAGAGACAGACGAAAAGAGAGACAAAAAAAAATTAGAAAAACTTAGATAGAGAATGGCAATCATAGAGAGACAAGAAGAAACACTTCTTTTTTTTTATCTATCTGCTCAAGTTCTATATTTATCTCTTCCATAGCATCCTATCTTCAGACTCTGTGTTCTTGAATATATCCTCAATAAACGGAAAATGGTTAAAAACTAAGCAAAAACTCATTTAAAAATCTTTAATGGCTTCCTATAGCTAAAATATAGTTTATATGCAAACTTGATAAGTTCGTGTTGCCCTTATACAAAATTTGTGCATCGATGAAGTTTTGCTGAGATGGGCTTAAAGTAATAAGTGGAGCCATTTATTTCTATTGTTCAGTTCCGTGCGGAGCTCAGTTAATGCGCTCGCTGTGCTAAAATCAATAATGTCACAAGTATTTACGATTCGGTCACACAGCTAGCGCCAAAATAATGCATATTACCTCAGCCCGAGGCAGTTCATAAACTGCAAACTAATGCACTTGAGTCAAGCTGTTCTGCACTTGCAGGCTCTTCAAAGTTCTGCACACACACGAACAGAGTTTACCCCTTTGCTGGCTATCAGCCCGGCAGCTAAAATGTTTCGTTGGCATGCAAAGGTGCTCAGTGCTTGGGTGCTTTGCTCGTCCTCGTCCTCGTCCTCGCCCCCGCTCCCCGCTCCACGCCTCCGGCCCCGATTGGCATTCTCTTTGCCATATGGCTTGCATTTTCCACTCGTAAGTGTGTCTAGCAGCTAGTTTTCTTATGTGCGGCCTGTCTGTGGCCACGTTTGTCATGCAATGGCTCCCTCGCCGCGACCCAGCTCAAAGTCCAATTGCAACTTTAGATGCCTTGCGGCTTCATGGCTGTGTGCTGGCAAGTGGCACTTTAAATGACAATACCTTAAGTGGGTATATCTCCATTTGCCATGCATAACGCCATAATATAATATCATAATATTGCGCCGATGCTATCTAGGCAATGCGATGCCCACAAATTGTGAAACTAAATAGAGCATTAGCCGGGGCCATGCCTCGCCACGGCACGCATGCCAGCTAGCGAGCCCAATGTTGGTGAAGGAACAATAAAAATATAGTTCATATATTCCAGGCGTGATGCAAATGTAATAAACACACACACACACACACACATTGAGAAAGAGAGTGAGAGAGAGAGATAGTTAGATGACGATAGAGGGCGTTGCGTCGTGTATACAGGCAGTGACCCCAACATAAAATGCAATAAAAGCTTGAATGAGGCGACATTTTTATGCATATTTATGCTTGAATGTTGCAAGCGAGTCGACTTGACTGCTGCATGTGCTGCAAATGGGGTTGCATCCCCACACACACACACACACACACACATACACAGAGAGCGAGAGAGAGGGAGGACTTTTACTTTAAATGCAAACAAGCAGCAAGTAGCAAGGGGCACAGGTTGGCCAAACATTGCCACAGATGAGGCGAGCAAGCAGCGCCAGCATGGGGAAGACACAAAAATGGAGCAGCCAGCAGATCCTTGCCAGAGACTGCAGGCGACGGACGCGACGTAACTAAAAATTGCAAGCCAACTGCCGAGGGAGCTGTGCTCCTCCATCCGTGTGAAGTGTGCGAACCAAATGAGTTTCTTGTTGCTGTTCCATTTCATGTTGTTGTTGTTGTTGTTGTTGTTGTTGTGCAACGAGAAGAGGCAGCATAAACCAGAAAAGTTAATAGCACAGTTTCCAGCGCTGAACGCATTAAGCGACAACAACAACAAGAAAGAAAACAAAAATAAAAACCATAAAAATTGAATTCAATTTTGTTCATGAGAATGGGCAAAAGGCACGGCTAAATGGAATTGTTCTTGTCGCTATTCGTGCCACAATAACCCTCTCCATAAACTACCCCCCCACTCATCCCTCCCACTCATCCCTTTGTTGCTTTATTGTTGCCGCTGCATTAAATAGTGTCGCAAATAGCGCATTTTTTGACGCCCGCGCGAAACGCGTTGAAAATTTCAAAAAGTATGCTTTCAGCCAGGTCGCATGCCGCAGGCAAATAACTGCAGGTTGGTTAACTTTTGCATGCATGCATATATGTACATATACATATACATTTATATATACTTATATATATATATATTCTTTTTTTTTTGGCACAGCCAATCTCAGCGCATTTTACAGGCCTTCCAGGGGGACATAGGGGGAGAGAGAGAGCCAGCCTGTAAGGCAACTTCTCGTTAGCTTTCTTTCACAAGGATGCAAATAATAAATACAGCATTATAGACGGAGCTGCTCGACTAAGAGATACCCTGATACAAGCAATCTGCAATATGATCTTTACTTTGGCAACTTATTTGTAGAATAACTTGTCTTATAGATAGCTTATCTCTATAAACATTTCGGCATGCGATTATAAAGCATTTATATGAGTGTCTTTGACCAAACTCAATTCTCTAGTATATAGAATTAATTGTAGATTTGGTAAGAATGGGGAGTGGTATCTAAAATTTAAATAATCCCAGTTTATTTTAAAATGTCAAGATCTTACATTTAAACGAAATGAAATTAAGCATTAGATTTGGTAATAGATTATATTTGATATATATGTATGTAGATATATAGATCCTCGATAATAATGAAGTTAAATGACAATGAAAAACAAGCTCTCACTGCTTATGGTATACGAAAATATGTATACGAAAATATATAGTTCAAATTTCGAATCTCTACCTTATATGAGCTACGCGTGGACGAATGAACGGGCGGAGGGTTAGATGGGCTGGCGGATGAACGGACGGTCATGGTTAGAACAACCTGATGAACCCTTATACCGCTTGTTGCATATAATTTCACATTAAATAGAAAATGTATTCTGAAATCCCATTTTCAGAATATGAAAATGAATGATTCACTCATATATATCGTATCGGGGTCATATCTATAAAATGTTAGTTATTATAATATATATGTTGCAGTTGTATTAAATAGAAACTGACAACTAGCACTAATCGATTAAATTAGCATTTTAGTGTCAATTAAAGGATGTATTGTCATTACGAGAGAGAGAGAGATAACTATAGCTGTTGCTGAACTGTCTACCGATGTCCTTCGCACAGAAGAGCTGAAATATGGAGTTTGGTCAAAGACTGTTGAGCATGACTGAGATTTTAATGAAAGGCGACGACAAGAAACTTAATGCTATGACATATAGATTATAATAGGAACTGAAATAACTAAATAAGGAAATAAAGATATTTTGGGCTGATAGATGTCAGATTGGATGAAGAGGACATTAGATAAAGATAGTTAGTAGATGAGTAGAGTTAGTCAGAGCTGATAAAGGGAACAGTACGGAAGACAAGGCTACACAAGAGAAGAAGAAGAGACTTCAAGACTTCAAACCCTGTGGGTAATTTTCCATTGGAGAGACTAACTTTATATATATAGTGAATCCTGTTCAAGTCTCTGACAGCAAGCTTACATTAGTCATGCTTAAATAAATTCTAATGTATAGAAAGTCTTATGTGCTGCTCACATTAATTCTAATATATACACAATCTTCTTTGCTGCTGCATTAATTATAAGAGCTAATGCCCTGAGGACTTCTATTAGCAGCGCACATTGCGACAATTTGCAAACTGTATTCACATGGCAACAGTTGACAAATGCAATGCTTCACTTTCCAGAGAGTGAAGCTTAATTAAGCTTTCCCTTTTTTCCCTGCGCTGTGCCAAGTCTTAGTTAAGTCAGAGGCAAATGTTCTGTTCTGATTCTCAATCAGCGCGATAGACAGAGGATGCTTTGCTTGGCTGTGATTTGAAGCGAGCCAAATACAAAAGCCAATTAACATTTGCTTTTACTGTTACTGTTACGGCTGCACTTGGCTGTCGCGATTTGGTTGCATGGTGTTGGCCAAGTCGACACGCCCATCTGTCCTGCCACGCTCTTGGCTCTGTCGGTGCTCCGCGTGTGATTTTAGCTTTTGCATAGTCGTGTAATTGAAAAGTTGCACAACACAAAACACACGCTAAACCATTTGTGTGACTGTGTGCCTGTGTGTGTGTGTATCTGTGTGTGTGTGTGAAAATTTCATTTGTCTGAGGCTTTCATTACATTTTATTTGCTGGCGCGTCCCACCTCCTGCTGGCAACGTTGCGTATCAGCTTACAGAGCAACACCTGCAAAACATTGTGGCATTTGGACTGAAGGCGGACGAACGACTCGAGTTCTCTCTCTCTCTCTCTCTCTCTCTCTCTCTCTCTCTCTCTCTCTCTCTCTCTCTGACAGTCTTTTCCTCTGTCAGTCAGTCAGTCAGTCAGGTAATGAGTCGAGGGTCCTGCGAAGGCCGTGCGCATCTTTTTGAAATATTTATGCATGCAAATTAACGCCGCAGCCAAGCAGAAGGCAGAAATGAAACCGAACAGAAGCAACTGATGCTGTTAAAACAATGTTAGCGTATTTTATTTCATTTTCGCACAAGTGCTAACACAGCTCATCAGTTGCTTGCGATTAACGCACAATTCCCAGCTCGGCAGGCTCAAAATCAAACCTCTTCTCTCTTCCCCTCTCTCATTTCAGCTCGCAGCATCTGCTTTATGTCTTGAGAATTTACACACACATACATGTGTCATATATATATATATATATATATATATATATATATATATAGCTGGTTATCTTAACTGTCAATTGGATTGTACTCAAAGTCGTATTTGGGTCAAATTGTAAAATGGCTGCGAGCATTTATTGATGACACATCTCTTGCATGGGATTCTGACTTAATTCTCAGCAGGAAATGTAGCAAGCTGACAAACTAAATGAGTTCAAATCTAGTGCTCAGCGTTGACTGGCAAATGAAAAACTTTTGACAGATTTGTAAATACATACATACATATACATATATAGAAATCAAGTCGAGTGCTGCACGAGTAAGAGATACGGTGAATCCTGTCAACAGAACTGACATTACAATCACTCTAAAGCTCATTTTATAATCATATATGTACAAATAACAAATAATACATGAGTAAGAACTCGTTCTGCTTACTAATATAATAAACTAATTTAATATAAAATAAAAATTTTGTTTCTTCAAGTTGGATTTTCTTAATAAATAATGATAATAATAATAATACAGCTATTAGGGTACTAAAACTAGTTCTTAAAATAAAATTAATCGATTTTTATCGATAACTAAAAGATAAAGAGTTATAGAAAAAGAAGTAGAGGTTCGGGCTGATTATGATATATGGTATATATATATATATATATATGATATATGGGAATATTTTCATTGAAATGTTATAGCTTTCAGTTTTTGGGGCTGAGCTCACTCGGGCGAAAGGACACAGAGGCGGACAGATAGACTAATAGACGGAGATAGCTAAATCCGCGCAGCTCAATATCTTTGTTAAGAATATTTTATGGGTTCTGCTACGCCTACTGCTGCTGTGGCATACACTTTCACAATACCAATATACTCTAGTATATAATATCTAAAATTTTCTATGGATTCAGGTTATAAATACATAAATTTATCTATGGCTAAATTCATTATTAAGTATAATGCCTTAGCTAAAATGAAATTGGTCTAAAATGTGATTCGATATCCTAAATTGAATTGTCTATGTGGAATATTTTATCGCATTGACTGTTCCCTTTAGGCAGGTTTGACTGTCATGCACTTAGCAACCAGCTTCAGCTATGAATTTGGTACATTTTTGGTAATGAGCTTTTAACAAATCTCCCAATCAATGTTACGTCGATGCCAATAATTGGCAAAGAGTGTGTGCTTCTATCGTTTCATCTCTCTGCATTCCTCTCGCCTTCTCTCTCTCTCTCTCTCTCTATCTCTCTCTATCTTGCAATCAACGCACACACATAAATAAATTATGGAAATTAAACATGAAATTGTACAAAACCCCGACACGAATGCGTCGACACGAAAGGCGCACACGTGCGTGTTCCAGTATGGAGCACATGGCTCTTGCTGTTGCTCCTCCTAGCTGCTGCTGCTTGAATGCAGCCCCTCTATCTGGTTAGCCGTATGCAGATAACGTTGCAAATTGACGGAAGCAACACATTTGCTACAAAAGCGCCCAGCAGAAGCAGCAGCATGAGCAGAAGGAGCACTCGCACAGCCCACCCACGCACAGCTTACACTGAAAGAAAAACGAGCTGACCTGTTCAACATAATCATTCATGTCTTAACTACAGATCCATTATGAGAATGCCACACATATTGCTGCTGCTCATGATGATGCTGCTGCTGCTAGCTCATATGTGAGTTCGCCATCCGATTTCTTGAAGTGTGCAGGGGCTGGCGGGTACACGCCTTCAGCTGCTTTGACTAACAACTTTGTCAATGTGGCTGGCTGCCTGGATGGCTGTGACCAGGTGCAGCCCTCACCTGTGCCGAGTGTCAACGTGTTGACAGCGTCGATGATGATGATGAGCATGAGCAGGAGGTACAGCATGAGCAGAAGCAGTAGCAGGAGCAGGCGCAGGAGCGAAAGCAGGAGCAGGAGCGGGAACAGGAGAGCAACGACAACGATGGCTCTGCTTCATGTTAACAATGCGCAACAAAGGCGCATTAGGTGTGTGGCTGCACAGTGGGCGTGGCGTAACGTTTCGCTTAGGTCATTGCTGCTGCTCGTTTGCGTGGCCGTTGTTGGCAGTTGCATTCATGTTGCAACGATTTGCTGCAAATAGTCACACACACACACATACATACGCACACACGCACACACACATGCGTAACGCATATTGAAGTTTGTGGGCGCTCATCTGGTTGCTGTTGTTGCATTTAATTACGCGTGTCTCGACAGCGAAGTTTACTTTGTCTCGCCATGGCACACACAGGGCCAGTCAGCTGTGTGCTTGTGTATATTTAAGTTTATTAAACATGTGCCAAAACATGGCTGGGTCAATGTGTAGCCAGGCATTCGGCTGTGGCAACCACAAGTCCTTTGACTGACAGACGCTATTGTCCGACCAATTGTCCAGGTGCTGCTGGCAGCTGCAATTGAATGAAATTGCTTGATCCGTGGTGAGGTGAGGCGAGTCGAGGCTGGCGTTAATGTGTCACAAATCAAAATTAAACAAGACAGCCACGCCCTCACGCATCGTTTGCAGTGCACGGCACTCCTCACTCCTCACTTTTCACTCTTCACTTTGCAGTTCATTTAAAATGTCACATTAATTAAATGCATATAAACGTCAATCGAGGCAGTCAAACTCAGCTATGACCCCGTGTAACCCGCCGCAACGCCAGCTCAATTGCTCGTAATTTAATTTCGGCACAGGCCAAATGGCCCATGAAATCTGTCAAATTAAAATTATGATGAACGCGCGGGTCAAACCAGCCAAAACTGCAAATGCAATTGAAGCGAATTGTAATTTCATTCAAGCTATTCAATTTCGCAAATGTTTCAACATTTTCAGTTCACCAGCTGTCGCTGCTCATATGGCCTGTAAATGGGTTAAGGTCATTACCCTAAGCCAACCTCTAAATAATGCCAAAATCAAATGATTTGTCCAACAAAGACCTTGTGGCAGTGACTAGCTAGATCAAAAACTCTAAGATTTCCTATCTCTTTGTATTTCCATTCAAGTTATAGCTTAACTTTGCATTCCCAATATATAAGTTGAAATTTAAACAAAAAATTAATTTAAAACTTTGATATAAAAAATAACTCGGAAAAATAATTGAGCATAAAGAGCTGCAAAGCATTCTAGTAGAAAGTTTCTACAAATTGATTGAAAAAAGAAATCACAATTACTATGAATTCAATCGTTAGAACTGTAGGAATGAGTATTCAAGCAGCGCTTTAAGAGAGAAATAACGTTCGCGACTTTTAATCGATAATCAGGAAATGAGATTATTTTCCAGCTAGCTGTGCTGAACGGACTGCGCGACAGACGAATTGACAGATGAACGAATAGATAAATGGACAAATAGACGAAGGGACGATTAAATGGTAGTACGAATAGACGAACAGATGGGCGGAGGTGCGTTGGAATAAGCAGACGGATATAGCTAAACATGGCTAGGCCCCACGTGATAATCATAGCTAGCAAATGAATTTTGAAAAAATATGAAAAAAGTGTGAATATATAATATATTAAACAAAAATCATACTCTCTCGCTCTCACTCTCACTCTGTGCAAGAACTTTTACTCTCGCTCTTACTCTAACTCTGAACAAGAGTCTTCGGTTCATTTCGTTTTGGTTGAGCGTTTTGAGTGCAGCTCTTTATGTGACGCTCTTTAACTGAATATCGCTTGGAGAGCGATACGATTGATGCTCACATAATGAGTCACAGTAAGTGAGCAGATAACTCTAAGAGTCTTTGCAAACGATCTTCACTTTCACACATACATGCATACACTCATGTATGCAATCAATGTGCTTAGCAAAGACAACTCTCGCTTACATATGAATACTTAAACAAAAGACATTTAGCTTCATCTAACTCCGATCTAGCCGATCGTGAACGAAATCGTTGAAGAACCGATGTAATCGATTGCTCTCCGAGTTTTTATTTACAGACATCCATAGATGAAGAAACTTTCTCTGAATTCCTATTTGGTATGCCATAGGCTATAGCAATGACTTTGCATGTATAAGGCTATGAGCATTGTTGCTTCTCAGTTCATCAATATCAAGTCTAGTTGAATTTCTAATTAATTCCAAATTTGTTTTCTTTGATAGACCCTAAAGAGTTTTGCCTAATCGCTTACAGCTAAGCCAAAAATCTATTCTCTGTTGACCATTTCGGCTTTGGCTAAAACGATGTTGCCCAACCCATTTCGGCATCACAATGGACTACTTAGACTCATAGGTATTCAAAGGCAAACAGCCCAGGGCCAGATGGAATTTGAGCCAAGTCTAGCGCAAAACCAAGCTCGAAAAATGTTGCCACAGGCAACTCAGGCAACACTGGCAACATTGGCTGTCTGCCACATTTTGGTCGCATAGCTCAAGGCGTCTGGCTGCTGGTCGTGCAACATGCAACAAAACAATATGGTCACAAAGTTGAGCCACGATGCGGGCAACCGCTGCTGTTTTTTTTTTCATTTTGTTGTTTTTTTTTTTTTTTTTTTTTGGGCTGACCAACTGCAATGGAAATTTGAGCCCGCATAGTTCTCGATTTGCATATTTTACGCAGCCGAGTCGAGTGGAGTGGCGTGGTGAGGTGAGGTGAGGAGCGCATATTGTTCGCGCGGCATGTACATTGTTCAATAGAGTGTGGCAGCTACAACAACAAGCAATTTATGAGAGTTTCTTGTCTCTCTTTTTTCATAAATTATCGGCATAGATAATACTACATCTCCCACGTCTGCCTCCACAGTGTGATTCTCTGCCTACCTTCCATACTATTCGACAAGTTTCTAAATCTGCCAAATCTATAGAATATTAGCAATAAATTGCGAAACTTATGCGATGCAAGTGGAGAAGTGAATTTCGTAAGGGAAGCGGCACTAGGACAATATCTATATTTATACCCTGAAGCCATTGAAAGTGTGTGAATGGGGTATATTGATTTAATGAATATGCATGTAATAGGCGGAAGGAGGCGTGACAGAGCCCATCAAGCTGCATAATATGAATATGATTTAGAATGATGTATTGAATCGATCTAGTCATGTTCGTCTATCCATCATTTTTATACTATCGATTAAAATCGATTAATACCTTTTATAAGCATAGTTGGAATGCTATAAACTATGCTGGAGACTTTAACTTTATTATGGGTATATTTTGGACTTGACATATTATTTCTCTTTCGCTAACTTTTACGAAAATCATTTTGGCTATTGAATGGCTTAACAATTTAGTTTCTATAGTAAAACCTATGAATACAGCTCCAGCTCAATCGCTGTTCATTAAAAAATATATTTTGATTGATTATAAGATCAAGTCTTTTGCAAGCATCTCTAATTACTCTTACTCATGTAACTATATACATCTATCTCTACTAAATACTTATACATATATAAATACTAATACTTATATAAATACTAAATACATTATTATAAGTTCATGAAATTCAGTTTCAGTATAACCAAGATTATTTTTCCTGTTCAAGTAATATTAATATGTTTATAATGATTCAGCTGGACAAAGCATTTCTGTTTCTGTTTGCTGCCGTGTGGCAGCAATTAGCAAATTGTAGGTCTAAATTGTCACAGCCGCCTAAACGTTGTTACCCTGTATTTACTGTACTTGTGTATTCACTGTGCGCCTCGTCGGGTCTCGTTGGCAAGTTATGCACTGTGCGAAATCTGGCCATATTTGTAGGCGTTGGCAGAAATGCGACACATGCCCCAGCCAGCCGGCAGCTGGCGCTGGCGCTGGCCAGGCCTGGACGTGATTGTGTCCTGGCTGCTGGGACACAGTCTGGCTTGGTGCTTGGCCGACGGTTGTGCGCGGTGTGGATATTAAAATGTAGCGGTTGGCCAAGTGGTCAAAAGTTGAGCGGCGCGTCATAAAAGTGCATGGCCAAAAAAAAAAAAAAAATGACGCAAAAAATGTGTAGCATAAGCGGCGGGCGCAAGACGAAGCAGAGCCGCAGCGGGGCGGGGGTGCGAGGCGTTCTGCATTTAAAGAGTTCTGACCAAGTGGAGTGTGGAGGGGGAGGCTGGGCAACGGCTTTTACGAGCGCTGTGGCATGGATTTATGTTCGGGCGGATTGCTGAAAGTGGAGACGCTGCGCCAACAAAAATATGTTGTGAAATATTTTACAATTTCATTTTTGTGCTGCGAGGCACGCTTCGTCGACAAAGGCGGCCAATGTGTCGAAGCGGGGAGCGGCTGCCACTCGGGGCAATTGAAATGAATGTTTGTCGTGTTAAAGGCTGTGATTTTTTCTCTCTGTGTGTGTGTGTGTGTGTATGTGTGTGTGGTGTGTGTGATAGGGACATGAACATGGCAATGCATTTGCTGCGCGGACTAGTGAACTGAAGTGCAGATGGCCAAATTGTGCGCCTGCCTGTGTAATTAACACAGGCCCGTCCCGGCCAGCAGGGTATGGGCAATTGGCCCAACTGGGCGTAGATAGCGCCGCCAGTGAGCCTGACAAATGGCTTATTTAGGCGCAGGCTTAGCCACACTCTCAGAGCCAAAGTCCTGACCCCACTCTCGGATAGCAATACGGCCGTGGCTCATTCACCGCCGTCTGTTCGTCCGTTCGTCCGCTCGTTCAGTTAATATTTACCTGCAAAGAGAATAAAAGGAAAACCGAATTTAACTTGGGTTGCAAAAGCTTTACTTCAAATATGCAAAAAAAGGCATTCACTAAACTAGAACAAAGTAGCAACGACTGCCTGCATACTCTGCGCATGCATGAATATCGTCAGAGCTACGCTGCGTATACGTAATGTTATTCTTTTATTTTATATAGATTTGTAATATATATATATAAATTAAATTAATTTTTTTAATATAAATAAATATATTTTGTACATATTAAAGTTCAAATTTTAAGTCTAATAATAATGATACCGAGTTTTAATAACATGAGTGTTCAATTTAATAATAATAATAAAAAGAAATAATTATAATAAATAAAAAAATAAAAAAATAATAAATAATAATAAAAATAAATAATAAAAAAATTAAATTAAAAAAATAAAAAATTAACGAAAATAAATAAATTAATAAATGAATAAAAAAAAATAATAATTAATTAAAAACAATATATATATTAATAAAAAAAAAAGGAATAAATGAATACAAAATTAGCAATAACTAAATAAAAATAATAAAAATCTAACTCCATTTCTGCATACGTTTTCAAAATATTTTTATATGAGTTGATTCATTCATTCAAATCTTTTATTTGATATGCAATAAAACAGAAATGAAAAATTTCAATATTTTGCAGACTGTAAGTGAGAGAGACAGAAAGAGAGAGAGAGAGAAAGAGAGGCACCCAAGTAATATAATATTAGGCCCAAACCGACACTAAAAACTAAAGCCCGGTAATCAAGTTGAGCGCTAATCAAAGCCGCCGAGCCACAACTACACAGCGGACAGTGCCAGCTGGCAGTGCCAGGGCCAGTGGCTGTGGTTGTGGCTGTGACTGTGGTTGGGGCTGCCGCAGTGGTGCGACTGCTGGTTCAATGAACCACGTGCGGTTCATAAAAAAGGCGCCAGTGCATATCATAAAATGGAAATAAACATAAATACATAAAGCCGGCGGGCGTTAGGGGGTCGCCTGGTCTGTTGAGCGATTCATCTGGGCCACGCAGCCAGCCCCATAGCTATAAATTCAATTTGAAATTTACTGTCAGTGGAAGCGAGGGAGCTGGCGCTCAGAGAGGGGTATGCTGAGGGTAGGGTAACGAGAGTTGCGTTTAGGGTCGATGCTGCCTAACGTTGATGAGCACAAAAGTTGGCTGTTGCCGTTAGCCGCTTGTCAATAATGTCAATCGCTGTCGCTGTTGCTGCTGCTGCTGCTGCTTCTGCTGCTGCTGTTGCTGTTGCCTGAAGCAAAGTCACAAAAAATTTGACATTTCAAATAGAGTGCAGCAGCAACATGACCCGGCAGCATGAAATGCGACAAAACGAGCAGCGCGGCACAATAAATTTCATTGTTTCATTTCTTGTTTTAGCCATTTTTGGCTGTTGTTGCAGTTGCAGTTGCTGCTGCTGCTACTGCTGCTGCTGCTGCTGCTGTTGCTGTTGCTGTTGCTATTGAATTTACTGCTCTCAACTGGCAGCCATAAAAGCCATTTTTGGTTGCACCTTGCACTGGTTTTTTTTAGTTGTTATTGTCGGTAGTGCGGTCAGCTAGCCCATTGACTGTTGAGTATGTGGCAGTTAACCAATGTTTTAGCATGTTGCAGCTGCAATGCAAGCAGAGCGCCAAGTCAGCCATTGTCATTGACAGTGGCATTGGCAGTGGCATCGAATCCGCTTTTTATTCCACTCACTGCTCACTAGTGGAGCGTGCTGTAAGCCACAGCTAGCCATTTCCCTTGGCCATCGCTGTATGCTTGCGCATTGTGCTGACTTTGCTTTATTGTGATATGAGATTCCTTTGCCTTTGTTATGAAATCACAAATGCCACATTCTTTGCTCTGGTCTGCAGGTGGTGGCACAGCACAGCTTCTGCTGGCTGCCAATTAAATTGGCTGTCATCCTCTTTGGGCTAACAAGGCAACAGCTCAACTTAGTTGCAGTCCAATCAGTGCTTAGATATCATGATTAATTCTCTCTGCTCTTCATATGTCCAAAATATGCTCTTTAAAGGTGTTTTCACTCCACTCCAAACGAGAGCGCAAGCGGGCTGGCATTGGGGCTTGGCCCATCATTGCCGTTGCCTTTGGCACAATTGCCTGGCTTTGCTGTGTGCGTTTGTGTGTGGGTGTGTATGTGTGGCATAGAAGCTCCACAGTTGAGCGTGACATTGTCTGGTTGTCTCAACGTCATCATCAACACATGCACTCATCACACAGCAACCCAGAGCCATAGCTACGCAGCGAGGCATAGGCAAAAGGTGCCCAAAAAAGGAGGAAAAAAAAAAAAAGAACAGAAAACAAAAACCGAGCTAAAGGCAGGAATCGAAATATGCACATATGAGTGCTGCTATCTTTGCCAAAGGACTCGTAGTTAGCTCAAGCCGATTCCTGAATGCTCTCTAAGTATTAACTTTTATGCACACAGAGCTTAAATGACAATTGAACAAAGTAATTGGATATTATATAGGTATATATGTTAAAGTTTCTCTAGTTCTTGTGCTCAAGCATTGTTAAGGTTCAATTTTGAACAGATTTTATTTTATTGTTGCACTCGATGCTCCCAGAGAGAGAGTATGGGAGAGAGATCATGGGAAGAGTGAGTTTGGGCCAATGATCGTATGCAGATCGACCTTCGGGAGAGTTTAAGCGTAGGGAGTCTGATCAAAGGGAGATCGAACATAGAGAGAGCAAGCATAGAGAGGGTCCATAGACCTTAAGGAAAACGATTATAGGAAGAGCGAGCATAGGGAGAATGAGTATAGTAGGAAGTGCGTCCATAGCAAAGTGATCATAAGGAGAGTGATCATATGAAGAGCAATTGCAAAGAGAGTCATCATAAGGAGATCGATTGTAAGAAGACATTATACGGAGAGTGATCATAGGAGGAGCAATAATATTAAGAGTGAACACAGGGAGATCGTTTGTTGGAAGATCTATCAAACTCTAACCTCTGCTAATGTCTTATAAATTACAATTCAAGGGATTTATTATCAAATGCTTTTGTGACGTGAGCTTTGCCTCACTCCAACTCTAATAGGGTATACCCCAAACAGCGGGCAGTGTATAGAGTGCTTACGCAAACAGGCAAAGTGCGACATAAAGGACTCACTCATAGCAGCAATTAATGCATCGAGAGCAACCGAGGCCATAAAGCGCGTCTACTGCCAAAATGGATTGCTGGTGAGGCGCTATATATGGAGAGTCTGTTCGAAATAGCTCTACGCAATATTTGAACACCATTTGAACACCATTTGAACACCATTTGAACACCATTTGAACTTGCCATTGTCATTAGTCATACGCACCGTGACAACAGCAAAGGCAACAGCAAGAGGCAAAGTCAAGCACCATAACAAATTACTTTTTTGGCAGACTTCAAGTTGTTGAAACTAGTTACTGGTCGAGCCTTCAATTTGTTCAAAAGCACGCAGTGCCAACAAGCTTTTTAGCTTAGCAGGTTAACCACGTCAATGAGAACTGTGAGAGCAGCTAAGCACTGGGCTCAGCTTGGAATACATTGGTTTCTTTGTATATCTCATATTTATAGGTATATTAATCTTTGGGTATTTGAAAGGGTATGAAGTATCAATAGCCCCCATTGACAATGAGAGCTTTTCAGGAATCACAAAAATATATGAGGAAAGTCATCTCTGTTTTTTTTTTCTCTACTCATCAAGCTCTTTCATCTCTTTCATTCATTAAAATATATTAGATCTGTTTACAGGGTATCTCATTTTTATGCTTAGCCGTCCAACTTGTTGATTAATTTAATGTCAGCTACGAGTTGTGACAGAATTTTGTTTGCATAAGTTTATTTTTGCAGCTTTTTATCAATAAAATAAAAATGTATAAAAAAGCTAAAATAATATCAAAACCAAACTCAATTCTCGCTTTGCCTGGGCCATCTCAGCCCAATAGCTCACATCGGCTACGCTTCGCTGTCTGCTAATGACCAAAATCGTGAGGGCATTGGCCAAATTTTGTTGACAGGCCGCCAGGCCATAGCGAAGCTTTTGCGGAACGCTGGCATAAGGATGATAAAAGGCGAAAACTTTATGTCAACACGCACATCAAACGTGTTCTGTATTTTGATGTTGTTGTTGCTGTTGTTGTTGTTGCCTTCAGTGTTTAGGCATGTCACAAAACAAAAAAGGAAAAAAAGATGGACACACGCTGAGCGAGCGACCGAGCGAGCGAGCGAGAGAGATGACTGAAAATGAAATAGCCACGAGCTGGCAAAAAATGTTTGCATTGCCCAGCAATGCCACCTCTCGCTCTAGCTCACACTCGCCCCATCCCGCTCTGGCTGCCTCTCTTGCCTATGGCATTAAGCTCTTATTGCTGTTTGCAGTGTTGCTGCAGCGAGACTCAAGTGACATTTTGTTGCCATTACGACTAAATTGGCTACTAGATTGTCTCATTCCGTTTGAATGGTAAACGCTCTGTTATTGTTATTGCCCAGTGCTCTACGGCTGTCAATGTTTTGGCCTATCAGTAAGCTACTGTCAACAGCAACAACAACATAATCATCATCATCATCATCATCAGCATCAGCATTGTTACATCAGTTTGCTGCGAGTGCAACGGCAATCGTTTCGCTTGCAGTGCCCTTTGCTCGCCACACAGTCATTTTCGACGTGAAAATAAACGACGTGTGAATAAATGGACAATTTCATCAATGCGGCTCACAAGCGATTTGGCCCAAAACGAGCCAAAAATTCCAACTGCCAACTGCGGATTCTCTCTCGACTGTCGATTGACAACAACAACAATAAACAATCTAATCTACCATCCTTCCATCTCTGTGCTCTTAAATACTAATTGCAATTGCTTTAATTGCAATCCGCTGTTTGTAGCGCGTATAATTAGCATTCGTTCGCTCGTCCTGTCCTGACTGTCAGTTGTGAAATATAAATAGCTTTTAGGGGCAAACGCTGTTGCCGGGCTCACCGGCATTTCCGCTTGGCCAAAGTCTCATCTGTCAAGATGCCTGCCCAAAATCTGTCACAAGCTCTTATTGTCACGACATCAATCAACAGTTGTCCTCAACTATCTTCCCATATCAATTACAACATATTAGCCACGCACCAACAATCTCAAGCCTGAGGAGCCACCACCCCCACCCAGTCCCAGGTCAGGCTCCAATTCAGCTCGGGGTTCACATAAATCTCCATCGGCCCAGCATTATATTCAGCTAAATAATTGATTTTATTTATTCACAGCGATAATTAGATATAGCTACTCATCGTACATCTTATACTCATCTGGTGTGGCTACAAGAGCATATTGGCTTCTTAGAGCTAGAGAGGTCTAAGAAAATGTTTAGATTTTTTGGCATCGCTAATGAAGCATATAATATTTTTAGCATCTATATATATAATCATATATTTGCAATAATATGTTCATATATATTAGTGTTCTGCTAGCTTCCAGGCAATTTAATCTAAGTAGAAACTTTATTAAAATATTTTATAAAATATCAAAAATATTTCTTAGTTGAAAAGCAGCAGCTAAAGATACATTAAGCCATAAGATTTATATATTATTATTATTAAAGGAAAATAATGCGAATAAATAACTACAAATGATTAGAAATATTTTTTTAAAGTATGAAGCTTATGAATACAGAATCCCTCAAGGAAAGAGGCTCTCACAGATAAAGTTAGATTTGATAGTCATGAGCTGATCTAATAGCTGTCTTCGCTTTGTTCTAATGCAAGTTCTAGCTGATATTTGGACTCCTAGCCAGGCTGTTTGATTGAGAATCAATTATCTCGAGATAGTTTTATACGCTGTCTACTTTTTTTAAGCATATGTTTCTAAAGTACCAAAATAATATGATTTCAAGCCAACAATCTTCGTTCAATCGACATCAAGACGAATGAGAGCTGGAAAGTATAAACTTAGCTGCCGATCTTGATTAAGAATACAAATGTATATGCTTTAAAAGCTGCTTGTCATAGAGGCTTAAAAGTTATTATTTTGAATGAATTTCATAGTTTTGACAGAGCAGAGACCAAGCTGTGAGTCTTGTCGGACTTGTTCTTTAGACATTTTGGTTAGCTGTGAAATGTTGATTATTTTATTTGCAATAAACGATATCTTAATGAGCGGCCCTCGTTAGGCCGCTGGGACATTGCTGACCAACAACAAGTTGAAACTGTGCCGGAAGGAAGCCGCTGAGTTTTCCGTTGTACCATAAAATGTTATACATCCTGGCCAGCCTGACAACCAGCACAGCACAGCACAGCCCAGCCCAGCCCAGCAACCGGCAGCCGGCAACCAGTCTGCATATTTCCAACCGTTTCTATGTATGTATGTGTCTGCCTGTGCTCGAGTGCATAAGTATGTATGTGTGTGTGTGTGTGTGTGTGTGAGAGTGTTTCTATATTTGTGAGTTGTGCGTGGGATGCGAGAGTTTTGGCGAGTTTTAAACGCAGTTTTTATGGCCCCACATCCGTTTTGTTTTATTCATTCGCGAACAATTTGCGACACATTATTGTTTTTATTATTCAGCCTTGTTATACCCTGTACAAATTGGCTGACTGCACTCGACAGCTGTATCAACTATTATGTGAAAACATGCTTAAAAATAAGAAATCTGCTCAGAGGATGCTGCCATTGTGGGCTGCCTGCTGATTACAGGGTATTCGCAGGGCATGCACACGCCCATTATTTATGCTCTGGCTGCCATCATTGTTATTACAAATTGTTGCCTTTACATTTTGCAGTCAATTTAACCGGGTCGATAACACCTTCACCTCAGCCATCAGCCCGAAACTTTAGACGACTTCTTGCCAAAAGAAGAATTTTACGCTCGACCTCTGAGTGACATCTTGTGAACCTTCAATCGCTTCATATTTAATGCATGTTTTAGGGCATTAAATTTAATTTTATATACTACATACAATATATATCTAGTATATATGGAATGAAAGCCGCAGTGCTTGTCATAAACATTGTTTTATGGATGCAAATTTGTTGATGTGGCTGGTGCAGACTTTTATGGTCTGACAGCGTTTTATGAGCATTTTGTTGCTGTTGTTGCTTTGCTTTGTTTTTCCACAACAAAAATATCAAACTAACAAAAATGCATGAAATTATAATCTTTTTAATTCCATTTCCGCTGCACATTCAAGGCTTATAAATTTATATAATATAATCTATACACTGCTGGTCTTAGATTAGACACATCCCTTAGTTAGTTATAAAGTTTGAGAGCATCTAACCCAAGTGTATATAAAATATAGTATATATATTAAAAATAATAACAGTATATATATATTTGTTTACTCATTCCTTGAACTATATTTTTTTTAAGCTCGCAGCATAAAACTCTGCCTTTACTTGGCTTATTTTCATGGTCTGGCATTAAATAAAAAATATGAATGCAAAATTCTCACATTTTTTTTTTCGAAATTTAATGCGAGAATCACACCTGAACCAAGCACATAGCACCTAAATTTTATAGCGTTTTTTTTTTTTTTGGTATACAATCTGCCTCGCTCTTAGACAACTTAAAGACAATTTAATCTGCTGACTGGCTGCGCTGTGGCTGGCAGAGCGAGAGAGTGAGAGAGAGAGAGAGAGAGGGAGGGACGCTGGCAGGCAGCTTCCATTACTTTGAGTGTCAATTAGGTAATCGCAAAATTGAAATCTCTTCGGAAGTGATTTTGTGCGCTTCGCTGATCGGCTCCGTTCAGTCAGTTGAGCTGAGTTCGGTTTGCCCTAGAATAAATCGTCAATAATTGGTTCTGATGCTGTACGAGTCGCTTTGTGGTATGCCTACGCGATGCTGCATTCTTACAAACTTCCGTTTCCGCTCTACATACGTCTGTACCCATCTCTCTCTCTCTCTCTCTCACACACACTCTGTGTGTGTGCATCGAGATTACAATTCAATTTGGCCGACGTCAGCTTCACGTTTGTCTGTGAAAGAGCTGTGTGCTCTGCGCTGGCGACAATTCTTTCATGTTGGCCTAAACACCACAGCGCACCACCACAGTGGAGCTGCAATGCCTTAAATCTGATAATGAACTTTGGCAACTTAATCAGGTTACGCGCTGAGCGCTTAAAGTTCAAATGCATTTAATACAATTTTTACACTTTGCACTCATTTTGGCTCAGCTACAGCCCACTGTGCCCTGACGCCACCTGGCTCCAGTCCTTTCCGTTAGCGGCAAATTACCAACTTTGGCGGAAATTAAGTGGCAGGCAGCACTTGCTAAAAATTGAATGAAAGCGCACAGCTTCAACTCCAACTCGAACTCCAACTCCAACTGTAACTGTAACTGGTTTACTATGTTAATAGGTGTGACAGTAAAAAAACACAAGCTAAAGGAAATTATTGCCGACTGCCGAAGTTTAAATGCAGTTACTAAACTCAAATTGAGTTCGAGTTGCTTTGCTTAAGCTTGAATTGAATTTCATTGTTGTTACTAGTCATGCTTAAAGATCTGATGGACGAACAATACCCTATAATAGAGCATTGCGAATTCGTAGTGCGCGCATTTTGTACTTTGTATCTTGGAATTTGGAATGCTCGGACGGCGCTTGCAGTCCGACAGTCAGTGAATTTAATTTTCCACACGAATGCGCCGTGCACAGGCGTAAACGAAATCGAAAACGGCGACAGATGTGTGTGTGTGTGTGTGAGGGCAGCTATTCTGGCCTAAATCCAAGCCAAGACCGAGCCACGCGTTGATTACAAGTAGCGCCGTGCCAAAAAGTAGGCAATCACAAAACTTGTGGCAGCTGCAATCCCGATTAGTCTCTCTCACTCTCCCTCTCACTCTCCCTCTCTCTCTCTCTCTCTGTGTGTGACAGTAAATTAAAAACTTTCACTAGCTACCTTTGCGGCAAGGCCTTGCACTTCAACTTTGACCTGGCCAGGGGACGACACACCTCCATTTGTTCCGCCTAGCAAGCACTTAATTTAACAATTTCCTTTTGTTCCTGCCCAAGCACTTGCAATGGAAAGCAGACGTGGAAAGAGCTGGCGATGAAGAGTGGAAGGACAAGCAGGTGATAGAGGCTGCGAGGCTTATGCTTTTAGGTTCAAAGTGCACTTGAATCGCAGCTGGCGTTGCCTCTTCGCACAAAAATGGCTTTTATTTTTCGACTTTGAGCCATTAATGCAAACGGTGCGTCTCGAGAGCCACTCGCCAGCATAGCCCAGCCCCGCCCTGCTCTATTTTGGTATTCTATCCCTGCCCTCCTGCTTCCTCTCGTCCCCCACTGCAGCTATTGGCTTTTCTGTGCGGCAGGGTAAAAAACAAGAGCGAAAAATATGAGAAAAGACTTTGTAAGAAAGGCATTTGCAAAGTCTCTCGTAAATTTTAATAATATTCGACTCAGAGGTGGGCTTGAAGTAGCCGCTAGCTTTTGAAGAGCTGCCCATTGTGGGCAGCGCTGCCATCGGCGGGCGTGGCATTGACGTCAAATTAATGAAATTGTTTAATCACTTTTCCACCCAGCGGCGCTGCCACGACAACAACAACAACAACAACAACAACAATAGCATCAACATAAGCACTCCTGAATCGCCGCTAAGCTATGACTGTGAATATTAAAGACCTTAACAGCATGAATATTATGTGCCAAAGCTCGGACATTGTCTAGAGGTACATATACATTCATGTATATATGTATATATAGAGCTATTTACAACCAGAGCCATAGCTCTATATACATCATAGACGTCATTTGATTTGGTCTACTTCATTACTTTAGCTTTCAGTTAGAATTCAATTTGTATGAATGCTAAAAATGTAGTTATTAAAAGAAAATTCAATCAGGAAAAGTATTGCAAATTCTTTACTTGTATGCATCAAGAATTTCAAGCTTTCATATTGTTTTTTTTTTTTTTTTTACGAGATTTTCTTCACTTCTTTTCTTTTTGCAGCTTATTGTTTTATGACTCGTTGGCGCAAGTAGCTTTGAAGTTTAAGTCTCAGCTAGTTGGGGACTATGAACTACAATTAGTATGAAAAGCAGCAATATTTAAAATTTATTAATAATATTGATGGACCTTACTCACTGCGAAAGTGATTAAAAAAATAAGAAATAATAATTATTTTTGGAGTCGTTTGAAGTTGACAATTATTTTTAATTTTTATATAAAAATTGATGTGTAATATAATAATAATAATTAATAATAATTTTTTATTTTTGTCACTAATAGATAAATTTTAATAATACTGCAAATAAATATGATTTTCTTTAGAATTTGTTATGACTCTTCTCTCCACTCCACAAGAGAGTTTTTCTTCATCTAATCTACACAGTTACGAATTCGCCTGAGGAGAATAGGCTTATGTAGTCCTATGAGCTTTCACCTAGCACTGAGTTACATATCTATTTCGATGTACTGTCAATCTGAGTGAATTTATACAACTGTAATGAGCTCTATAACTAGAGTGGTTTGCTAGATCCTTGTACAAAAGCGACTAGCATACGAAATAGTCGGTCGTCTGTCAGTTTATTTTCTCATAGAGACTATATCCATGGTCTTGCTCTACTGAAGATAGTTTGCTGCTGCCTCTTAGCAGTCTATCATAGAGTCTTTGTTTTTTGGTTTAGCATAGTATTTTGTTGACTTTGACTGCATTTCAGAGCTTTGTTTAATAAACCATAATTTTTAAAAATTTGTTTACAATAGAGGCGTTTAAAAAACAGCGAATGGCCCATACGCCCAATCGATGAGTGAAAAATGTGGCAAGAATACGTTGCGCATACGCCTCGTATGCCAGCCATATATACAAGTCAGCAAAGTGAGAAAATTGCCGACAGTGTCTGCATTTTTACATCTCGTTGCATTCTATATATATAGACATACATACATATATTTATGTAGTATATATAGTAAGTATCCATGAACTATGCGAAGCGGGTATGTTAAGAGCAGAGCGTAAGCTTAAGCTGTATCGAAGCTCACGTTCACATGTGGATGACAATTGTCAAGAGGGTATCTTGCTGTCGATCATGCATTTTGTTTTCTTACATTTTCTTCTTTCGACTACGTGTGTGTTTTTTGAATAATTGCCGTGCATCGGCAGGCAACTTAAATTTTGTGAAATATATGCTGATTTAAGTGCGCCAGGCCGTGTGGGCGTGGCATGTACCATTTACAATTTACCAGCAGC